>VXAK01000922.1:252473-284104 GCA_013399435.1 Arenaria interpres
ACTGCCATTTGGGAAGGGGATCAGGGGGTCCATGTGGGGGATCTGGAACCAGAATCTGTACAGGACAGGGAGGGTGGGGTGGGCGGGACAAAAAGCCTGTCCATTGCAGCCAGAAGGGAAAATGCAAACAGCAAGCAAAGGAACAAATCAAATATTTGAGCCACCTCTACAACGTACCTCCTCAAGGCCACTATCAGAAACCCACCCACTTTCTTTTTCTTTCTTAAAGCAAAATGACAGAAGCCTGCTCTGTCATTGGTTTTGGGGTTTTTTTGGTTTTTTTTTTTGCTTAAAACACAGAAAACAAAATGGACAGAACGTGTGGGGAAAAGCAGAAAAGCATTTTCTCTTTGCCTGCCAAACTTTAGAAGGAAGCAAACAAGTGAAAATAATAATAATACTAATAATAACAAAAGGATCTAACAAAATAAAAACAGAAAACAACAAAAAAATCTCCATGAGGACATCTCAGCGGACTTTCCAACAATGCAGTTTTAATCTTCCAGCTGCCTTACATCCAGGCTTACAACTGAGGCTGAACTGCTAACGTAAATGCAGCAGAAGGCCTTTTGAAAATGCTGTGATACATGTGTGTATAACTTTTTCTTCCCTCTTCTTTTATTTATTTTTTTTTAAGAAAAAGAAAAATTTAAAACATTGCAATGTGATTGTCCACTAAACCATCCATGCTGTGTTTGTGGCCCAAGACTGAGGCACTGCAACTGCAGAAGTGTGAGGAAACCCGTCAGGTCTGAGACAGCGTGTCTCCTCTGGTGGATTTCAGGATGCTTTTTTGTTCTCACGGAGCATCTGAGAGTTCGGGACGGTGGATCCAAGGGAAGAACAACCAGGGAGAGGGGAGGTGGGGGGAGCCCTGGCAGTTGTTCCTCCCCGGTACTGACTGGAGTGGGATTTCATCGAGTTTCCATTTTGGATGTTTAGGACAACTGGGCAAAAGCCATTGCTGAGGAGAAAAGGGGAGCTAATTTTTGTAAGGGAGAAGGAAGAGATGCCTCTTGTCGTGTTCATGTATGCCAAATAAGACCTTCCCGCATCTTTGGAAACTGCCCCGGTTCACTGGACATCTCCACTCTCCATCTGGGAGAACTGTGTACAGATGGAAGCGAAAGAGTCAGGTGCAGAGATCCATTTCCCATGAGCTCAAGCGTTGTATGATATAATTGTGAATCTGCAAATGAGACTCTCTCTCTTTTTTGGTCTTTCTCTTTTTCCTGCTACTCCTCTTCCCGTTGTCTCCTTTTTCCTTCACTCTGCTTTTCCCATTGTTCAGGTCATAGGTCCCAGAAGAGCTAAAGGAACAGCTAAGTCTGGAGAGGCAGATGAATGCCCTTAGGGGAAGCCAAGCATTTTGGCTGTGGGGGCAGCGCGTCCTTGCAGGGGAACAGTGGCCGAGGAGAAGGTGGGGAGGAAGGGCCAAGGGTGTAACCAAAGGGAGTCTGAAGAGGCGATGACTGAATGACCATATGCGGGAGTGAGGGTACGGCTGACAAACATACAGGCAAAGGGGGACAGGGCAAAGAAAAAAGGCCTCCCCAAAAACAACTCAACCCAACATGTTCTTAATTCAGGGATAGTACCAGCAATCCTTTCTTACATGATAGCTGCATGCCATCAGTCCTTATGAGTCAATAAAAATCATCCTCTGCATCGACAAAAGCTCACCAAGAGAAGGAGGCAACCTGTTGAAACTGTGCCTACTGCACATAAATGAAGGCATTAATTTCCAGGTCCTGCCATTCACACAGCTGGCAAGGAACAGTATTTTGCTCAGTTAAAAAAAAAAAATCCAACCAACAAATAATTCTTCTGCAATACAATTGCATAGCCAGCCATTCCCCTTCCAGCCCTGCTTCCCCTCCTCGTTACACCTTATGTGATAATGTTGCTTTATGAACAGTGCCCAAAGAAATGATGTTTCTGGAGGGCATTCTGGAGTAGGGTAGATTTGAGTTGCTTTCATTCTTGCTCAACTACTTGGCGTTTACTTTCTCTGGTCTACAAATTCCTCACACATGACAATGCCAGCTGCCAAGCCGGTGTGTTGCCACTGAAGTGCCATCCCTGGCAACTGAAGTTTTGTCATTTCATTCTCCATTAGATCTGACTGGAGAATGTATTTGTTTATTCATGTTGAAATTGCCTTTTGAAGAAACTTCTTTTTTAAGTAGATTGGTTTATTGCCTTTTTTTTTTTTTTTTCTTTTCTGGCAAGGTTTTCAAATAGGGTGGTTTTGAAAAGCTTTGAAACCATTTAACTGTGCAAGTGCCTACTAGGTAAGGAGGCTGATGAATTACTCTTGGAGTGAAGAGGAAATTAAAAATAAAAACATCTCTTGGAAAGTTAAATGAAAACTAAAAGCAGAAAATCAATAACTGAAAACCAAAAGAGACCTATAAAAAATTTCATGACCTTCCAAAATATGAAAAATTTTGAGAAAAACCATCTTCTTTTAAGAGATGGTTTCTCATTAGATAAATGGTAATTATTTTATTAAAACAGCTTTGAATGCAAACTTTCTTACTCCTCTGCAGTCCTGAGTGCAATAGAGAAGTTGTTTCATGTGAACACAGATACCTGGAGCGACCCAGGTAAACTAAATGGCACAGAGGTGTATAACTGGAGTCCACCATCAGGCCCTGGTGACATGGAGAGCAGTAAAACAGCTCCTGTGGTGATCTACAGTCTTGTGTGGTGCATGACAATCCACAGGGTGTATTCTTCTGCAGATGCAGTTTTGGAAGAGGTATAGCAGTAAGGTTTAAAGAATTTCGTATTATTTTGCTGTTTCTTGGATTCTCAAAGCTTTCCTTTCTTTCTGCAGCTGGCATGAAAAGAGTTCTGCCTTGATGAAGTATTCTCTGACAGTGTTGGTTTGCAAGCTGTATATGACCCCGTGTGTTTGCCTGTGTGTAGCGATGGTGGAAGAGGGTTAGGATTATTTTTATTTACAAGAGACAAGTGTTAACCCTGGATCTTTAGAGCAGTTCTGTGATTTTCCATGCACTATAGCATAGGCTCTGTAAGGCCTGTGTGGCTATGGAGCATCTAAAAAAACGATGGGAATAAGTGTCTGAAGCAGCAGATGAATTTATAACCTTAATCTCAAACTGGATCCCCAGAGGGACCATTTGTCCAAACACCAGTTCTCTCATTTTTGCCTCAAATAAGGACAAAACCCCCTCTGCGCTACTTACAGAACCAGGAGCCTCACGTGCTTTGATACCCTTGGAGGGGGCTCACAGTCCCACCACACTTTCTGTTGGCTCAAACTCGCCTTTAGAGCAGGGTTGACTCAAAATACACCCGGATCCAGATTTACAATGGTTAGTGTCTCTGTCTATCGTGAGCCAAAGCACACTCTTATCTAGTCTGAGTTTCTACATTTTGGGGATGCTTTGAAATATCTTTCTGAACAGAGATTCAAGTTTTTTGACCAGTGTCTGGTATTCTAGTTGAAGGAGTAGTTAATTAGAAATCTGTTAGCTGTGATCCCAGCATTAAGGGGCTTGACCTCGTCCTTCAGATCTGCTCTGGCAAAGCGCCTAAGCATGTGCTTTACTTGGAGCATGTGACTAATCCCCTTAACCTTGGTAGACTATTCATATGCTTAAAGTTAAGAATGTGTTTTCCTGGATGATGTTCAGCTTCCTGCAGAGTCTAGCCCCTGCTCTTCTTTTCCTATCCCACTCTTGTAGATAAAGTGACACTCTTGTCCTAGCCTGATGTACCAGCGGCTGTTTGGTCTCCCTTTCCATGAGGTGGTAACGCAGGGTCTGTAGCTGGCAGGCTCTCTCCCTCACGTGGCCTTTCATATTGCACTGCTGAGACAACACGTCTCTACACTCCAGAGACCACAGAGGAACTTGACTGCAGTGAAGGCAGATGTTGTGAAACGCCAGTCCTAGGGACTCAGGATGAACTGGCTCAACCCACTGAGATCTGCAGGCTGGGGGTTTATGTATAGAAACTCTCGCTTATTGTACAGTGAAGTTGTCCTGTGACCGCAGCGAGTTACCTACGAGGGGTTCTGCTATCCACCCCTGCCAGGGGCACCGTGTATGTGAGGGGGCTACATGGCAGGAGTCCATATACTCTGTGTCTTATGTACTGTACAGGACACCGCCTTCTTCAAACTAAAGCTGTGTGTTAAAATTCCTGACTCGCATTGGCCACCTGTATATATCATCTCTCCCTTCTCCCTCTCTGCAAACACGCAACTGATCTTCCTTGATCTAAATATTACAGTCCCCCCAGCTATATTTCTAGTTGGGCTTTTTTTTCTTTCATTCTATCCAAGGGACAGTCACAAGTGGATCACAAACCACCAGTGATTAGAACAATTTCTTTGAAATATTGCTTTTGAAAAATTGCCGTTACTTTTTAAAATGTTATTCCAGCTGCAGTAACAAATGAAAGGGAAAAAACCACCCCTCAGAGTCCTCTAAACAGAGGATCCTCATCCTCCCAGGAGAGAATCATAAGAGTGCAGGTATTCTACTTTCCTGTAGATGCGAGTCATTTGGGACCACTTTTAGCTACAGCAAGTTAGTTGTGCGGTTCATTGGATGGCGAATAAAAGAACATTGGTGAGGGAAAGGATTGATATGCAGGGGGTATCTCAGAATCCCACGTATTCCTGGAAGACTCTGTCTCCGTGGCTGTCCATTTACCCACTGTGCAGCGCCTTCAAATCAGGCTCGTCCCTGAAGCCCCACTGATAGGCAGAGCTCAGAAGAAAATCACTGTAATCTGTCCTTAATTCTTGAGTGCCAAGCTAACTGCCAGCAGTGAAATGGAGAGGAAATAATATGTTACCAAGTATAGCTTAAATAAAGACATACATTATTCGGGCTCTTTCTTCTGTGTGTCTCTACATAGGCCCAGAAGGGCTATAGGAGTGCTCAGGCACATTCACCCAAACCAACGCTGCGTTTCCTTGCCCCCAGGTTTTGCACTCTTTCATGGCCCACTCTGCTGTGCTCATCGAGCCAGCAAGGGAAGACTCAAGGTGAAAAACCGAGACAGCTCTGAACGATTGCCAGGCACCGCTGAGAGACAAAGAGTAAAAAGTGTGCACGAAGCACAAACGGCATGTAAAGGTTAGTGACGGATGAATTTCCAAGGTCAGGAGCTGAGTTTCAAACAAGCCAGAAGTTTGATTGCAAACTCCAGGCCAGAACCATAAGACCTTGATTCTGTCAGTCTAAGCTGAAAAACTCATAAAAACAGAGCTTAGCTCAACACTTATAGCCCCACTCTTTCCAGTAATAGTGAGGAATGTAATGCATCTGTTCCATAGTCTGTTGAAGTCCATAGAAAGCTTCTTCTTGGCTCCAGTGAGTTTTGGATCGGGTACCTCAGAAAATATTTTACTGCTGGTCCTGGCTAACCCTGAAAATGAAATGTGTGCTTACACACTCACAACATCTACTCTTTGGTCATCAAATGCTACCTTTTTCTTTTTTTTCTCCCTGATTTGGGGTTTCCATCCTGCCCCACTAATACCCCAATCTTACAGCCTTCTTCAGAGCCATAGTTAGATATTGCAACGTTTTTAAAAACAAATAACCTACTGCTCATGCAAGGAGGGATCTGATAAGCTCCCTGTAGACATCAGTGGGAGAACTGGAGCCTGATACAATGCTGTCGATTTAATTGCAGTATGCCTTGCACGGGTTTAGGATTTAGCTTGGAGGAAGAGCCTAGACGACTGCCTCAATATAGGCCACAAGAGAGAAATGAAATGCTGGTCACCTCTAGTAAAGCACTCCAGAATCACAGATCAGTTGTCCTTCCTTGCTCAGGGAAGACTTGCAAGGAAAATAACTGAGGCTCAGATAGGTTATCTTCAGGGGAAGTTGGGGGAGTGAAAAAAAGGAAACCAAACAGCAGTTGTTACAGGTCAGAATGGATGGGCATTGGTAGAGTTACATGAGGACAATCCAATGTCACCCACAGAATCAGCAGCAGGAATGTCAGTCTCTTCCAAGACTGCATTTTTATATTTTTTCTTCACTGACGAACACTCCTGCAGAGTGGCAGAAAGCGCCTTCAAAAGTTTTCTTGCCTAGGGTGTATACACATGGACACACTCACTCTTCTTCTTCTTTAGACACACATACATGCATACCCCACATGATGTGGGTGCTAGTAACCTGTAAATATGTGTACTATATAGAGAGAAAATACATGGAAAAATGCAGCATAATGGTTTGTTTTCTATTCTTTTATACTTAACTCAGGAGTTGCAATGCAATTCAGATGCCATCTGCGTCCGTGTTAGGTTGTGTGTGCAGATCACATGGATCTGCTGAAGAGATGTGGGGAAGCACAATACAACTGGGATGAATGGGGTATTCACCACCAAAATGTATTTGGATATTTAAGAAAGAGTTGCCGATGTTGTTCTGATCCCAGAGATGCAGGGAAAGGAAGCAGCTGAGACACAAATACGTGTTTCTGTCTATTTTGCCTTTGGGCAGATACAACCAGCAAAAAAGGAGGCAGCAAACAGCTCAGGGCAAAACCATCCTGAAACACTGCAGCAAGACTCTCCAGAGCTGACCATCAGTGCTCTTCAAGACAGGGTTTCTACAGACCTACTTCTGATCCACTCAGTCCTGAGCTAGCCATTCTACCTCCAAAAACACTGTGGTGCCCACAAGTCCGTACCACCTTCTAGTGGCACAGGCCATGGCACTAACCACTCGTGTGCGATACATATGGCTGCCACTTTCTCAGAGCATAAAGCTAAGGGGAAAAAACTGAAGTCCCATCAGAAGGACAGCCTTGGTATTCACAAGACTGGTTGTTGCAACCCGCTGTTGCAAGGTGCTCCTCAACACAGACGGCCGTAGTCACAAGAGAAAAAATTGCACCATATCACCTCCAAACCAGAAAAGTTTATGTGTAAAAATCCCCCTGTGCTGAGAGGCAGCGCCATGGCAGGACACCACCCGAGTCTTAATTCTGCCCTCTGGAGAGGGCTTGTGCGGGCTGTCGGCAGCACGAAGATGGTGGTTAATGCCTCTCAGCACAGCAGGGAGCTTCACATTCCCCCTGGCTCCGAACCCAATCTGTGGCAGCAGGGCACAGGAATACCTCTGTAAAGGCAATTCCTTTCGAGTGGCCTTGTTATTTTTGCCAGCTGGTCGGAAATACCCAAACAGCAACAGCAGTTCTGCGATAGATGAGATAAAGAGTCAAGTCTTCAAAAAGCTGTGCGACCTGCGGGTTTTGTCCCGGTTTCAAAGTGATGTAGACACCGAGGAGCGTGAATCAGATACGGCTCAGCCTCCCGGGGCCAGCTATGAAAAAGAACCCCCAGCATCCAATTCCTCTTTAGACAGTGAATAGGAGTAAAACACTAAATGCCTTTGGTGGCTGCCTAAATTTTTAAAAAAACATATGCGCTCCTAATTTGCTTAAGCTCTTGTGACGTTTTATCTCAAGAATAGTTTTCATCTGACTGTAGAGCATAAGGCTGCTTTTTTTTTTTTTTATGAAGGGTTATTCATTAACAATATAGATCATAAGAAAAAGGTTCCAAGTAATCAGAACAATAAAATAAAAGTGCAGCCTTAGACTATTCAGTTAGAGTGTACTCAATTATTTATAACTCCTGGGCACCAACTACAATCACAGACATCTAATTTAAACTGTTACTATTTTTACTCGGCAATTTCCATCACTTAGAGTGTTTATATTCATGTATTTGGTGTTTGATCTTTTGCAGGACAAAATTTCCCCTACTTACACAGAAAAGCATATTTGGGGACTTTTGAAGATATTTTTCTGCAGTAACTTAACTTGTTTTAAAGCATTTTGAGGCCTAGTGTGACAGATATTACAACTTTCAAAGCTGTAAACTGTACCTAACACGGCCTTGAACTTTCCGTTCTTTCTCAAGTGAAATTCCCCTTAATTACAGGCCATTGGAATCAATGGGAAATTTGCTTCATTAACAACTATAAGACTGGATCCTATTTGTACAACTTACATGTCAGCCCACCTAAGGATCTTTTGCATAGACATGGGAACAATCACTGCTAAGTCACTCCAACTTTATATCAATCTCTTTTTGCAGAAAACAACGATTATACTTGCGTGTGGCTGGAATAATGCAGTGGTAAATCTAGCCCATAGGCTGACACACATATACATGTATATATGTATGTATATGTATATATATTTGTAAATTTATGAAAAATGTCCATAGCTTCATGATTGCCTGAAATAACCTGAGGTTGATGTACAGAATTTCAGGCAAAGGACTGTTTCTTTTTCACAACCCTCATGTATCTCAGATTCAACTCTAGACAAGTTAAAAATCATTATTTCCCGGGAAAATCCTCATTCTGCCGTTGCGCCAGTCGAGGAGGGGTACCACACTAAAATCAGCAGCACGCACATCCACACACGTACACCCGGTTACAGGACTGGGTCTCAAGGGCTTTTCTAAGGCAAAGAAAGGGACTGAAAAAGCCACGGCAGAGTTTCTGTTCCACATTAGCGCTCTCAATAGACTCACTTATTCTTTATTAAGAGGCTCTTTGTACAGATGCTGTTCTTCTGCACTAGGTTTGAGGGGCACCTCTGTGGATGAAGTCAAGCTACACAAAGGCCTGGATTTTCTGACCTGAGTTCATCCCCATTAACCTTAAGCACTTAACTGAGCTCTTTATGCTAATGGGCTTATCTCCCTTGGTTCCTTGTATAGTTAATGAAGAGACAGTCACTTCTAGATGGTGAACCAGTAAAACTGACATCTAAGTCAGCTCCCTCTCACTCCATAGAGTGACCACTCACCTACCTTGAGTGGTCCCAAGATCTTAAAAGAGCTTAAATCCTGGTGAGATGGATCACAGACCTAGTGCAGAAGAGCATCCATATGGAGATCAGCCATGGCCATGGCTTCAGGTGCACGGCCTGGCTCACCATGAAAAGGCACATGTTAATTGTGGAAGACTGCTGGAGCAAATGGAGATTTTCACAGCAGCCTTTCCCTCCCGAACTGCAACATGACTGCAAAGGATAGGGCTTGCCCCAACCCCTAGAAATTGCATTTGAGGTGAGTTGCTGGTGGTGATCTCCAGGCACAGACCACTGGGCGGTCCCAGTCCTGGAGGTCAGAGATCTTTGGTTTGAACTCTTCACCTTTCTCTGCCAGTCCTGGGCATTGCTGAAGCAGTTCAGAGAGTGAATTTGCATCCTAAAGGTTTGAATAGCTAAGCTGTTCAAAGGTTACTTTCTTGCTCTGTCTCCAGACTGGCCTGAAAAAGGTCATCTAGCTGGCAGTGATAATCAAAACATTCCCCTCCAAGGTACAGTTATGGTAGTTTCCTATTTGTTTTTTTTTTGCAATGTTAATAACTGCTTTACAAACAGCTTACATGGAGATTAAAGAGATTGCAATTTCATTCCTTATTGTTGGGATTATAGCTGTCCTCAGAAAGACTAAACTGGGGACTCAACAAGAGAATGAACTGTGACTGGATTATTCAGAAAGCTGCTCTGACAGGGCATGTCTCCATCTCATGGTGACAATCTCTCAGAGCCAAAATTTGAATAGCAATTCTGTCTGGAAGGACCAGCCATTTAAACCAGTATAAGAACTTTGGAGCTCTTGTATATTCATATATTTTACCTGAATAAAATGAACACAGTCAGAGGAGTGTGACAAATTAAACTGATTTCTGGAAACTCCAGGACTGAGTGAACTTTGGATGTTGTGCCAAAATATGGTCATTACTATTTATTTCTACAACTAAATTTAAGTCAGTGACTTGACAATCTTCACCCATCTCTCAGAAAAACCTTATTTTTAAAAATACTGTGAAGGTTATGGCAAGAGGGACTTCAGTGGGCCTGCAGGGACCTGTAAAAAAGATTCAATACTGTCCACCAGCACTTAGGGAAGTACTTTAGCTGGAAAGTGGAAGATAAAGCTGAGTTCCAGGGATCAAAAGCTATTTTTCAGCATGGTACCACCTTGACCAAGTTCGACTGTTTCATCCTGACTTTCCTCTCCTCCCTTTCCCTTTTTTGAGGAATCAGATATGTATCTTTCTCTCCCTCTCTTCCTTTTCCTCCCTCTGTGTGAGAATATAGAGATGCTTCCTGTAAAGATGTTTTCTCTAAATCCCATTCCATACCAACTCTTGCATATGTGACTGTTTTGTTATTTGAGATGTCTGTGAAAAAGAAATAAAGGCTTTAAGAGTGAACTCTGGAAATGAGGAGGAGCTTGAGAATAAATCAAATTTAAGGATGCAGCACCATTTTCTGCAAGACTTTTCAGAATGTTCCTAAGTTCTCATCATCACCCTTCTGCCCTCCCTCTCAGCGAGAGGAAAAGGGATGGTCCTGGGATGTGGGACTCTCAAAGGTTGCTCTTTTAGCTGCTGACTTGCTGTGTCCCAGGAGGGTTTTGCAGACTTTTCAGAGTTGTACCGTCAAAGGAAACCTCCTTTTAAAATGTGATAAAGCCGATGTGCAACATCACGTGGGAGGAGGCTCTAAGGGGTGACTCTGTCCCGGTTTATCTTTCTTTCCCATTCTTTACAACAGCCCTGCATCTCCAGCCGTGCACACTCTCCTCCCTGCTGGGCTGCCTTGGCCAAGGGTGTAGCTTGTCAGGAGGGGCCTGCCAGGCCCCTCATCCCCGTGCTGCACTTGGATTATCTTCTTGGATTATTTTCTCCATTTTCTCTTAAAAAAACCTGTCCCACCTCCTAATGAAAGCCATAACCAGTCCTGTGACCCTGCAGCAAGGAGGGAATGCACAGCCTCCTGTGGGACAGCAGCGATGCCTGGGCACCGGGGCGATCCTAGGGGGTAGGCAGGAGGACGGGTGCGGTACCCGTGGCCATCTCACATCACAGACCTAAAGCATCGGGTCTTTGCTGAGGTCCCACTGGGCTGCTCATCAACCACTCGGCCAGTTCAGAGCTGTGTGTCTGACTCGTTGCTGTCCCACACCTGTGCCATCACACACTCCTACGGAAAATACGTACAGGCGTGGCAAAACACACCTGTGTGAAGGCACTAGTGTTTCGCACAAGGGTCAGTGAGAAAACAGACTCACTGGACTCTCCTCCGTCCGCAGCAGGTGCAACTCATGCAGCTATTTGCTCTTTAGGATTCCTTCTGCCACAAGGAATGTGGGCCCTAGCCACGAGCTACCACACCGGCCAAAAGTTTTGGGAGGGTTCCCCTTCCTTGACTCCCCTATTGGTACATTTTTCCTGAAGAAAAAAGCACCTTTTTTCTCAGAAGAAATTAAACAACTCCCACAACCACGCTTCGGTAATGACAAAAGTTGCAATCGCCACTGTCTCTAATTGACACTTTGGGAAGCTTAGGATAATAATTCACCTAAATGCCTGTGAACTGAAGTATGTCAGCACTTTTAGGACATTCTCAAATAAAATAATATGACTGGTACAAGACATTTGTCATGGGGATGCATCTCGGCCAGATGTTTATGTTTCCTGTAAGTGCGGTACACACGTGTCCAAGCTGGATTAGAAAAGACCTGGAATGCCACAACACTCAGGCATATTCAGAGAAATGCACTGAACCATTGCATTTATCTGGCATGTGTTCTCTTTGGAAAATTTTACAAGTATGAGTCACATCAGACCTGTCTGAGGCAGGTAGGTATTATAGCCATTTTAGAGACAGGAAGCCAAAAGCCTGGGGAAAGACCTGATGTTTAGTGGTTTGACGCCCCCTCGCAACGTTGACTAGCTGCAGGTGGAGCCTTCTGTTTTCCGCCCTTTTGAAAATCCAAACTGTAGCTGGTTTGTCCCAATCTGCAGTGGTTGTAAATGTGAAAGCCAGGATCAGGACACTCAGGATCCTGACTTCATCAGGGCACTGCTGCAAAGCTCTGATCCCACAAAGCACATAAGCACTTGCCTAATTTCAAGCATGAATGTCCCATTAATGATGCTATTGCCATGCTTAAAGCTAGGCACGTGCCTACTTGCTTTGCTAGATTGGGAATTACATGAAAATATATTCAATGTAGCATATTTTGAAAATCCAAAAATGTGTCCATTTCTGATTACGTTTCGGGCATTGTCAAGGATATCTGAACTGTGTTTGTGGCCGCTCAACCAAGTGGAACACTTTTTAGCCAATCCGCGCAGAGTTTAATGAATTTTGGATAGTAACATCAGTGATAAAGGGTGACACGTCCTGCGAGGTTCTGACTTCTGAGCTGCTGCAAGAGGCAAAGTGGCTCCTGTGGCCATCGGTGCTAACAACACATCACCAACAACTGACTATTGCGTTGGGTCGTTCTGGTAAGATGTGAGTGCAGTGGCTAATTTCACGAGTAAAAGCGACATCTCTTCAAGTGTGTTGTACTTTCCATTTTTCTTCCTGTAATCTGTTGCGGAAGAGGTGAACAGAAGTTGTTTAGACATGAAGCAGACCCAAACTTCTTGTTCCGTTACTCCAAGGTGCTAATCTGCAGACACGGGGGTGTTTATGGAGATGCGTCGGTGTTTGCAGGACCACGGTCCTGAAGGATCCTTTCAGTGGCAGGGCTGAGGTCAGGGAACTAACAGGGAGAATGAACAAAGCCCTGTAACTTGGAAAGACAAAGGTAGCAGAAAGCATCACAGGACTTTGCCAAAAAAACTGGCTGCATCTTACAATTTTCCTTTCGGTTTGATTTTGTTTGGTTTTGGTTTTTTCCAGATTGGCACAGAATACTGTATTTCCATCGATTAAAATCTTGTCTGGTAACTAACTAAACAACTTGTTCATGGAAAATTAAAAAATAAATAAGTAAACTGTCAATTGTGGAATGTAAACTGATTAAACAAATAAAAAAAAAAATCATGTTGTGTGTTTTAAGCGGCTGTGTCTGCTTGTGTCAGGAGCAGGGCTGGACACCTCTCACCACCCCTGTCCCCAGCTGAAGGATGAGGGACAAAGAGCAGAACTGGAAGGTGGGTGGCCTCTGAGCTATGGGGTATTGGAAACGGCTCTTTAAAAAACACTAATAATAATGATTAGATGGCTTCTGCTCAGAAATGCTGTACAAAACTACACAAACACAACCAGTGTCTCAACCCGACTATTTATGAGGAGTTTTTTCTGCCTGTCATAGAAGGGATTGATTCCTGCTGGAGCCTTGGGAACTGCGTGTACTCTAACACCATTAGTCCCTTTTGGAGCCACTTAACGTGTAGAAGTCTGTGATTTGATTGAAATGTATAGAGACATCGCAGCAGTTTAGCTCCCCCCCTTCCCTCCCCCAGTAAACAAACAAACAAACAAAACCAAATATGAAATACAGTCTTTTGGGTTTTCAGTGCTCAGCTGTAAAGGCTTTGGGAAAGCTGGCAGGCGCAGTGCTGCGCCAATATTAGTGCTTCCTCATTGCACTTGTATCCTCAGGCCGACAATAACAAATCAGCCCTACATCTGCTGCACAGCTCCGAGTGTGCAACTCGAGTTGGGCTGCAGGTGTCCCAGGTTGAATACCCAAAGATTTGCATAACAAATGGCAAGGTATAAAAACTTCTCCAAATGCATAAAAAGAAATTAAGAGGAATGGACAAAAGTGCTTTCATCTGTCCTAACAGAGGAAAAACAAAGGAGTATGTCAAAGAGAAAAACCACAATTTTTAATTTTTTAATCAATGAGTTTGCCTTTGCAGGCAAGGTATTTTTGAAACGGGATTATTTTGTTGGGTATGGTGTTAAATATTACAATTGTCTGTATTGGCTCTTTTTACCTGATTTAGCAGCTGTACCTATCAAGACCTTGCAGTCAAATATAAGGAGGCACCTAAGGCACCCTGCCAGGTGGCACATTTTTCTAGCTGATGGTTCTTCCCGAGCTGAATGTTTCTCAGCAACAGACTTTGGGTTGTAGTGACAAAAACCAATCATCTCCTGCAGTTCTCAGGATGGAATCCTTCTTGCCTCTGAAGAGGTGCTGTCTAAAATATCAACTCCAGTAAAGAACCAAATGAAGGGTCTGAATGGAGGAGCATAAAAGGGAATTCTGCATCAAAAACCTCATTGGTACTACCATAAATTCCGCGACCTCTTCCCTGTCGCTAATGGCTAAGGAAGTGAAAAATCTTGGTGATATCCTCAGAACTCAGAGGATGTGCCTGTTTTTGCCGCATTTTGAGGGAAATCACTTACATTACCAGAGCTTATGACCTGCCTGCTCCTGCGAATAAAGTCTGTGGAGCGAAGCAGAGAACAGGAGGAGAAAAGACCTGCCCGGGGGGCAGAGAAGTTGACAACCTCCCCAGGGGAGACGAAGGGAGCAAAGGTTGTACAGTGGCGTGTCCGGCACCACGAGGGATTAAAACCCTTTCAATTAAAAGTCTCCTCTTCTTGCCTACTCCTGCCCGTGCTCCCAGGCACAGCTGTCCACCCAGCGTAGTGAAACCTCTCTGGTTTGCAGCAAATGCTGGTGGTAGGGGCTGCTCAGGTCTTTGCTCTCTGCCATCAGCGGAGGAAACGTAATTCATCGGTGCTAAAAATGGAAGCCTGCAGAGCTCATTTTGTGGCGGTGGAGAAAGCAGATGCCCTCTCTCGTGGCAGCGATGGCAGGGAAAGCCCTGGGAACATGGTCGCCGGGCAGAGGGCTCAGCCGCTCAGCGCTTGTATGGGGAAGGGGGAAGAAGAACATGAATCGAGGGAGCCAGCTGTTCCTTGAAGGCTGAGCCAGAGATGCCACCGTGGAAGGGCCTGCACTGCAGAAAGAGAGCGGCATGACTTCGGGAAAGATTTGTGCATAAGAGACTGTTGGTCTCTTCTGCTAAGTCACAGGCAATAGGACAAGAGGAAATGGCCTCAAGTTGCACCAGGGGAGGTTTAGGTTGGATATTAGGAAAAATTTGTACACTGAAAAGGGTTATTAAGCACTGGAACAGGCTGCCCAGGGAAGTGGTTGAGTCACCATCCCTGGAGGTATTTAAAAGACAGGTAGACGTAGTGCTTACCGATATGGTTTAGTGATGGATTTTGTCAGCGCTAGGTTGATGGTTGGACTAGATGATCTGAAAGGTCCCTTCCAACCTAGTCAATTGCATGATTGATTCCATGGTGCTGTAACACGCCAGGTTTGTGTTAGCCACGTGAGGGCTGCATTTCAAGCCCGCAGTGCACTGTTGCTACCCCCAGTGCCTGGGGCACCCAGCCCTGCTGCTGCAGGCTCTGTGCTGCTTCGCCGGCTGCTGCTCACTTCTTGGGGTCCTACTCTCCGGCACAAGGGGACACACCAGGCAGTGCCATAGCACCACGCGGGAGCCTGCAATCCAGCTGGACAAAGCAGACAGTGAGCAAGAGAAGGGAAGACTCGCTAATGGTGGTTCCCCACAGAGGAAACAGAGAGCAGAGGGATGCGAGTAACCCAATATCGCACAAGCTGCCCACAGTGGAGCAGGGGCTTGCAGTGCCCTCGTTAGGCTGTCTCAGTTGGGAAGGCGAGGGCTGAGGCTGCCTTACATGGACTCTGCCTCCCCACCACGCTGGGCACCCGCACTCAGCGGGTCATGGTTTGGGAAGCGCAGCAGGAGCGCTCATCTCTCATGGTCCAACTCCCGCTTCGAATTAGTGCCGTTGCCTTTAAAGATACCTCTGTCTATTCAAGACTCCACCTGGTCGTGAAGGGAAGTAACTACTGACTTAGGAAGGAAATTAGTGAGTATTTTGAGAATTAGAGTTAGGAGAGAGAACTCTATCCATCAGGTTCCTCTGCAGCGCAGTGAGGCCTCGTCAGGTCAAATGGAAGGAAGGGGGAACAACTCCAGTTCCTCAGAGCAGTGAAATCCTTTGCTCTGCCCCTGAGCAGAACCCCAAAGCACAGCTTTCCCTTTGCTTTGGGGTATCTGCTGATACTTTCTGCCCACACAGGAGCGAGGACCCTCTCACTAAAATGCAGCCGCTCTGTTTCAGAGGCTTCACGGTGACCTTTCTTGTCAGAAGCACATGGTAACTGCAGCAGACTGGGGCTGCATGGGGTGAGGATGCTGGTAATGAAATGCTTTCATAGCTCGACACTCATTATTCCATTACATTATCGGGCTCTTCCCCAGGGGCCCTCTAAAGAGTCACGGCTGAGCTCTTTTCCTGCAGAGACCAAAACCAGACCACCTAACGAGCTACATTTACTAAAATTTGCGCTCCCCCCTTCTCAGGGGGAACTGTGGTCTCGTTCATTTGCATCAGACAGAAGTGGAAGAACTACGCCAGCTCAGCTATGATTTTATCAGCCCGCTGGCCCTCGCCAGACAGAGCAGTCAGGAGTGGCAGAGGGTGCTGCCACCCCAGAGCTCACCACGGAGGGCCCGTGCTTGCCCCAGGGTCCTCAGAGTGCCTCAACCCCCCTCTCTCTGCTACCCTGCTTCTGCCGCTGACTTGCAAAGGTTGACCACTGACCACTTCTTTGTAAGAAACTGCACTTTCCCTTTGACTGCTTAATTCCCTGCCATTTCTTCCCATCCTCAGATAGACCCTTGGTCTTCTCAGTTCTGAAATTCAAATTCTGGGCCATCACCAGCAGCGAGGACCTCACCTGGAGCTGGCTGCTCAGAGTGGAGCCTGCGTTGGCTGTGATAGCAAAGCCCTCTGACAGGGCTCAGCTCTTCACCAGGACATGAGCTGGTGGCCCCAGGGCATGCCCAGCAGCGTGAGAGCTCTACTGCCAGCAGATACAGTGGGAGCGAGGTCACAGAGACTGAGCTTTGGGCCATCATCTCCCCCTGCTCAACTCCCCAGAGACAACGCTTTCAGTCAGAGGTGGTGGCAGGTATTTTCAGGGGTACTAAACAGGAGAACTAGAGGCACTGGAGTTCTTGCTTTGCCTTTTGCTAACTGTTCACAGCAAGGCTCAAAATGCACGCCAGGAACATAAAGGGAGAAATACACCCTGCCATACAGAGCATGTGATTTGGAAAAGCAGAAGCAGACAAAGGGTGAGAGAAGGGAATGAAATGCACAGGCGAAGCCTTCATAGCAACAGTCGGCACTTGGAGTTGGCCCTACATATTTGAAACCACCATGCACAGAAAGCTACACAGAGGCATGTACACATGCAGACACACGCACACCCTCAACTGGTAGGTAAAACATGAAACAAACCCAAATATCCATCTTCACAGCAAGGCAGATTTCCTCCTTTTCTGTTATGTTTTCTTACGAGCTTCCTGCAAACCTGTCAGAGAAAAGGAGGCTGAGCGTGAAACAAGTTGCTCTCTGAATTGAAGAAAGCCTCGACTTTTCAGTTGCACATTTGGGGTGTCTCTGACAGGCTGCAGTTTCTGCTTCATTTAACCGAGCTCATTCCCTTTGGGAATTCTCTACCCTCCGTGTCTGCAGCAAGAAATACCATGTGCTGAGGTTTATAAGGAGCTTTCAAACAGAACGGGTGACTGCTGAGTCCTCCCTTCCTTCCCTTCTGTCAGATGGAGATTCATGCATTACCTTGCGCTTCTTGTATCTCCCCAGCTACCGACTTTCACAATTAATCTAAATATTTTTGAGACTTCTAATGCTCCACCAATCTCATTTGCAAGTAGCCAGCAGATTCAAAGGTTGATGGGGACAGATGGGCAGACATGAAGTGACAGAATCTTCATTTCCTTAGGAAACCAGGCTAAAAATATTATGTTCAGAGTTCAGCTTTTTTCATGAAGATGCACGGTTTCCCGGGAGGCCCAAACAAGTCAGTGGACGCAGGTGGCAGCAGCTCTGTGTCCTGGGTGACACCTTTGCCCATTGCAGCTGTCATTACCATTCCTGCCAAAGGTGCCGCGCGTCGGCTCGTCCTTTCAGCTGGGAGGCTGCTGAGATCTTTGCTCTGGGTCTTGAGCTCTGAAGAGGAACCCACCAGGGAGTACGATACCGCAACATCCACACTGTGTGAGGCAGGATCTGAATGCTCCCAAGCTAAACCCAGCAACTTAAAACCTATCTAATCTGCAGAGATGGGACGATGTCCTGGGGGAAGCTGTGCCTCAGGACAGGCAGTCAGCCAGGCTTCCCTCCCTCCTCCAGCTGTAACAGCCCCATCCTGAATGGCCTTGCAGGAAGCCTTGCAACCCACCTGCCCGCCTTTGCTTTGCCCACCAGTAAGCCGGGATGGAGGCTAACATCCGCAAAAGCTTATTGTGACGGCTGCTAAGGTACTGCTGCTACAAATGGTGCCAGGTGGCATAGTCCCAGTCTGCATAAAACAGTCCCAGAGCCACCTTTTGCCATTTGGCCAGTAACAACAAATTAATTTTCACCAGCCATGCAACGTCTCTGTGGATCCGCATCTCAGTTGTGCATTTGTTAGTAATATGCTCATCTATTCTTGAACCCAGAGGGTGCTCCTCTGGCCCGGGGGCTTGCAGGACTCGATAACGAGGGTGCAGGAGGTCCTGCACCAGGTCTGCTGCACGGAGAGAGAGAAGGAGGTGGAGGGGAGCAGTGCTCTGTCCCCTGACAGTGCCGAGGTGGCCACCAGTGCCTGGCCTCTGGCATTTTTCCCAGCTGGCCCTGTGGATGGCTCTTCATTGTCCTGTCAGACCTTTGCTGACAAGTACTTAAATTGAGGGAGTTCATCCCATAAAATTTAAGGAAGAAGTGAGAGGACAGAAGAATGAAAAGCAATGTATTTTTCTTTTAGCACCTCTCTTTTTCTCATTTTCTCCTGAAGTGTCAGCACCTTAAATAAAAAGCCATTTACTGCCTCGCTGCTGCCTGCATCCAGTCACAGATGGCACACGCTGTTGCAAACAGGCCAAGGTCCCAGCCAGCTCTACCCCCAAGGGTGTCACCTCTGTGTCGAGCCCTTCGTTCTCCTTCCTCTCTCATTTCTCCTTTGCTGTCACATCCACTCCTGCCAGCTCGGAAAACACTTGCCTTTTGCTTCCAGAGGTCATAGGAGGTTGAGGGCAAATCCTGTTCCAGAGGTCTGCTGTTTAGCTTCCATCCCAACAAGACAATAGCCAGGAGGAACCACAGGACTGATTTCCAGTGTTTTTTGCAGTTCATTTCCAGACTTGCAAACCACACTGAGAGCTGGCGTAGTATCGCTCTGTCCCTGCTTCCTCCTGCAGCCCTGAGGAGGGTTGGCTAGAAAGGGATCTCCTTCAAATGCTGCTTCCTGGGGAGCCCCCATTAAGCAGTGTGTGGGTGTTGGAGATCAGAAACTCCTTTCTCAGAAAAAGAAACGTCTCTTCTCCTCAGCAGCCCCAGACAGGGTAAGGATGCCCTATCATCAGGCAGGAAGGTGATGAAAATGGGCTCCTGAGTAGGACCTGTCACAGAGCAGAGCACTGGGTTGACAGATCACTGCTAACCACACGGATAAGCCCAGGTGTTTTGTTTTTTGGTTTTTTTTTTTTTAGTGGATTGCAAGTTTACTTCTCCTGACTGAGCCCTGGCAGCATCGCAGCAGAACAATGTGCAACGCAGGACGTGAGTTATGGGGGAGCTGGGCAGAAGGAAAGCTTTGACCTCTTGTTCCTCCTCATATGTTGGAAGACTTGTGTTGCTTTTAACAGCCTAGTGGGAGCCCCTGTGGCCCAGGACCCCCCTTGTTTCTCCTAAAACTGGCTGCATACATCCTCTGTGATGTATTCTCCACAGGAAAATGGTTGTAGGCAAGTGTAGCCCTTACAGAAGGGTCATACAACGCGAATGGGGAAAGGACAAGGGATTTACAAGCAATTATACCAGCAGGGGTGGGATGTTACCCTCCAACTTCCCATTTTATTTTTTCTTCATGGACTTAGGAGAGTTCTGTGTTTTTTAAAAAAATGTTATTTGATGTCCTTTTGCCCACTTTCCTGAAAAATGTAACTGGGTACCTCTGTATTTCTACTATACTTGCAGTAGTAACACTGAATTATTGAGGTAAAGGCAAACTTGCATATTAAACAAAAAGGGATTTCAATTATTTGGAGGAATACAAAATAGAAAGGGGCCTGGCCAGCACAAAAAGGCAATGACCAGTAACCTCTCCTGAGTCCAAGCTAAATCCAGGCACCTCTCTCTGCCTCATCTCTCTCTCACACAGTAATTTGCACATACACACATGCACATAACATACCATCTCCTCATTGATTTAATGGGACCTATGTTACTTCAAGAGCGGATTTCTTTTTTAGCTATTTGGCTGAGCATTCCAAAGAGGTCACAAATTCATCTGTGATACTCAGAAAAAACATTTTTCAGGCCAGAATGAACATTAAATGTAAGAGTGGAGTTGATAAAAATAGTGAAGTTGGATAAGGATATTTTTGATATACCCAGAGAGGAAGCAGTCATAAATGTTTCCATCAGGTGTGCAATGTACCCATAAAATGTTCCAAATATATTTTCATGCATTTGCAGCTGAAAAAAACCCCACCACCTTACATGTGTCAGCAGTTATTTTACCAATGAGACAAATGATGATCTGTTGTTGGACTAGACAGCGTGGATCAAAGCTAGGGCTGGGAATTGTTTTGATACGTGTTCAAGTGGCTCTGTGCAGGTGTAACAGAGCTAAATATAACCTGGCATGGCTGATAGGCAACAGCAGCTTGAAAATCTATCCGTCTGCTCTTCACAAATGTGTTTCCATTTACTTCCATGAGCTGAGGACCTGCCCCAGATCTTTTGAACATGGGTGGTCCAGAACTCCTCTGGGGTTTTACTCTGCTCAGTGCAACATCAGGAGCCGCTACCTGTCAAGAAGACAGTGATGGCTTCCTAGTCCCATGCCAGACCATCCAGTGTATCACCTGGAAGCATCTGATGTACCCAAGAGATGCTGGATCATTGTCACAGAGTTCAGCTTCACCATGTACCCAGCAGCCCCCCAAGCTGGCCTGTGTGGGGAGTGGTGTTTGCCATGGGAGCCCAGCAATGTTGTCTCTGCTGAGAGATCTCCCCACTCAGAAGGGGAGGGCTCCACGACCATTTCTGGTCTTGACTGTGCCGGTTCATGGTAACTGGGTGACATAAAATGTCCAGACTCTAGAAAAGAACCCTGTAATCGAAATAGGATTTTCTTGAGCTATTTTAAAGCTTTCTCAGAAAATAGCGGGCAAAAAAGTACGAGAACAATCTGCTCCAGAATTATCCATCACTCACTGTTAGATTAAAAGTTAATTTAATTGCTATTATTGTATATATTTTCATTGTCCTCTGTTTGCTTAATGAATGTTGCAGTTGTAGTAATAAGATTGTCGGTAATACGGAACAGATTTGCAGAATGAGGAGAAGATAATTAGATGATACCTTGAGGGTGATTTCTGTTTAAGACACAGTAACTATGTCATGGAGTAAATAAACTTGGTGAGGGAAGATATCAATGACTATTAACCTAAGATACAATTATCGCCAAATTACCAGGATACACATTTAATTACGCTGAAATACCTGATGACTGATGATTGGCTCTCCCATCCACTGGTGCAGCTGTGGGACAAAGCTTTCCCCAAGGTGTGAGCGGGCAAACAGCTGTAGCTCCTCACAGCCAGGATGCGATGGTGGAGGTGGGACTCAGCACCCACACCTGAGATGACTCAACTATTTATGGGAGTCCTGCTGCCAGTTTTACTGTCAGTGGGACTCCCATAAATACATTGGGTCGTATGACTGTGAGGTTTTGACAAGTCCAAGCAGTCAAACTGTGTATTCAGAAAGCTGCCTGGCTTTCAAGGGCTCTGACTTAACATCTTGTTCAGCAAAAGCCTGACAGCACAGCAGTGACAGGCCATCAAAGCTCAGCCATCAAAGCCGTAGTCTTACGACCACGTCTTCCTTTCTAAATCGATGTTTAATGACATTTCAGGATCAGCCTTAGTGCAGGGAATCTGCTGCTGCTGCTTCAATCTGCAGTGCTGGCTTGGGACTACGCAGTGGCCTTGCCACGAACCCACGGATCCTGCGGCTGCTCACCTCTCCTGGATGAAACCACAGACACTTTGCCTGCTTCCTCCCTCCTTTCTTGGGTTCGGAGACGATCACGTAACTAATCGTGTGCTGGAGGTGACAATTTTCAGCGTGCACACATCTGCTCATGTTTCCATACAGCGATGGTAACTAGCACGCGTACACACAAGCAGGTCCACAGCTCTCCAGCCTGCCCTCCATCATCCAAGTGAGCCATCGAAATCACGTGCATTTTCAGCATATATGGTGAGTTTTACCACCTTCCTCAGTGCCTCTAACCATCTGTGGAATATTCTCCTGGCTCTTTGTTTAGGTTTTTTAGTCCCTGAAGGCTCTTCGCACGTCCATTTTGATCCCACCTAATGAGAGTTTCTGCATAATTTTTAATAGCAATTCTGCTAATAGCATTATTTATTTTCTCTCTAGTCTCTCAGCTCTGGCAATCACAATCCATCTTTTGTTCAAGGTTGGACAAAAGTTTGGGTATTTGGTTGGCTGTTTTTCTAAGTCAGACCATTACACACAAAATCTATTTCTTAGCTGCACCTACTGCATTTGCACTCTGGGAGTGAGTCTGGGCACCCAAAATGTCTGCCAGCTCTGCGTTTGACTGCAAACAGTAATTCCCAGGAGCAACTGCCTTGACCATCTCAGTGAGTGTCACACGGCCAATTTCAGAAAACATTGTTTTCTGTGAATTAAAGCCAAAATCTATTTATTTACTAGAACAGGCCAATATCATGTTTCATTGGCATCAGTGGTGCAGAAGCCACTGTTTTGCAGCTTTGAGCATAGCTTTGCAGCACCACTAAGAGTGTCCTTGGAGAAAGAGGTGCATAACTTCACTCTTGTGCTGTGACCCATTGGAATAGAGTCTCCTAATCAACCCCTTCAGTTTCTCAGGCTGTATTAATATTGACATTACACATCCATTAAACATCACCATGCAACAGTGCTCCAGGTGGTTGCTGCAAGCAGTTAGATTAGGGGCAAATGTCTCCATGTTACTGACCTTCCCCATGAATCTTTACACATTTTCCTCATCTGTGAGGACAAACCTTCCCCTGCCACCTCACCCATGATCTACTCATTTGTTTCTTATGTTAATGTCATTTATTCATACAATATTTGCATTATCTAGAATTTTCCACTTTGTTTGCTTAGCTTTGCCCTGTCAGTTCTGTCACTAGAAGATACTATGCTTTGCCCCCTAAGGAAGGAGAGTGACAGTACTTGCTCTATCATCTGCTGGTCAATGACCCTGTTAACATCCCCTCTTTGACTCTGATTTAAGGGTAACTTTCCTAAAACCAAGAATTGCAGGGAGGAGGTGGTAGCATGAGGCCAAGGGAGGGAGACTCTTCCAGATCTGCTCTGTATTCAGTTGAGATCTTTCCTGGGTCGCTATTACAAATTATGCCTCTTGCAATATATTTCCCACTTATTTTCCAGTTTTTTCCACATACTTCTTTGTGCTTAATAAGCTCATCACTGCCCATTCTGTTTTCCATATTTACTTTCTGCTATGTGTGGCTCTCCTACGAGCATCTGCTAAAATATTTCTGGCAACACATTTGCTTCTGTATAACAGTTAAAAAAGAAATGTCCCATTTACTTCCAGTCAGGCCATTTCATCTTTGGCTGCTGCGTTGTGCATTTTTGCTATTTAAGTTTCATCTAAGCGAGTGGTGCTGTACTTGTTTTCTTTACCCCTCCTGTATATTCCTTCTGTTGTTATTCACACATTTTTGTAAAGCGATGTAAACCCTGGTACTCCTTCCATCTTTCCTCATATAGTGGACGTTATTCCGATTTATGGTACCCGCTACAGTGTATATAAATCCATAAACTCTTTTACATGTTCAGCTTCTCAGGTCTCCTCTTTTCTATGACTTGGAATTCTCCAGGTATCTGTAACATCAAGGCCCTGTCCATCCTCTGCAAGATTCACTCTGAACCAAGTGATTTCTGTCTCTTGGCAAAGCTTCTCTGTTAATTCTGAACTGTAAATCTCCTGTTAGCGGTTCAACTGCCTCATTTTTTCACTCATGGTATTTCCTTAATTTACTTTACTCCAGGTACCTTATGGTATTCAGTACTTAAATTACTTTTCCCATCTGTTCTTAGAAAGGGAAAGCAAGAAAACAAAGCAAGAAAATATGGCATATAAATGGAGTCAATAACGCTGGTGCATTTGGAGAGCACGGCGAACAAGTAGTGGCTGGAAACTGTAGCTCAAACTGCTTTCATTTAATGTAAAATACAAGGCTGTTCTAATTGAGCCTAAGTCAAGTCCCAGAATCTTATGCTGCCCGCAATGTCATCTTACCATAGATCCATAAAGCAGCATATTCGGTGAAAAGACTGTCTAAACAGCACAAAAAGCAAAGCCAGCCTTTGAACTGACACCAGATCACAATGTGATACGGGTTCAAAGAAACTCCACTGTACGCAGCGAAAGAAACGACATGGATTTCAAAAGCAATGCCTGCATCATAATTAGCACATCAATTAATAACACAAGAATGAAACCAATGATTCATAAAACCATATCACTTAGCAACTTTCTGGAAGATAAATGCAATGTAAGACTGTACAAAACCCAAACTAGCCATAGAGCTTGTTGAAATACATGTGCTGAAAATGCTACTGAGTTTATACAGAACACATGTTTGGAGGAACTCTCAAATGTCTTCCAAAACCTAAGGAAACAGTGTATAGGACAGAATCTGTAATTCCAGCAAGTTTTTCTGATCGGAAGAGTAAAAAGATGACCTTTGAAATAGTTGAAAGCTGGGAGAGAATGAAAAAGCAGACTATCAGATTTTATTCTAATTTTACTAATTAAAAAAAAATAAAATCAAAGTACTATTATGCATACACCAACACCTGAAAACATTAAGACTTTTATTCCACAGGCTGCTGAAATGGCCAGTAACAATCCATAAGCAAAGGTCATTGTCAGTATTATATGCAGGGTATCTCTTTTGGCAGGGACCGAACCAGACCAATTTATAGTAACTCGGCAGGATTATACTTTTCCTAAGTGGCCACATTTTGCGCTCCAGAATCCAAGTCAATTAATCTTCTAGCTTCTGTAGAGGCAAAGGTATTTTTCTGGGGAAGAGGAATGGGAGTGGCTCGTCATTACAGTGATGGATTTTCTCAGCCCGCCTTTCCCTGTGACCGACTCTGTTGTTCCCCCAACTCCACCTAAGGACAAGGATAAAACAACTTGCCGTCACAGAGCACTGCCGCTGACTTTGGGAGAAGTGAAACTCCGAGCAAACACAGTAATGTGCTGGGTATGCGATCTAAGATGTCAGCCAGATGTGTTCAGTGGGCCATGGTGATGCACACAATTGAGTCAAAGCAAAATGAAAACAGAAGCATTTAATAGGAAACCAACTGGGAATCTCTCTTTTCTCCAAACTGTGGCTGTTGCTCTTTGATTACAATTGCCCAAGGCCCCACTCCATCTGGTCCATAGATTAGGATGTCACTGCCTCGGTGAAAAATGAATCATGGCTAGAGATGTACTAGTAGTTTTCGGGAGCTCTTCTGAATATAAGATCATCTGGCTATAGGATGCAATCAGGATGGTATATGGCAGCAGCTGGATTTTCAGGTAGGTGATGTCTTAATGTATACATAGGTAAGTAGTATGTAACACCACATTTGTGGATGTGATGAAATCAAGAAGTGGTATAAAAGCCTTAATTTCCTACTCTCTCTCTCATCCAGCTGCACAACAGGGATAAGTGGAGAGAATACGAATCGACTTTAATTTATTTTTATTTTTTTTTTATTAAACAACGAGCATTAATCTCTGACAGAAGCAAAACGCCTGTGTGGAGATACTCAGGGTTTAAAACACCCACTCAAGTTCTGTCTCCAGAAGTAAAAATACCTGATTGCAATGGAAGCCCAGGAGAGGTTAGGCGTTACCAGGATGTTGGATGATGGCTACCTCCCTTCCAAATAGATGTTGGGTAGAGAGGCATGCACATCCCATCGGCACGTCCATACTATGCATATGGTCTCTGTCCTTCTCCCTCCCTCCCTAGATTGTACTATTTTCTATGCAGAGCCCCTTAATATGTAGCAACACCAGCTCAGAGATGAGTACCAGCATCACCTTAGAGATGAGTGACCTTAGCCTGGGTCAGCAGGACTTAAGGCAGGAACCTGTACCAGTAACGAAACTCATGTCCCCATTGTAGCTCTCGCTGAGACCTTCCCTGAAAAGCAGAATGCAGAGCGGCTAGTATTAGCACAGGAGCTTTTCTGTGCTAATTAGCTACGGACTTTTCTGTGCAGGGGTTTGTGCTGCTGGGTGAAAGGATCAATCCCAGTCCCAGGGCACTGTCCTTGTTCCTTCATTCGGAGCAGACCCAGAGGAGATGTAACTGGTGCTAGGAACGACTTAATATCTCTGGCCAGCTCTGAGACCACAAGCTGAGAGAAATTTTTCTCTGTTGCCCTGCTACATTTAAAGCTTGGGGTCCCGGGCTGCTCAACCTAACGCCTCAGTGGCACCTGCATTTACTGAATCCAAATAGCACAGAGCCTTCCGAAATGTGTCTCTGCTAAAGGAACAAGTTCCCGACAAGATTGCCAGAGAGCAATTTAATGGGTTTCTGCCGCTGTTCAAAAGCTGTGAATATCTCTATTCGTTCCCTTGGAAAGAAGGTTAATAAACTCTGAGAATCGGGGAATATTTCTGTGTAATAGTTCGGGTGTGCGAAGAGGGGGCAGGACGTAAAGGTGGTGGGTTTTGCTGTATAAATATGCTAGGCACGCTCCTCAATTTCCGTCTAGGGAGAGTAAAGCTCATGTCATGTTCTGCTTGCAGAAGAGCCAAGAAAGAGCATGGAGGGGAAGGAAGGGGAGAGATTATTCTCGTGCAGAGTCTCTCTGAGTTACCCAACCAAAAACCCTGCCAGGGTGATTCAGATCTTTCTCCAAGTCAGCAGAGCAGGCACTGACTGAAGACATGACTACCCTGGGGACTCACACCTCCAGGCAGAGCTGGAAATGAGGGCAAGAGAATCCATCATGAACTTTCTCTGCTCTCACAGGCAGGAACTTTCTCTGATTGGCTTCAGTGGCTGCAGCACTCCCCTCTCTTACACAGGACAGTGGCCAGGAGTAGAATGCAGAAGGACATGGGACACAGAATGGAGGAACAGCTTCAGGCCCTGGACACAAAACCTGGAGAACAGAAGCAGAGAAAGACCAACTGGGAAACCCAACAGAGATTTCAGCTAGCACAGGAACACCCCCCGATGGGGAGAGAAAGAGCTGTTTCTGCAGCCCAGCCTATGGCCCACAGCTGGTGGGGAGAGAAAAGCTGGAGGTGGATGCACCTGCAAGGCTGGAGCTCCTACCCCACAGCCTGATCTGAAGAGACACCCCATCTGCTCCCATCCACCAAAGAAAAGGGCTCTCCCCCATCTTAAACCATGCTTGGTGTTCAGGTGTTGTGGAATTAAAGCAAAGCAAATTATAACCTCCCTCACTGGGCCAGAGGCATGGAGAGATTTAGAATCCAGGGTTTTTCTCATCAGCTGCACAAAAGCTTGAAGGCTGTGTGAAGATGCTCTGCCCTGTCACTCTGGCCATGGTGACATCAATCATGTGCAACAAAGGAGGGGGCTGGAGGGGGGTAGACTACAACCAGAAAGAAGGCTGCCTTGGTCTGGCAGGAACATGGGCTTACGCTGGTGTGGCAAACACACACTGGTGTGGCAAACACGGGCTGACACTGGTGTGGCAAACACACAGCTCCTACAGAGCAATACATTTGGTCTCTTTGGAAAAGAAGTGGCTATTGGCATTTTTCTTGTAAGGAAGCACCTGAAGCCATATGATCACCATGATGGTAAGACCCTCAGCCCATCCTTAGCTGAGTCACAAATGCCAGAATAACCAGCAGGCAGAGAGTTCTCAATTCTCCATTGCTGTAAGGACAACGGAACCATCACACTGGACCGGGCATGTCCCTTTCTCTTATGCACACACAGACACATATCCTTCATGTCAGCATCATGCAAGAACTCTCCTCTGCCTTTGTACAGTGTGATACGGAGCTTACTGGAGATGCAGGATGTGGTCACCCAGTTCAGCCATATGAGGACTACCTATAGACAACGTGGCTAGAATTAGCTTTCAGACCATGCATTTGAATCATGCCTCACTAGTATGGTGGCTGTGAACTGGACTTCTGTTCCTGATTTTGAAGGTCCCACTCAAACTACACACCCAGTGGTGAAAACCAGTGACTTCTGTGAAATGATTACGTATTTTCAATCCCAATCCCAGAGAAACCACCACATGAGAAAACCAGCAACCCAGATGAGTTAGTTGAGGCGAGAACTGAACACAGACTGTGCTGGACAGAAAAGGAGACTAAATCATTCTCTGTCCTTGTCAATTGCGGGGCATTGCCAAGCAGCAGACAAAAATCGCTCTACTGTTTCACCCAGATTCTCTGGCTATGAAAAGAACTGAGATGGTCAAGCACGTGACTTCCCTAAAGTTACAAGCAAATATGCCCCTGAAGCATGGTCATATATCTGAGGCTTCTGCTGCTAACAGGCTTGACACTGATGTTAGAGATAGGATGATAAGAAGACTGCTCTTCAAAAATGGGTCAGACATGAGTAAATGGGATGAGGCACCCAACTGTCTTCACAAACAGCTTGTGCAATAATTCTAGGTGACACATCCCTGGTCAAGTATTAGAGTTGCAGAACAGCTTTTCAAATGACTCTTTTTACACAAACCATCTAGGAATTGTAAGAAAACAAAGCACATATTCCAGCCTCCTCTGAGCAGTTTTTTGAAAAATGTAGCAGTTGTTTTACCTGGCCTAAAAAACGACTGCAGTATATAATCTAGAGGATGTTCAAGATTAACCCTCTATCCTCTCATTTTCCATTGCGCCTACTTTAATACATACTTCTGTTGAGCTGACATACAAAAAAACTAGGAGACCTAAAAGGGTACATGCAGCAGCATGGCAGGTGTGATCTACCTTGAGGGTGATCAGACGGCCACAGCCAAAAACTAGGACATACGTGTTTGCCAGGAGGGATTTTGGAATGGACGCTGCATCCTAAGTAAAGCGAAGTAATGAGACAAGTGCACAATCTGTCGTTGTTGTCTGCACTGTTTCTTCCTTCCAAGGGCAGTTCTCTTCGAAAAGCCCCATCTCAAAATCATCAAATTCTCAGATAATGTCATACAAATAGTGGAGGTGGGACAGGACCACAGGACCTCTGGAGCTCATTGGAACAGGCTGTCCAGGGAAGTGTTTGATTCACCACTCCTGGATGTATCCAAAAGACATGCAGATGTAATGCTGAGGGACATGGTTTCGTGGAAACTTGGCAGTGTTAGGTTTATGTTTGGACTTGATGATCTTAAAGTTGTTTTACAACCAAGATGATTCTATGATTCATCCAGTCCAGCCACCTTACTGGGTGCAGGATCAAGTCCCTCTGCTAGGGATTTTGAAAGACAAAATTTGAGAATAAATTTCTAATTTATTCTAATTCTGATGTGTTTTCATGCATATGAACTGAGGAAAACTTCCACCCAGGCATCTTAGAGATACTCATGTCTTTCATACATTTAAGCATTTTTCTGACTGCTTTGAAAATGTATTAGCACACTAAAGAGGCTTTATTTTAAAAATTCAAGCTTGTTTTGGAAGCATCATTAATAAATACAACTGTACTCAGTAGACTTGGCTGTGAAATAGGAAGTTACAGACCCTTATAAATTATTTGTGGCACCTCGTGAAAATTATGAATTTGACAAGTATTTATCAGCACACCATCTTTTCATAAGCTAAGGAAAGCAGAATAAGAGTACTAGTATCTGTTGCTATCGTTGCTGTTAGCAGTTGGCCACACCACCTGAATCCTCACAAAAAGTAGGACAACACACACAAAAAAAAAAAGTAGGACATTTAATCACTCAGCACCACCTGGAACATTCATCAGCACATCAAGTGCACGTACTCAGCACATTGAGATGCACTGGACAGATGAACCTGGAATATCTAAGTGGGAAGCAATGGCTACTGAGTGAGGGTGTGCCTGAAATATTCATCAGGAGCTGATCATTTAATGTTTTTCTTAGAAAAACAAATCCCAAATCTTCTACTCTACAAAATGAAGGGAAAAGAAAACCAAGAACCTAGTGGGGAAACTAATCCATAGAGTTTAATCTGCTTTCTTTGTCACTAACCTCTTCTGATGTTCTTCTGCATCAACTTGATTCTTGCAGAACAGAGTTTTGCATACCCAGAGTCCCAAATCTGCCTTCAAGCAGACCCCTACTCACATCCCATCCAGACATCATGAAGCAGAAGGATTTGGGGAAGCTTTTTACTCAAAAGCCATTTTATTGACTCGGACATTCTTGTAAATGTTCAGACTTTGCTCAAAATGGCATTTTGCAAGAGGGAAAAAAGACTTCCTGTCCAGCGTTATGTTCATTATCCTGACCTGCTGGTCCCTGCCAGACTACATCCTTGTTGTCCTGAGTCCACAAGGCTGGGTCCCTGTCAAGAGGGGGACAGGGGTCTACAAAAGCAAGTGTTGCTTCCTCACACCACTTATTTAGCCAACAGTTCATTTGGAAGGTCCCGCCACCTGCCTTCCTTTCTCATAGGACAGGGTCTCTGTCCTACACTCAGCACTTCTGTGAAATGTCTGAGGCTGTTCACCATCTTTCAGGCCTCATGGGAAGCCACAGCTAGAAGAGTTTACGCTAGAAGGGGCCACCACCACTGGATTGTCCCAAAGCTTCTCCCATAATGAGGGCAGGTCTTGCCGCTTGGTCATGTCTCCACCTTTCCCTGGCAGGACATTCACGCCGTTCACGGCTCTGTGATGTCCTTGCAAAGATGGCCTGTCTTCCATGCGTGGTTGGAGACATTTCTCTTGGTCCACATGGTCATCCTGTTGGTGGGGCTTAAACAGCAAACCCCCAGTACTTCCTAGACAGCTTTCTTGTGGATGAACCTTCAGACATATATTGTCCGGTTGTTATTTTTTGGGGGGAGCACCCCATTTCTATGAGTGGGGAAAAAACACCTATGCAGGTTTGTCCTCTGCCACGCGGAATGCCTCCCGCTCCCCTCTGCTTCTTGTGGTGGCCAAGCAGGAGCCCACGGCTCACCTGGTGGGTCACCTGGTGGCCTGGAGGACGGCCACGCAGTGAGGCCATGAGGGCTGGGACACGGGTGGGGTGTGAAAACACTTCTCATCGGGACTTTTTGCGGCTGTCTTCCAAATTGAGGGAGGGTGGCCTGACTGCGCCGGGGGGCACACGAGGCCCAAGGCCGGGGCACAGGCACACGGCGGGGGGCGTGTGAGATCTCCTCAGCGCCCCCAGCTCCGTGCGCGGGGGCCAGGTCGGCCCAAACCGTCCCGGCGGGGGCCGGGAGAGGCCTCCCCGACACACACACCCCTCCATCCCTCCGAGCCGGGGGCCGGGGCCTGCCCGGCACCGACAGCCCGCCCTCACCGCGGGGCCGGGAGGCGTCGGGCCCGGAACGCCGGTGCCGGGGGANAAAGTTCTGACGACCCTGAGGAACCACTGGAAGAAAACCACGTTCGGGGTCTGCCTGCTGAGCTGGGGCGGGCACTTGGTGTACGGGGGGGCACGGTGACCGCCCG
>VXAK01000922.1:284211-339440 GCA_013399435.1 Arenaria interpres
GGCTTTCACAAGCCACCGGCCGCAGCGCCCGGCGAGGGCATGGCTGCCGCGTTCGCCTCGGGTGCCCAGGGCCCGCTGCACAAGGCCGGCTCCTCTCCCGGCCGGTAAAATGGGAGGGGGTGCCTTGGAAGGGGCTGCTGTGGCAGCTCGGGGGTGGGCTCTCCCCCATCCCCTGCCAGCAGCCATGAGCTTAGGAAGGCCCAGTGCCTTTTTGGGGCGTCCCACCACGGCCTTGTCATGGGCCTGAGGCTAGCTGAGCCCACAGTTTGAAACAAAAGTGTTGTCAGGGTGGGTTGAGCCATTCTGGGGCCGGCTGGAGAGGAGAAAGATTTCTCTCTCTAACTTAAAACAAAAAGTGCCGTCAGCCAAGTGTGTGCCCTCTGCTTGTTGGCTGTTAACCATCCCTATAATAAGGATGAATGAGACCAGAGGCCCTACATCTGCTTGTGTCCATTCAGGGGCTGTGTGTCTCCCTTCCCACTGGCACAAGTAGTGAGGTGGAGATCGGTCTCTTCTCTCAGGTAACAAGTGATAGAACAAGAGGAAATGGCCTCCAGCTGACCCAGGGGAGATTTAGGATGGGTATGAGGAAAAATGTTTTCACCGAAAGGGTTATCAAACATTGGAACAGGCTGCCCAGAGACGCAGTGGAATCACCATCCCTGGAGGTATTTAAAAGACAGGTAGACCTGGTGCTGAGGTAAATGGTTTAGTGGTGGGTTTGGTAGTGTTAGGCTGATGGTTGGATTTTATGATCTTAAAGGTCTTCTCCAACCTAGATAACTCTATGATTCTGTGGTGCCACTGGTACCTGAGTAATGGGAAACCACCTTAACGCCCCGAAGGTGGCCATCACAGCATGGTGGTCATGTGCCCATGGGTGTGTTTTCCTACCTTCTTTTTCTTCTTCCTAATGGTGCCACACACCTCACAAAAGATGCCAGATTTTCTGTGGTGCCTCTCTTGAGGTGTGGCACTCGTGGTAGCCGTGCACTGTCCCTCTCTGGTGTGCCTGCCTCGCTGTTGTCACCCACCTGCCCGGAAGGAGCGCCTCAGCTGCTGCAGCAGCAGCTGCTAACATAAGCTGAACCTAGCAGTGTGTCATTTCCACTCTTAATCTGTGGAGCAAAATCCTCCTTCACAATTATTAAATAGCTAGGCTTATATTGTAATCCCTGTCCTTGAAGATTATAGTCAATACATTTCACTAACATGCAAGTGCAGCCAAATTATTTTAAAACTTTTTTAGTTTTGGTGCTGCTGTTTATTCTGTCACTGTCTTAATGTCTTTTTAACTGTTGAGTCATGATTTTAGCTGTGTTGTTCTTATAGTGAAATGCTGCCAAAGCCTCGGTGGAAAACTTAGGAAAATAAATCTCTTTATGTTGTTTGTTATACTTTCCTTCTTTGTTTCCTTTTGCCTAGGGACTTTTGCATTAAATTAGTCTTTGTTTTGAATGGTGCATCTGCTTTAGCGGCTTCTTACCTGGAGCACTAAGGCTCTGTTGACTGCAGGGCAAGCAGCAAAAAACACTCTCACTCCATACTTTTTTCCTTGTAATTGCTGATCGCGGGGCAGGCTCTGGTAAGATGGAGAATGACTGTGTGAAAGGGGTGGTGACAAGGTCATGGTTTCATGTGTATGCCTATGTGGACCAACAGACAGGAAGAAAGTACAGAGTAGACTGCTGTGTTGTAAGCAGAAGTATTGGTGCTAAATGGGTTGGGGGTTTTTGTTGCCTTTGTATAACGGCAGTGGATCCTTGAGCTTGCATTCCTCTTTTCCCTCTGAGGACTTGAGCTTTGAATTCACATAAAATAGCGAAACGTAAATGCATAATTATTTGATGTTCTATCATTCTAGATATCTCTTAGCCAAAAGACTAAGCTTAACGTACAAAAGTAGGAGGAAGAAGTTGCTCAGTGCCATTCATATGAGGGGCTGGCTGGCGGGGCAGAGCAGCCTCTGACCTTCCCGGGTACCCTGCTTATGAGAGCAGCCTCCTTGCTGGCCTTCTGTTGCCACAGGTGCTAATGACAGTGGAGTGCGTGTCAGGCCTGGGTGCTATAGAGAGCTACTGAGCTCGAGCATTAAGAAAAAGGCTGTATCTGCTCCTCGTGCATATGGAGAGCGGGCACTTGAGGAGGCCTAGGAGCAGCGTCAGACACAACCAGTCTCCCCTTCATGTCTGTTTTTTTCTGGGAATTCATGTGCCTGTGTACTGTTGGTTTCAGCTCTATTGATTTCCCGTGCAATAACTGTGAAAACACATTATGATCATGGAAAATGTGAAGCGTACCATAGGTGATATGGTAGTCAATAAAGAGGAAAATATGAAAGGCAAACAAACAAAAGAAGGGAACTTTTGGTATCCAAATTTCAGTGCTCAAAGTTTCTTTGCACCAAGCATAGGCACAGTGCTTTAATCCAGATGATGTAGTGGGGGGAAAAAAATGTTTACACATCCCATTCTTAAGTGTCCCCTTTTTTCTAGAAGGGAAAATACGGCATTTCCTTACCAGACATTGGAAATGCAAGATAGGAAATCCTGTGATGACAAACAGCTCTGTGTGACTTTGGCATAGATTTACAGCACAGCTGTAAGTACTGCTTTCAGAGATTTAAATTCTGTTTGGAAAAAGTGGCAGCCATTTAGCTGTTGCTTGATATGTGTGGAGGATTGTTTTACTCAGGGAGTACAAAAACGAGGAATGATGGAAAAGGCTGATGGCAAGAATGTGAAAATTCAACGGTGGTCTCAGCAACCCTACTGTGCTGCTCTGTCCACAGTGAAGGCCTTACTTTTTGGATGCTGGAGAGCAGGGCATAGGATCCCTCAGGATGCAGGATCCCTCTCTGCAGCTTCTTTTTTGCCTCCAAATGTGTCAAAGGCTTTTGGTGGGCCTTTTTTTGGTGCATTCTCTCTCCCCAGTTTCACTGTTTACATACCAGTTGTGTTGGGGAGCGTGAGAGGTGCCTTTTGTCCCATGCACACACTGCTGCAGGCAACACTTGAAGAGGTTAATGAGGGAACCACATATGAGCTGTGAGACTTGCTGTTGTCTGCATCGGGGGCTAAATTACTATGCATGAGGCATACTTGACTAGACTTATATTTGCCCTTTTGGAACAGATTAAAGGTTTAGTGAAGTCTTGTGCTTCGGTTTCTGGCATCACTGGAGTCTCTGACGAAGGGGTTTGCTTTAGCACACCATCAGTTCGGATTAGCCTCTAACTTATTGGAATTAGCTGTCTGAGATGTTGCTTGTTTATTTGCAGCTGAAGAAAGTTATGGTTTGGGTGTTTTTTTTTTCTCCACATCTTCTTGGCTTTTCCATCCTCGTGGTTTTTCTGAGATATTTCTCTTGCAAGGAGAAGATCATTTGCTTTTTTGACTTCTCAAGGTTCATTCTTCTTTTGGATGCAGAGGCTATGATGCCTGCACTAAGTGCACCTATTGTAAATAACAATCTGTCCTAAAAATAAATGGCAACTCTTCTATAGTTGGTGTCTACGTGCCCATGGGGACAGAAGAGCTCTGGAGTACTTCCTTAAGACGTTGGAGGATGCTATGTGGACAAGTATGGCCAAGAAGAATGTTACCTTTTCCAGACTTGTCCCCTGTGCCTCTTCCCTGCGTGGAAATGGATGTGGATGTCCCACTCCTGCACCCTGTGACTGTGCTGTGGGGTCTGATGTGGATGCCCTTGTGTTCCACAGGCTGTAGAGGAACGAGGGGCACTGGAGTGTAGCAGTTCATTGCCGAGTTAATCTAAAGGTTGTAGATGATGATAACTGTAAAGGTCGAGAAGCTTCTTAACCCAGTCTTGTATGATACTTTCTTCATGGAGCATTTAGTTTCCAGATTGGTGTGTTAGCCTTTCATCTTGGGAGGTGTTTGTTCAAATACTGGCTGATTTACCAGTAAGGGGCTATTGGATGAACAGAAGGGTAAAGAGGAAACCTTGTGCCGATTGCCTCTCCCCAGTTTGTGATTCACCTGTTCTAAGGATGTAATATAACAGAAGGTGCCTCTTCAAAGGAGACATTCATCAGGAGGTGACAAAGGTTTTTCATGTGTAAAATGATAAGTATTATGTCTGGTTGAACTACTGTTAACTAAAACCATATTGCTATTCTCACAAAACCTTAGTGAGTCTTAAAATTCTTTATAATAAAATAATGTGTTTTAAAAATCCATTGTCTTTGCTATTTAGGATAGTGAATACTCTTGTAGTAACGGAGAAGTAAGAAGATTGTCTCCCTTTAGTTTCTCTGGATTGCATAAATTTATGTATTAGCATAATTTTAATCCAGAGCATATCCTACTGCAGGTATGAGGGACGCTGAATTTAATGTACTTGATGAAAGCTTAGAGGGTATGCAGGTTGTCAGACACATTCTCATATTACAGTAACGTACTTGTGTTTAACATATACAGAAGGTTGATTACAGATAAAGTAAAGTTACCATATGATTGCCTTAAAATTTTCACCAAGTTTGGAAGCCCCTCTCAACCTTTATGTCACCTTTCCTGAATTGAGCTGCTGCTGTTCTTTATGTGTCCAGGTGGTGCAGTGAGTCACCAGCTATGTCAAATCAGCAGAAATTTAATCTCTGGTATGATGGACATCAGTTTAACTGATTGTCAGATTTGGCCAGACTGTTACAGTGGTGTCACGGGGTAAGTGATCATCACTTTGTCAGGTTGAAGACTCTTGATATTGTACTGAGGCAGTGGACTCCTCGGATACTCAGTTTTACTCTGTAGATGTTAAAGTATTGACTTTCCCGGTAGAAAACGCTGGCGAGGCATCTGGGCCTTTGACTGCCTGCCAGTAATCCCAGTGTTATTGTTATCTGTAATTGGAATGTTAGTGTCTGTGTGTTTGCCAACTGATAACTCACTTTGTCACCTCTGCACATATACCTCCTGAGTGACTGACTTTATTTCATCAAACTTTGTCAAGAAACCCTGAAGTATCAATTCTGAGTCTTAGTTAAAGCTGCAGAAAACTAAGATTTGGCTTTCATGCCCTTCCAAAGCCAAGCTGGAAGTAAATGCTGATATCCAGGAAGGAGGATGCTGTGCTCTTGCTGTATTGGAGGCAGCCAGAATGCTCTCTGCTAAGATAAAATCTCTTTTAAGGAGTTCTGTTATAACTCTTGAGGAGTCATCCTATATGGATAGCTTTGGTGAAGTTTCTCTTCACAAAACACTGTGTTTTGATGCAGACACTGAACTGGGGAATTTTTAGGCTGCTCCTTGCTTGAATGTACTTATTAGTCTTAGGTTTAATCCTGATAACCCTTTTTGAAATAGATTTCACACCTTTCATCTTGGGAATTGTCCTTTCAGGTACTTAGGCAGAGGATGCCTAGAAGAATTAGGAAGAAATTCTTTACTGTGAGGGTGGTGAGACACCGGAACAGGTTGCCCAGAGGAGATGTGGAGGCCCCATCCCTGGTTCAAGGCCAGGCTGGATGGGGCTTTGAACAACCTGGTCTGGTGGGAGGTGTCCCTGCCCATGGCAGGGGGGCTGGAACCAGATGATCTTTAAGGTCCCTTCCAACCCAAACCATTCTATGATTCTATGATGCAGTCTCGGCTTGGGGAGCATATATACTAAATTGCATGGATCTGTTTGCCTATATTCATAGATTCACGGATTTGACAGAGTTGGAAGGGACCTCTAAGGACCCCCTGCTAAAGTAAGAGTGTAATTTCCTATCCTGGCTGAAAACACGTAGAAGCAGTGGCCACCAGCCCTGCGCCGCAGATGTTGCAGACAAATCGGAACAGCCCCTGTTTGAGCGGGTCCTACGGGTGTTGTGCTCTCACAGTGCAGTATGTTCTGGGAACCTTGACATGGCTGGTGCCTTGTGAGCTCCAGACACTTGCTTTCTGCGTTGGTTCCTTGCCTTGCCGTAAGCCTGCTCTGTTCTCCAAAGCGTCTGCGCTGCGGTGGCTGCCGGCCTTGTAGGATTGACTGGTATCTTTGTGGAACCAGTCAAAAGTTCTGTCCGTGGGGTCAGCTTAGGACATCCTCTTCCTTCTATACCCCCGCTGCCACTGCTCATTCCTCTCTGTCTCCCAATTTTTTTACTGGTTAAGCAAGTTGGCCCAGTTGTAAGCTGTGTGATGCTTAATTCTCACAGTGGGAAGGCAGCCCTGGGTTGGCCAGCAGATGCAATACTGCACGTCTGTTTTGCTTTAGGGCTGGAGCTGTGTCTGTAAGCCCTCAGAGGAAATGTAAAGTAAAAATCGATTTTTAGTTTGCTGTGGACATGGTGCAAGTCAGAAGAAATCTCTGTGTGTTCTTTAAGGCAGCGCAGCAATTTCCCTCAGCCTTCACCTGCTCCTGTTCTAATGTGGTTGAAAAGGCTTTGTTACTACGTAATACTAGTCCATAAACTATGAAACAATTGACAAAATCTTATGTTTATTATTAAAAGTCTCTTCTTCTCTGGGAGCTGGTATGCAGGCATATTTTGATAATATAACACGTACCAAGACAGAAGGCTTTAAGAAGTTACCCTTTTACTATTTTATACTATTTTCCTAGCAGTAATTATTAACTGGTATGACCTGCAGAGGACTTCTATACCCACTTAGGACATTTTAGGTGAGCCGTGTGGGCTGAGTAAAGGTAAGAGCTGTGATACAGAAGGAGGACTGCTGTTATCTCAGATGCAGCCCTCTGAGTGCACTTGGTTGGTTTTTTTTTCCTTAAGTGTGAAGATAGTTAAATGTTGATGTAATATTTTAAGGAAACAAAAATTTTCCTGTTACCTGGCATCTTTAAGCCAAACTTGGGACATCTTTAAGCCAAACTCAGATGACTTTGAAATATGTGTCCTAGTTGAATCAGTGGGAATCGTATGAGTATGGCTGGGATGGCATGGGCTGCTGGGTGCTTTGCTGCCGGAGAGGTGAGACAAATCACCTATGAATTACTGGACAGTAAATGGTTCTTCTGGTCTCAGAATCTAAACATTTCCTTTGACAACAAAATGATATGCATTCGAGTAGACTTCTTCTGTTTCTGTACATACTTCAGTGCAGGAAAAAAAATAAGCTTAAATGTTGGCATCTAAACTATCAGCCCTAATTTTTACGGTTCAGACTCCCTTGAGCTGAATCAAGCTTGCATCTTTGACAGTGGTTTTGAAGGTCTTTGCAGGTTGGGAGAGAAAGCGCAGTATCTTTTGCTTGCATTTGAAAAGTTGTGCTGGGCTCCATTTTAAAGGCAATTAACACTGCAGCGTAAGGTGGAGGACGGTGGGAAGACCTGCTGGCTGGCGATGCGACCCAGCTTGACTTCTGAACGAAACAGCATCAATGTGAAGTAAACAGATAACATGGATTTGGCTCAAATGTGTTAATATGGTTAGGATGGCAGCTGTCAAGTACGTCAACGGTACAGCCATCATCTGGTAGTGGGGTTTTCTTGATATCCCATGACATTTCAACTTTACATATTGAAATTGCAATTGCTTTGCATTTGCTCTGGCCACACCTAGTTACAGAAGGGGAAAAAATGTCCCTATGTGAGGGCTTATGTCCTCAGCAGTGCGGGGTGGATTTGGCCTGTTGTGCTGTCTTGATTGAACTGGAATTAGCTGTGGCAATGTTGTTTATCTTGGAACACAACCCTTTTCAGAGACAGTTATTTTAACTAGTGCCCTTTCATTCCATTGGTGCAATCAAAACCAAGTCTGTCACTCCGCTTTAGTGATATTTCAGGTGCTTAATACAAATCACTTAGTCCTTTGGTTATAAGGAGCAAACATGGCAGTTAAAAGCATGCCTCTGAGGAAATTTTTCGTAGACTTTTAGGTTACTTGTTGTCCTGGTGAGGTTATTATTCACATATTTTCTTTTTTCATGCTTGAATTCTTCCTTTAGCTTTTCATTATTACCAGGGATAGATCTGTGGCTTTTTTGCTGTAGTTATTTTCTCAGAACCTAACTTTATATCTCACCTGAAGTAGCCCTACTTCTCCTTTTATGGCATTGCTGCATCTTTTGGTGATGCCAAAGAGAGCAGCTTATATAGCTTCAGTGATAGATAAATAGTGTAAAATCATGGAATTGAGCAGATGGCACTCATGGTTGGGTCCAGGGGTCCAACCAAGGCCTTGACTTCTCTTCTGCCATTACATGATTTGGCCTGATGAGCCACACTTTGTGGAGGGGGTGTGCTGCTTTCCTAGCCACTTGTTTTTCATCATTGAATCCTTTTAATTGCTGTAGTGTGTTCAGTTTGGTGGTCTGACTATAACTGGATTTTTTGTACTAGATATTTTTGTGACAATTATACTCTGTCTTGCCAGGTATTGGCAAGGACAAGCTGAAGGATATTTTTGCTTTTAGTGAGGAGGGGGAGTGCCTGGTATCTAGAGGACGGGTGAGACTTTGGGCACTGCAGAACAGGATTCCTTGTTTTGTCTGCAAGGGCCAATAGGGCATTTTTTTGGTCTGGGGAAGAACAGAATTTTGTTCCTCACTCAGTAGCTCTGTCTCCAGTTTACTTGTCAACTATACCCTGCTTACCACCTTGCTAATGCTGTCTGTCACCATGACAAGGACAAGGCTTACTCTGGAATTTTTTTCTGAAATGACCGTCAGTGGCATATCTAATACTGATATTTTCTTCTTTAGTTTTAAACTTCACTTAGGTTAGTTGACTTAATTGTCACCTCTCTGAGTTACTGCTTTAGGCCATACTTGGACCTAGGTGGGTGGTAGGTGCTGCATTGACATGTGTTTGGCTTACAAACTGTTGGAGCAGGGTGTTCACGATTATAATGCACAAAGATTTAAGTCCATAGAAGTTACACTTAAGTCTACTCTAAATCCCTTGTATATTGCCAGAATGGTAAGTACCTTCAGTGTAAATGACAGCCAGTATTAATCTTGAAAAAACCCACACCTTAGATCTGGATGGAGTACGGTTATGTAGCATTTCAAAATTAAATCACATTTATACAGTGTCTCGTAGCTTATGTAATCTCAGCACAGTTGGCATCCTCATCTTTGTTTTCTGCCTTTCTTTAGAAAGGGTGTTAGTGTGCACATGCAGAAAAAAATTATGCGTGTGTGCTTGAGTGGGTGTGCCTCATCCTTAAAATGTGTTAAATAGGTCTTAACCTGTATTTTTTTAATTTGGTGCTGTTAAAGCGCGTGTAAAGAGAGTATGTACCTACATTTTAAAAATGAGCAAATTGTTTTAAACTCACACAACCTAATGTCCACTCTCTTTTCTGTCTTACCTAATAGCGATAACCTGCTACGAAGAGCTGCGTGCCAAGAAGCCCAGGTAATAACGTTTAAAGGGATAAAATTAGATTAAAATCTCCCTCTTATCTTGGTTGTGCAGGGCTCCTGAGATTTTCCCAGCGGGCCCTCTCTACGTGACAAGCCTTATAATGATGCCATCCGTGTTCTTTTGCTGAAGTGCCATAGGGTGGACGCAGCCTCCAGCCAGGGTACTGTACCTTTCGTGCCCTGACTGCTGTTGGGATGGATGGTGCAGTGTTATCACTGGGGTCATCTTAGTTACTGCTTGTAGCTACCCAGACCTCCGCTTCTGCAGGTGTGATTACTCCCCGTCTGTAAAGTTCTGGTGGGAAGATGGTTTGCTGATAAGATAGGAGACTGAAATCTCAGATAGACTGCAACCAGCAGAAGCAGTGCAAATTCCTTCATGTTAGTGCTCAGCTGGAGAGACCTTGTCCTTGTATATTCGATCCTGAGTGACTTCATCAAGGACCTCTCTTACAAAGAAAGACTGAGAGAATCCCACTCTGAGTTGGGGTTGTTCACCCAGGAGAAGAGAAGGCTCAGGGGAGACTTTATAGCGGCCTTCCAGTACCTTTAGGGGGGGCCTACAGGAGAGATGGGGAAGGACTGTTTATCAGGGAGTGTAGTGATAGGACGAGGGGTAGTGGTTTTAAACTGAAAGAGGGTAGATTTAGATTTGATATTAGGAAGAAATTCTTTAGTCTGAGGGTGGTGAGGCCCTGGAAACAGGTTGCCCAGTGAAGTTGTGGATGCCCCATCCCTGGCGGTGCTCATGACCATGCTGGATGGGGCTTTGAGCAATCTGGTCTAGTGGGAGGTGTCCCAGCCCATGGCAGGGGAGTTGGAACTAGATAACCTTTAGGGTCCCTTCCAACCCAAACCACTCTGTGATGCTAGGTGTGATGACTGGCCTAGCGCTTTTGAGACCCATATACTTGGAACTGCATGGAGACAACTCATTTGCTGATCACTGACAAGAAAACCAGTATTCAGAGAGTTATTCTCTGAGTAGACTGACTATTGCATTTTGTAGTTTGTGGCCTGATGGGCAACCAGCAATGAACAAATTCCCATATGGTAGTTTCCCATTAAGAAATCTTGTCCTTAACAAGTAGTGTTTAACAGGCACAAGTGCTGCTGCCTCCCCTAGATGACATCACTGCACAGGTACTGCTTGTGGGCTCTGATTACCCTGGTTGTGTGCTGTAGGGTTTTTGGAGTCTTTCTACCTCCCACAAATAAAGTTTATAATAAACCTGCTTCTTCATGCCAGATCTTAGAGATTTTGCAGGGTGTAACACTGCTCCCATCGTTGCTATGTACTGGGGCCTGAGAAGAATGGTGAAAATTATTTTTCTCATTAAAGAACTTCCCTTGAGATTACCCTGCTTCTGTGGTGCACCGGAATAATCCCAATTTTAGCCTGCTTGCTGTTGAGGGAAAGATATGCACAGCAACTCGATTTGGGCAATGGAACTTCATGCTGGAGTAAATGTAACAGAACTCAAGTCTCATGAAAGAATAAGAAAAATCTTTCCCTGAAATCCTGCTTTCATAAATCGTACTTATAGCTTTAGAGTCATATGCATTTCCAACTCATCAGTTGTTCTTGATTTTTATGTTTTCAATACTCATTTTTTCTGCATAATATCAAATTGATAGAAGTTTTTTTATATTGCCAAAAATGGCAGTTAATACCTCAGTATTTGAAGCATGCTGACCAAATTTAAAAAAAAAAATTTAAAGGCACTGATGAAATGATATAAAAGGAGAATTTAAAAGATCTAAGTGTGTATACTGTCAAAAAGGTGTAACTGCTAAGGAAAGACTGGTACGAGAAGATAGTTATATTGTGGAAATTCTGACTTTCCTGTTTCTTAATTCCATTAAGTCATGGGATCTATTCCATTATGGCTTATTCTTGTAAATGAAAGTGCAAAAGCTTCCTGCAATTTCTGTAGTTAAAGCCTGGGAAAATATCCTGCAGAAGATGCCTGCATTAGAAAGGAGTGAACCAGAAAGCCTGGTAATCAATTCTTGCTGTAATTTCCATTCTCACTGATGTGTCAGTGCCAAATACTGCTTGAAAACACACAGCAGTACAGCAGCAAGGTATTAAATGTCTGGTATGTTCTTCAGAATAGCAACGATCGATAATTCTTTGAAAAATGCCACTTGCGTTTATAGCGCTGTGTAAGTAAGCATTGGGGAAAAAATAGAGGCAGACTCACCCAAGAAAAAGTTTAGTCTGAGTGAAGTGTGTGTGCAGTGTTCCTGTTATATTTACCTCAGATTTTTAAGTTTTTAAGTCTGTTGCGATACCAAATTGATGAGGCACCCACTTTCCTGTCAAACTGGCCGCTACAGCAGTACTTCATGAAAAGACTCCACCGTGCGTGCCTGAGTTTAAATACCAGTTTATGATGACAGCCTTGGGGTGGCCAAATGATCATAGCAAGATTCTATAATAAAGAACCCATTTATCAAATTTAAAACATTTTACACTTCCTTGTCTGGAATAAGCCAGCGTTAGCTGACTCTGAACTTCCTTTGCAAAGGTGGTCTTGCTGATGGAGCTTGTTGTTCTTGAGCTCTGGGCATGCGTTAAAGAGGTCCTGTTTAGCTGGCGAACAGTTCACTCTCTGAAACAGGGATAGTTTTCCATAAAAGAATGCAGTTTCTCTGTTACTATTCATAAAGCATTACAAAGCCTTTGTATAAAACGTTTTTCATAGTTGCAAAATAGTGATTGTCATCTTAAAAGTCCAAAAATGCAATACTTGGAAGTGTGTATTTGACAAAGGCATTAACTTTCCTAAATTATACCTTCATATATATATTTAATAACCATTTTTAATTTCTGGCTTTAAATTGTCTTGTCTTGTGTTGTGCTCTGAAAAAAAAAAAAAAAAAAAGACTTATAGAGTGTTGCACTATTATTTTTTTTATTTCCTGTCTTAAAAATCAGCATTTTCTTTAGAAATCCCCCTGTATGTCACATAAATGTCTAAGTATATTACATAAAGGAGTGATTATGTCATTACTTATAAATTCTTTATGAGCCTTGTTAGGTTGTTTAGAGCAAGCAAATACATCACATTGTGCCCCCCAAGCAAATAATTAATTGTTTTTAACAGCTGTAACATGTTAAAAGTCCCCTATATTTCCTAATTCCTGCAACAAAAGAAGTTGGTCTGTTTTCCAGCTGATTTTTGAGTAAAGCTTAATAGCTATTGATTTGTTTCCTTTTCTTTGAAGATTCCTTTACTCTCAGAAACTTCTCCCATCCTTCTCCTTTCTTGAAGAAGAAATGTGAATGTTTTAAGCAACATAGCTGACTGCACACTTCTTTTAATTGAGGTTACCTGAGCGAAGTTGGCAAGTGGAATGAATTATTAATATAAGCAGCTAACGATCACGAAAATCTACTGTGCTTTGTGTACAGTGTCCACCTTCTTAAACATAAAAATTCCTGCCAGGGGGATTAACTTTAAAGATAAAGGGGGGAAAAAAAACGTAATAGGGACAGTTGACTCTTGTCTGTAGTTCATCGCAGTAGTTTTTTGTTCCTACTTCATTTCTGCGGCTTCTGGATGGTACAGCTGAATTTGATGTCATCCGTGTACTCAAAACCAGTTTGATTTGGTGCGGTAATGAAGATGCCTTTAGGTGAAATAAATGAGGGTTACAGAGTGGGAAGTAGCACGTGTGGAGGCTTTGCCTTTTCTTGCCTCTCCTGTGCTAAAAGCTATGGAAATAGGTATAAATGGCTAAAAGGTACAAGAAGCTGTATGGAGTAACTCTTGAAAAATTTAAAATTGAGGCATCTATTCAGAATCAGATTAAAAGTTGAAGAGAATTTTAGTGATTTTAATACGGAGACATTAGGAAGGAAAAATGTCTGAGAAACAGTGAGCTTGCTTATAGGTCAGGGCAAATTTCTCTGGTGATTATCTTCCATATCTTCAAAAACTTAAGCATAGAAAATACAACAATGAGCAGAAGAGATACAAGAAATGAAGTACAGAAGTGGAAAAAGATGCAGAAAGAAGGTGGCTGGCATGTGTATGAGAATTACATAAGGAAGGAAAATGAAGTAACCTTGGAGTCAAGGATAGTTTCCCTGCATCTCTGCCCATGGCGAAAAAACAGAGGTTGACAAAAATGAAATGGTAGTGGAATTGTAAAAATGAGCTAAAAAGTACTTGTGACAGCGGTGTGAGGCATTGCTGAGAGTGGAGGTCTTTGAATAGCAGACCTATGCAATGGCTGAAGATGGAAGTAATTTGGGTGTCGTGAGGCTTGAAAGCCCGTTGACATTTGGAGACATGCATTATTTTGAACTGTTTTACCAATGTGCTTAAAAGAAAAACTGAACTCTGCTCTTTTTATCTCATTTAGGCTTTTGGCAACGAGCTGATCCCTTCGAGTATGCCGCTGAAGAAAGCAACAGTGTTCCTTAACCCAGCAGCTTGCAAAGGGTAAAACTGCCCCTTCCCTACACTCGTATGTGAAGCACTCTTTCTGTTATTTTTGCTCTGCCACCCACTATAAAATCCAGCCAGATTTTTTGAGCTCATTTTTGCCTCCCTCTGATGCCAAGCTGGTGCTATGTAACTATGCCAAACTTTATTTCACCAAAAATAATGGGATGAGAAATAGAACTAGATGCTTCAGTTGAAAGAATTTCTAAACATATGTATGTTTTTAATTTCCTTTTATCCTGTGTTTTGGGCTTCGTCATTCCTTTGTATGTGGAATTCCTTTGTATTGCTTCCACACTTTTGTATGTGATGCATTTCCAACATCCAAAACTATAGAAATAAGAGATGACCTTGGTTGCTTCAAGACTTGAAGTTAGCCAGCGGTGATCTTACTTATGTGGCAACCTGTCCTTGAAAGGGATGTGCCCACAAACTGAGAGGCTAAATATGGGCTCAGAGCAAGACTCCTGGAAGAGGTTGGCTGCTATTTTTGCATACTCATTAGCAGAAAAACAGTTATCTTGGATATGATATGTGGCTGTTTTTGCTGATTAACTAAGCTTCGTATCAGTTGCATCTTGGGGAGGGGCTCTCAGTAACAATATGAAATGAATTATGGATCTGACATGGAAGTGCTTGGCCTTTTATATGCTTTTGTTCAATGCAAATGGAAAATGCAAAGTGTTAATAAATTAAGTCTCTGACTTCTAGTCTCGTGTTTCTACTTCTTATAAGCAATGTGTAGTTAATGGCATAATTATTTTATTATGCAGTTACAGGCAGAAAATGCGTGAATCCTATAACAAAAGAAAGTCAGACAAAACTTTGCCTCTAAACGTATTTAATAGTATGTAACAAATTTTTTTTTAATGTTTCTGAAAACCTAAATGGGACGCCTTTGTGGTCTTAAAGCCTGCTGCTCTGTAAGTCATTAATTTTCTAATAAATTTATTTCTGGAGATCTTGTTTTGTTTGGTTTGGGTTTTTTAATTATTTTTAGAGAAACCTAGATAACCTCTTCTGCATTTATTAAAACTGCAACAAAAAGCTGGCATCTGAGATACGAGTCTAGAAATGTAATACATTTGAACCAAATGAAATCTCATCTTTCCTGACTGGCAGGTTGAGTGACTGTGTAGATTGTATGCTCTGTTTTTAAGTAGATTTCTTCATGTTATTCATTGGTTTCTTTCCTTTTCAATTTTTTTAGCCACCAGACTAATGAAATAATTTTTACTCTGTTTTTTCTAGCAAAGCCAGGAACCTTTTTGAAAAGAATGCTGCTCCAATTTTGCACTTATCTGGCCTGGATGTAACTGTGGTTAAGGTAAGAATTGTTCTGTTAATATAGATATATTGTCTGCCCTGCTTTGTGTTCTTGAAGAATTGAAATTCAGTTCTGGATGCATTTGAAATTCTCAGTTGTCCTGTAGACATCTCATGAGAAGAAATAAATACTGAGCTATTAAGCTGGTGCTTAATCTTTTTCTTTTTAATTCACAGTTAATTTACAAACTGTGTACTGAATTTTTAATTTTCAGCTAAAGCACTACATGTGCTTGTCTGTGTGTCTACAGTAGCCTTCTATAATTCATGTTTGAGAGAAAACCTCTAAATATTTGAGCGCTGGCTAGTGGTGCATGCCCATCGCTGTTGAGATTGTCATTTCTGGCTGAACTTGCAGAATTCAGAAGTGAGGAACTTTGACATGCAGTGGAACTGTTCAGATTAATTAAAAATAAACTTTTATTTTTACACTGAAAATACCTCAGTGTATCCCCAAATAATTCAACATTCCCATCAGCAGAACACTGAGCTCTAAATGGTGTGAAATAGCAGAGAGGCTTTCTTAGGAAAGACCAAATGAAAAGTAAACACAAGTGCATTTTGGTTTTTTTACAGGTTTTTGAGGCTGTGGTATGGGGATTGTTTAATAGTCACTATGTCCTACTAGTGAAGTACTCTAATATGTAGCTTTCTATCCACGAATCTTTTTCACAAGGTTTAGTGTTAAAATGCTGTTTTAATTAATACCTCACTGTTGAAAATACATAGTCCCAGCCCAAGAGAAAAAAATATTTTGCGAGACTTAAAACTGATGCTTTGTATCTTCAGACCTGGCAAGTGAGCAAAACAGGGCTGGGCCAGTGACCGAGGCCGAGGTGTCCCTGTAAAAGACATTCATTTTGCAGAAAACAGTTTTGATGATTTAGAAAGTCAGTGTACTCTACTGCTAAACCAATTGCCAACAGCTTGCTGTCGGGCAGTAGCCTTTCATGTAGCTCATTCTGTGTTTCAGGAGATGCACTTGAGCACTTTGGCTGCTAAAGATGTTGGGACGTTTTCTGCAAGAGCGTGGTTTGCTTGTGATTTTGTTTCAATATAAAACTACCTAGAAATATGATTATTGTGGCTATATTCTAGATCTATTGAGTAAGATTTACTCTGATATTTCATTTAGCCTTTGTCTGTGTTTGCTTGCACATACTGCATTAGGCAGCAGACTTGTTTTAGATGTTGAAGAAATCTCAGTAAATGGAAGTAATATATAGTATTCTGTGGCTGTATGAGAATAACTGTTAAGCAAATGGATAGATGATTCTTTTTTTGTTTTGTTTCTTTAGAAGAGAAATCCCAGAAATAGTTACTAGAGTTCTCATGTTTGGATTTCTGTTTCTTCAGACCGATTATGAGGGAGAAGCAAAAAAGCTGCTGGAACTGATGGAAAACACAGATCTGATCATTATTGCAGGAGGAGATGGCACAGTACAAGAGGTACTGCAGGAGATGTGTCCTGGTTTGCTGAGAATCATAGTTAGGCCGAGGGTGAGAGGATTGAGTCTGTGTAATGTAGCAACATCATAACAGCTATTACTGGAGATTTGTCCATTTTAGTATCTGTATTTTCAGTCAATGTTATAATCTTCTGGGGATAAGAAAACTATGCTAGTTGTTATTGGTCTAAAAGTGATGATGGGAGATGGGAGTGGGGGCAGAATGAGTGTGTGACATAATTGTGTTCCGGAATTTTATTTTAGAATGAGAAATTTAATTGGGGACACGTGATTCTATTTTTTTCTTTCTGTGTAATATTGCTGTAATAGTTTAATTTCCAAAGTTCTTTCCTATCTGTGCTCCCCAAGGGGAATGCATGGTTTGCTGGGTGGGAATCAAATAATTTAAAAATTACAATGCTTTGTTATCACTCCCATGTATGTATTTAATAAATGGCTATTGTCAAGATGATTAACGACGGGAGCAAACTACCAGCAGAACTGGGGGATACTCTATTTTCCAAGGAAGGTTGTATTTTATTAAAGCATTTCCTGGAATGCTAACTACTGGCTTCATAAGGCAATGGCTAAATGAAATGCAATGACCTTAAGAGAAACTGGTCAGAATACGTTTGCAAGTTTCTCCTGGCCTTAGAGGTGATTAATGTTAATTGTGCGCTGACCTGTGCTATTTTTGCATTATGCAGAGCATTATTCAGTGTTAAAACATTTACACTGGTGTTGGTTGTGGTGCCAGCATATGCGCATGCGCAATCATAACCCTGCTATTCCCACCATGTTTACTCACTGAACATGCCTCCTTTCCCATGTAAGCAACTGCAGCACCTTCCACGAAAGAGTAGCTGCTCCTTAAATCTTTTCCAAGCAGCAAATGTGGGTATGAATTTCATAGCTTTCTACTGTAACTGAAAAACAGAATTCTCAGAGCTGAGTGTTTTCCATATTTTTCAGGTCATAACTGGGCTTCTCCGCAGAGCAGATGAGGTGAGGAATTGTGATTTTTTTTTTTTTTTCTTTTTTACTTTTTTTAAAAAAATTGTTTATTTTGTAGAGGAAGTGTCTTGTGCATCCACTGTGATCTCTTGGCCTCAGTTGTCTTCTACCGATATGTTGCTTACTAATCTGGAGCCAGCTTCCTGCATAAGTGAGCCGTGCTGGTGTCCCGCAATTCTGCCCCTGGGTCTTCCTTCCCTTTCTCAGGGAGTGCAGTGGCTCCCAAGCCACGGCTTTGGGAAGTTTCCAGCCTCAGAGCAGGGATTGTGGAGAAGCCAAACGCACAACTTTCAAAGACCCAGGGACCAGCTGTGTACGCTGCTCTGTTTGGCAGAAGCATCGGGCGAAAATGCATGTTTTTCTTGTATTTGTACAAGCTTGAAACTGAATCCAGTTATGGCCGTGCTCCTATTGCTTTCTGGTTGCTTTGCCATTTTTTCAAGCGGTGAATACCTACCTATGCAGATGGCTGCAGAAAGCAAATTTTAACCTCTCAAGGTGGATCGCTCTGAATGGAAATGAGAGAGATTTTTCTTTTTAAAGAGGGAGGACAGTGTTATTGAAGAAAGGAGGGAATCATTGTTTCCAAAACCTTCTGGCAGGAGCTGGCAAAAACTCAATTAAATGATCCAGACAAGATTATGATGATATCCTTGGCAGCTGGAATTGTATCTGTTTAGGCAGTTGCTTTGTCTGAATGTGACAAGAAAAACTCTGCAACCAAGCCAGTATTTTTAAAGGGATGCTGGCTGTATCAGTTCTGAGACATCAATTTTTTAAAATTTATTAATATTATTATAGTTGGCCCCTGAGACCTCTATAATCTAAAGATACTGGAAGAAAAGTTTTAGAGGCTTTACTGGCTGGATTTTTTTCCCTCTGTTTTTTGACTTACTATCTTGATGTAGCTCAGGTTGCCATGCAGCAGCGTAGAAAATTCTGCATCCAGGGCTATTTTGGGTGGAATACTGCATTGTAGTACTGCCACTGTGTCACTTTGTGTCTTTAGCCAGGGAATTCTTTTTTGTCCTTCATACCGCTCTGTCCTAAGAGTAGAGATCTGCAGTTCAGCCCCCTCACTCTTTTCACTTGGGTACGTCACACCGCTCTCGCCTGGATCGGAAGAGCCTGTGTGAGGTATTCCAGAAATGCTGTTCCCAGCAGCCAGGGGAGCAGAGCGTGACTGCGGGAGCTGCAAACAGCCTGTCGTCTGCAGGCTGCGAAACAATCCTGAAGAAAACGAGAGAAGGGGGTTTGAGACATGTTAAGGCTTGCAGGTGGCACAGAGACAGCAAGGGAGAGCGGGTGGGCATGAAGTGAGTGGGGTTATCGTTTAGCCGGTGTGGATTTGCAGTATCACGGTGCCGCTAGCTGCAGCGCCCAGGAGGGAGATGGTACATTGTGATACAGGGTGGTTTACATTGATTTGCTGACGCGCTTCAAGAAACACAGTTTATTATGAGGTATAGTGTAATAACTTGCTCCTTCAACAAGCCCTTTTGCTGAACTGTGGTACAGAAAAATAACACGGTCAATGACTTCCAAAAATTAGACCTTCTGCTGCTTCATGATTTGGATGCCAGAGGAATCAATTAATTTCCTTTCCTTAACTGAGAAAATCTCTTTGCCATGCAAGGTTACTCTATCAGAGGGGGATTTCTGCAGTGGTAAATGAGATTCAGAGCTTGTGATGCCACCGTCAGTATTAAGAAAGATGGCAGATTGCTGACAGAATCCATGCATTAGTTAGGACGTGGCTGCCAACCTGCATATAACAATGCTCTTAATGATTACAGAGAGCTCCTTTGTACCCAGTTGGCAGTGGTGGCTTCACAGATTTGGATGCCATGTTCTGAGTCATTATGTATTACTGCCTCATTTAAGGAAGTGCCCGGCTGCTTGGTGCCAAAGGGGTGATATCAGACACAGCTGTGATCTCCACGCAGGAAGCTCCGTTCAGCTGATGCACATGTTAATTTACTCTCTTCATGTGTCCAGGCTGTCTTCAGTAAGATTCCTATAGGATTCATACCTCTTGGGAAGACCTGCACTCTGAGCAACACGCTCTACCCTGAGAGCACAAACCAAGTGCAGTAAGTATTACGTGTTTCTGAAAGGGGGCTTTTTTGGTTGGTTTTCAAGGAGCAATGCTTCTTAGTAGCTTGATATTTCTCTTTTTCTTCTGTGTTACACTGAAGTTGGCAGTCTCTGGGCAGACCCTGATGATTCTCTGGACTTGCCTGAGCTAATATCTTCCAAAACCTGACTAAAATTAAAAGAATGAAATATATGTAGTTTTAGAACATGAAATAATTTGCTGTGGGTAATTTCTCTGTGATAGCGTGATGCTCAGAGTTGTTTGTTTTTTTTAAAAAAAAAGGCTTAAAAGGATCAAACCTATTAAGAATACTCAGAATTTGACAAGGATATAGCAAGGATATAACAAAGTAAAACAGAAAAAAAGAAGTCCTTTTTCTGTCCCCTATTCAGTTTAAGAATTCTAGAAACCGGTCCATGTATAATTTGGTTAGGACCTGCAAAGTAAGGCATACAAGAATATTTTTTTATGGGAAAGATTGTATCCCGTTACTGACTTCTGCAGGGTTTCTCGCCAGTCCCTGTGATGGGATTGATGCTGGCAACTCTCCAACGACCTGAGTCTTATCTGTCAGCATCCTGGAAATAATCCAGTCTGGCAGTATCTGTTGCCTGCATTTCTGTTTGTTCTAAGTTTGTTTTGTCCGCTTCTAAAGTAAAAAGGCAAGTCAACTATGCTTTCTTTTCCCCACACTTCATTTCTATTAAATTTTTTTCCTTCCTCTCCTGCCATACTAATGAATATCTTTCTCCTTGCTCCTGGAATCTGTTCACTTTGGTCCTCCCAGTAACTCATTAACATTCTTCTTTGCGGAACCCTTACTGGTATCCATCATACATGAAACCCACGAGCCAACTGGCATAACATCCTTCATTAAAACTACCAGAGTGCTTTGAAGCTCAGCAAGATGGACAAGGCTGTAATCGGCAGCTAAGATTAAAATAATAATTTATGTTTGGGTTCTAGAGAGGCTGTTTGAAATGAATGATGATCTTGTCCCAAGGTAATGAACTGTGCAGGTGAGACTGCAGCATATTGGTGAGGTTGAAAGGAATTTGGTCAATAGGCTGCTTAACAACCCACACCAGTAACAGAACCTGACTTAAGAAGTACAGAAGTGATATTTTAAAAAGAAATATTTGGGCTTTAGTTCCTTTGGCACTATCAGCTCTTGCCTTTGGAGTGTAGGAACTGTAGAGGTCTTCTAAAAAGATAAGAGTAGGAGAAAAGAAGGGCTGAGGGAAGAACAGCTTCCTTCTCTGACTCAGTATTCTAAGCCTGGTGAAGCCAAAGGCAATTTTTCCCTGCGGATTCACCTGAATATTGGGCTGGATCTGAAAACTGCACTTGGTTTTAGGTTTGGAGTTTTTTTCCTGTCCAGCTGAGATGCTGGAAATGTGCGCAATGTGAATTTAAATTTTACCCAACTTTGAAAGCAAGGAAGGAGTTTTAATGAAATATATGCTTCAAGGTCTGAACATAGAGACTTCTTTATAAACTTGAATGCTTTGGTTACAAAATCTAAAGATGCCATGCTTCATGACTTGAAATGAGAAAGTGCCTTAGCTACTATCCATAACTTAATGGAGACCAAAACCATATGAGCACTGCCAATAGGTAGATTTATGTTGATTAGAAACTTCAAAACAAATAACATACTAAGGCATTTCAGTTCCAGACACATGAATTGAGACCAGTCTCGTGACCATCCCCTTCTCCCCCAGGTTGTTACGCTTGCCACCAATAAAATATAACCATGATTTGGGTCCTTAGTGTGGTAAGTACTCGAAACAGCAAGTAACAGAGTTGGCGGGTAATCTGCCAAACTAGCTGAAGGAGGAGGAATCTCTGAAAATCTTAGGTTAAGAACTTCCTTTTGCTTTTCAGGTCTTTTGCTGTTTGTTAGAACGCAGGCTTTGTCATGTGTTGCAGCCACCCACTTTGCTTTCTGATTTCAAGGAAGTGCAGCACTTTGTCACAGTTCTTTCCCTGGGGTTGTTCTGTTTGCTGAAAAAAAATGTCCCACCTGAACTTGGAGTGGGGTCTGCTGAAAAAAAAAAGTGTCGTTTTAAAGCTTTTACTTCCTTCTTGTTTCTTTTCATTTCCTTCTTTCCTGTTTGTTTTGCAGACATATTACCAATGCTACATTGGCCATTTTGAAGGGAGAAACAGTTCCGCTTGATGTCTTGCAGATCAAGGTAAAAGCATCTGCTTATTTGGCACCCAACGTTCCTAAAACTTTCCTTTTCTCACCTTGTTCTGTTTACATGGGTGGGCAGCTTTTCCGCTGTAATGAATTTTGGTTTATGGTGTCAGCAGTTCTGGTGGCAGTCATTTCTCCACCGTATGCTGTGACATCAGATAGTCTAAACTGGAGAAAAAACTAGAATGCCTGAACATCTTTTTTTATGAGGCTCATAGAGTTTTGATGAATGCAAAACTTACAAACACCAATATTTCTGTAGAAATGGTGAGAGATAAGAATAGCTGTCTGAGCTGATTTAATGCATTCATATGTATTGTGGAGTTAATAGCTTTCTTTTACAAACTGAAAAATGTGAACTGGGAAAAACCTTTGACTACGCCCCCTATAGTTTTTGAATATAATTTTTCAAATGTTCAAATGTTGTAGAATGGATATTTCTGCAGCGAGAACTTAGTGTCACTGTGCAGAGCTCCTTGCTTTTGGCTGACAGTACGTACAAAATGAAATGGCTACTGCTGGGTGTACAGTCAAACTCAGTCAACCTCTTCAAAACTTCACCTCTTCTCTTTCTCACTGGGAGCAGATGAAACGTATAACGAACTCTGCTTAGCTTTATTGCAGTTAGCTATTTATCGTACCTCTTCTGTGAAATTTCACTTTTGGAATTAATCAGAGGTCAGTTTTTATATAGAAATGGTATTTTTCTAGCTGCAAAAAACCCCCACAGTTGAAACGAGATAAGAGAAAGCAATTTTGCAATGTTTATTTTTCTTTATAGGGAGAAAAAGAACAGCCTGTGTTTGCAGTGACTGGTTTAAGATGGGGATCTTACAGAGACGCAGGAGTTAAAGCTAGCAAGTAAGAAAATACTGTTTTTTGAAACACTACCTTTTTTAGCATCTGTTGCCTAAAAAGACATACTTCCTTCCTGTAAATAAGTCTTTTTTGAGTGTAGGCATTTGACAGGCAGAAGCACCCACACTTGTTAGGTTTTCAGTTACACACATGGGAGTGTAAGACATATCAGCATTTTTGTCATTTGAAATAAACACTTACTTGGTGCTGACCTGTTCTTTTAAGTGTTTACTTCCAGCTTCCCTTGTGGTGCCCACTTCTGGAACTTTATTCGGATCGTATCAGTGGGAAAATATCTCCCTTGAGTGAAGTCTAAGTAAAGTAATTGGCCATTGTTTTTCATCAGTTGCCAATGAAAAGACGTACGCAGATTCTGTAACTCAATTCCAACAAGGGACATCAGATGCAGTAGAAATGCCCTTCAATTCCTGCCAGAAATGGCATGGACCGTGCCATCTGATGACTGTTCTCTGAATGCTAAACTAATAATTGTTGGGCTTTCTCCAAATGGACATTTAATATGCCACTCTCTGTGTATCAAATGACTAGCATTATCCGGTGAAGGAGCAGCAGGGCCAAAGCAGTTCACTTCTCAGACTGTTATGGAGGAACTGCAGCACATCCCTCTGCTGCACAACTATAAAGAAATAGCGTGTGTTTTGGGAATGAGCTGTTTTTGTCAGGAAGCAAGAGGTAGCAGACCTCTGGAGTCTGACTGGCAGATATTTGAGTAGGATTGAGAGGTGAATCCTGCTTTAGCAGGGATTGGACTAGCTGATCTCTAGAGGTCCTTTCCAATTCCGTGATTCTGTGATACTGAATGGAGGAGAAGCAGTAAGTGGGCTGGGTGTTAGTCCCTGGGAAGCAAGGGACATGCTTGGTAGTTTCTGTAGGTGCTGACTTGGTTGTGCTGCAGGCTCTCCTGCTAATTGCAGCCCCAAGATGAAGGAAGTGCACTTCTCTCCCCTCCGCACTCTCACTAGGCTTCCTGCACGTGCCCTGTTTTTTGCCTGGTGTCAGCCTTCACATATTTTCCTGCAGCAGTTCCCTTTCCCAAGAGTCTTTTGGACTCAATCCTGGAGGGTTGATAGCATCTTTTGTATTTGGGGCAGTGGGAACATTTTCAAACCTCGTTCTCTTCCATGAATGCTTTTGAATGCACAGAAAATGTACCCAGCTTGAAAAGCACTTCAGCCACAACAAATGGGTGCTCAGAATGTGCTTGGGACAAAGGACCATGTGTGTTGTCCTGTTTTTACACTTCTCCTGAAGCATCCACTCTGGTCCCTATCAGAGATGGGTTATTGGACTAAAAGAACGTTTGGTGTATTCCCATGCAACTGATCTTAGATTTAAAAGAAGGGACCTCCTATGAAGGGAATCAAGCCATAAGCCACAGTTGGAGAAATTTGGCTGGTTATCTCTCTGCTGAGATGGTGGTGGAGCCTGGTGGAGACACCTGGTGTCTCCTGGTGGAGACATGGTGCTGTTTTATGTTTTTGAAGTTCTGTTATTTTACAGACAATTTCACGACTTGATGGGAGTGGTGTGGCAGTTGCACGCCTTAGTAGTTAATGATACACTTAAATCTGCAGTACTCTTGAGCTGATGGTGTTTAATGTGCTTTGTTGACCTTCTTTGGTGGAAGATAGTGATCAAAATGTGTGCCAAGCCTGCCTAAATATAGTCACAACTTTAGATGCTATACAATGCTTTATGGTTGGCAGGATTTTTATTTTGTAAAAACATTTATTTTGATCTGAGAATCCTCTGGGGCAAATCGATGTTTGCTGGCTCTGTTCTTTTGTCACTGAAGCTGTAGATTTTTGCTTGTTTGTTTGTTTCCTCCAAGCTCATTCTTTATTGCATATTGTGAAGTTGTATCCCACCAGCTGTTAGACTACAGACCTTTAAATCATTCCCAGTTGTGTCACATAAGTAGGTAAAATTCCGCTACTGAGATGTCATGCTGCCTGTACCGAAGATTGTATACTGGATTTTTGTGATCTGCTACTCAGGAAAGGGATGTCACTGCTAAGCTGCTGGTGATGTGTAGAAACTATCTTACAGTATCACAAAGCTAAATGTTGTAGGGGAGCACTAACTTCAGTGGCAAACAAGTCTGTGTGCTCTGACTTCATGCAAGATTTCTCTCTTTTCCAGTATTGACCCCTGGATATCTTAGAAGTTCTATCTGTGATCTTTTTTCAGGTACTGGTACCTTGGGCCTCTGAAAACCAAAGCAGCTCACTTTTTCAGTACGTTTAAGGTAAAGACTAATTTCAGGGCCAAGTGGTTTTGTAGCTGGGAAATGAAAAGGCTGACAATGCTTTGTATTATTTGTCTGCAAGTTTTTGTGAAGGTTTCTGGTAACAATATAAAATGGGAGTGAATCTCGACTTGTTAAAAAAAACCTACCAACTGATAGACTTAACATCTGAAAACATGAAGGGGAGGAAGAATACTTAAAAAAAATTCTTTACTGAGGATCTGTTGCTGCAAGATCACCAGGGGGAGCCAGTAACCACCTTTGAAACTGGAGAGCAGTAGCAGTGCTGAAGATAACCGTTAAAGTGCTCTGTCACCTTTTTTCAACAGTCTTTCTAATGATAACATTTCATTCCGATTTATTCATCTGGCAGGAGTGTCTGTAATTAGACTGCTCATGCACGGTGATAATCAGGCTTCCATGTGTAGTAAAATGAAGATGAAGATTAATAGCTTATCTCACCTTAAACTTCTGTGTTGATTGAAATTGATCCTGGAAAGATTAAAATTTGACCTGCATGAAAGGTGAGGTGTTTTTATGCACATGGTTTTCCTGTCCTCTGAACATGTAAGGAGCCTCCTGAAAGTCTGTGGAAATACCGAGGAGCTGGTATGGTAGATTGGATTGTGCAGTCCATGCTGTCTGTGATAGTGCCAGTGCTTCCTTTATAGGAAGCTCCTGTCAAGGGGAGTTAAAAGTTAAATTGTAACGTGTCCATGAAAGATTTTTTTTATTATTTTTTTTTCCCCCCATCCCCAGGAAATTTGAGCTGATGATTCTGTGTGCTGGCATTCTAGTTAGAAACCTATTCTTCAACTGCTCTCTACCCCCTTTCTCATTCTTGCTGCGTCCTTTGCCTCGCTTAGTGGCAGTGACAGTGGATTTCGCTGGTGAGCTATTCATTGCACATCAAAAAGATCTGTTTAACCTGCTGAATGTTACAGAGAAGTGCTCACTTTTTCTGCTATTAAGACAGAAAAGTTTCTACCTGATCTCCCCTAATTGTGGTATTCATTGCTTTACGTGCCTCTTATGTTATAATTTTGCTAATTTCCGTAAGAAATTATGGCTCCAGCCTGTTGAGCTTAAGACCTTCCTGGCTTGTCTTTGCTGATGTGCACTTCAAGTTTTCTGGTTTTGATGTAGTTGTCCCTTGAAACAGGGTGACCTGTAGCTGAAAACAAGTGTAAGGGGAAAGAGCTCACCTCTGATAGCGGTAGGGATATTGTTATGAGTGTTGTCATCTCTTCTAAAATATACAGGCATTATCACAGCATTGCTGCTTTTTCCTTTAATCATTAATACTTGCTGTTTGTGTATTGACCTACTCATACAACAGCCGTTTGTCCTGTCTGTTATGTAAGTACGATAGTGGAGCCTTTCCTTGCTCTCAGAGCTGTGAGGTAAATTAGCTTAACAGCCTGTGCTGTATGATCCAAAACTACTTCTGAAGTCTTGTGCATAGAAAAATAATTACATTGAGTACATGTGGGCTCTTGGCTGTAGTGTTTTAGTATATACATTTAAAAAATAATCATATTATTCCCTCCGTAAGTCCCATGTTCCGAGCTTTTCAGAAATTATTTCTTAAAATGAGAGGGAATAAACTTTGTCAGCATTTGGAAGTATTTCAACAACTAAGGTTCTTCTGTAGCCCATCAGTTTCTGGCAGTGGAATTTGAAATATTGCCGGGAGTAATGTATTACTATTTTTTTTTTTTTTAACCCTTTTTTTTTTTTTTTTAATCCCCTCAGATGCTTTGTAAAGCTCACCTGACTTGCCTTAAGACCTGTTGTATTGCTCTCTATCAGCACCTGACTATCAGGTCAGATCTTGATTGTTTGAGTTGTTGGAGATCAAAGGCCTGCCAGGTTTTAGTGCCCCTTGGCTGCACGCAGCCCCGTAGTCTTTGCCTGTTTGCGCTAGACCCCGCTGTGCGGTTGCTCTTTGAGGTTGTCTTTGTGCTATCCAGGAACCAATTGTGCTTTCAAACGTTAGTGTTGACATTGCCGGTTTGGGTTGTTCCCTCCAGCCAAAAGCAGCTGTGTCACCCTACCACACATCAGCGGCGTGGTAAACATCCCTTTACCCTCCGCTTATAGAGGTGAAAATACCTCACTTCTGTGTGGGGAAGGAGCAAATTAGTAGGCTTGGGAACTGTGGGTAATCTTTTCCAAGCTGTAAAAATGTAATCTCACATATGTATCTGAAGGCTGGAGAGCAGTAAGGTAGGCTGAGGCAGTGGTGGGGGCCAGGCAGCTCTGAAGGAGTACTTGGGAGCACAGAATAAATAGTCTGAAGAACTAAACAGAATAAACGTGAAAGTGCTCAACAAAAGGCCCTTTATTTTTTGTGTTTCCTTTCCATGTAAATCCAAGGAATGGCCTCAGAAACATCAAGGTGCTCTCATGTATCTGGGTCCAACCGAGCGACCTCCAGAAGAGCCAGAGGAGAAACCATGCAGACCTCCTTTGTATGTGAGGCTTTACAGACGACTTCGGTTATACTGGGCATCTCCTCCAAAAGGTGAGGTGTGTGTATTTTGGCATAAGCTCACAGGCAGGCTTTACTCCTCTAATAGATCAGAGGAGAGGGGCAGGGTTTCTCTTTACTTTTCTGCTCGCTCATTTTTATGTTATGATTTATTGAAACTGTGACTTGGTCAAGATAGTTACGGGGATGTCTGCCAAACATAGGACAGAGTACTCCTCTCAGTGCTTGTGGTCTCATAAACGAAAATGTATTTGTAAAGAACCCAGGGTGTTCCTTGGGCTCACAGTTGCTTGCCATTTCTACGGAAGCCTCCATAGGTGACACTTGGCTTTTATGGGGGAGCTTCTTGAAATCTTTCTTCTGTAGAACGGCTTCTTAGTGGGCTGGCGAGAGAGGAGCAGCCCTTGTTTTTTGTATGCGGGGGCAGCTGCTGACGCAGAGTGACAAATGTTACTTAAAATAGAACAATAAAACTTGGGCCATGCAGAAGCTTTAAGTTTCTCCTACTACATTACATTTCTTTCCGTACCATAAATTTTATTCTGTGTGTTCTGCGAGCCTCTCTTGGGTTGGGTTGTTAGCTAGGCAGTGCATGTGGCAGACTGCAGAAGGAAGAGGAACATGTGTTTTTGCGCAATCTGGAGCGATGCAAAGTCCTTCTCATTCCTTCTCGGCTTGCGGGGGGGACTTTAGACTTAGAGGCGTGGACTAAGCGACCTGTATATGAGAACTGAACCCCGGGGTTTCCTGCTATAGAAAATACATGTTAGCACTGCACCCTGAACACCGGATTCCTGGCCTTTTCGGTAGCAGTGCTTCCTGTTTTCTAAATGTTCCTGTAATACTAACCCCGGAGATCTGTTAATCCCTGGGCATAGGGACTCACAGGGCTGCCATGTAACGTGCTTGATAGTCTTTCCTCCTACTGTGGAAGCATTAGTGGTATTTTTTTTCTTTCCTTCAGTACTCTGAAACTCCCTCTTCCTTTTTAAGATTTTGACGTTTGAAGGAAACAAAGCTAGTGGTCACAATGGGTCAGAGTGGTTTTTGCAGTCTGATATTTCATGCTTCATGGCAGTGAAATGATGATCTGGGTAATTAAATTGCACTTAATGTCTTCTCTTCTGGATTCGCAGAAATCCCCCAGGAGGTAGCCCCGGAGGACTGGGAGGAATTGAAGCTATCCACCATTGAACTGTCCATTGCAACTCAGAACAGGCAGCTTGATCTGACAGTAAGACTAGAGTATAACTGGATTCCAAATGCTGCCCACCCACACAGTTATAATTTCTTGCTAAAACCCTATTTTTGTGTCTGTATAATTGAAATGTACTATCCCATACAAGGAGAGACACATGGACTGAATGGAGGAATGGGCAAGTTTCAGGCCACTGTAAAAGCACTGGAGACCCATGTAAAACTGGGATGCAGTGGGATCGGGAAGAATTTATGTAATGAGAAGGTTTCAGTAGCCAAACAGAAGTTCTAAGATTGCCCAGGAGAAAAACAAGGTATCAACACAGGTGCTCCTTTCCTTTTTGACCCATGGGAGAGTGATTCTATTTTATCAGCTGGTGCTTGGAAGGAAGCTCTAAGCCTGAATGTATGCCTGGAATTGTGGCTTTTTCTCTGTCTTTTTGGCTTGCAGAGCAAAGGGTTAAAAAGAACTGGCCTAAGAGAAAGAACAGGGGCTACAATGAGGACAGGAAATGCAGGTGGTTGTGGAAGAGTAGAACCAAGGGAACTGTTCCTGTCACAACCTTCTCAACGTGCTCATGCTGTTCATTCACTGTTTTAAAACCTGTCTTTGGCTTAGGTCTGCGTTCTGCTGCAATTTTATTACTGTGAAAGCTATTTGGGTAGGTGTCAGTCTTTTAGTTTTACTGGGAAATGCTAACACAGTGATCCTGTACTGGTGAGCTGCCTTTCAAGCCTTCCTTACGGCTGCAGGAAACCACTGCCAGTACACCCAGATTAACCACAGGTGTTGCACTTACTGCAGGGTGTATCTTGTTCAGAATTCAGGGTCCTAAAGAACTTGACAATTTGTGTTATATTGATATGTTATCTTTGTAGGATCAGTCAAAAAAACCAAAACAGGCAAATCTAAACTTAAAATTTCCTTCTCTTTTCTCCTTAGAATGAAACATATGAATTTTAGTTTCTTCTTTGTCAGTGGCTCATGCTTTGGATGACCAGCGTCCTAGTAATGGGAGAGGCTAGACAGAGACTAGTATTTGGTTTTTTAGTGGTTTCTAGATGGCACTTGAATAGAACAGTTTTGGTTTGTGAACTGGATTGGAGTCAGTGATGTGAAGCAAAAACAGACCTACCAAGAACTAAAAAAAGTGTCTCATCGCCACAGACTAGCTCCTTTGTCTTTTTTCTTTCCCTCTTCCCCCTCATCCTTTATTCCTTCAAGATGCACTTTAATATCAGTGTTGAACAAAGAAAAGATGTCGGGTTCTCAGGTCTTTAGCATAGCCTGGAGAAATGGACGAGTTGATGTTAGGGCAGTTGTACTTTTCTGTTTCGAGAGCTGGAAGTATCTTGATACTGCATCTTTTGTTCTACAGATATTTTTTCCTACCCCTTATGGCTGCTTTTAACTTCCGCTCTTGAAGCCATTGTCCACGTAGCCATCAAAGCTGAACAGCAGCTCCCTCAAATCGATAGCAGGGCCTATCTGCAGAGTATTGTCAGCCACTCCTGTCTTTCTGCCTCACCTCAGATTCATCCCCAGGCTGCCCTGTTGAAGAGAAGCTGATAAAGCTGTACAGGTGCAGCTCGGACAGTGCCAAGCCTTGCCTCTGCAGATACAGTAAAGAAATAAGAAAAGTGATATGAGTTTTTTATTGCATTTATATGCATTTATTTTTTTTTCCTTTTGTCATTTTGATTGCATCTGCACTAGGACTTATGCTAGAACTGAACTGTTAAAATAAATAAATGAAATATATAAATAAAGAATGAATTGCATGTTAAAGTTGCTTTCCTGGCAAAAGCCTTACTGTATACTTGGTTTAAGGGCAGGCTGTAAATAGAAAAGCAGCTAAGTAAGGAGTTTAAAGGCGCGATACCAAGAACACTCTGACTTCCAATTTGTATTGTTTTGAATTTTCTTAATGTAATGTTTGGTGGCCAGATGTTGCATCATTGTACTGTTGCTTAAAGTCACAAAAGACCTATTGATTAGAAATCTTTGTGAAGTAAACTCAAGTGATCTGCTATTAATGCCTTTAATAAGTGTGTGAAATGTAAGAAGCAGCCAAACGTGTGAATCATTATTTCACTTCTTGCAGTATTGGTTGTTGAACACTACTGTTGAATAATAATCAATGAGAAATAGCTAGCTATAATTTATAATCCAAATCTCAAACTGAGAGTGGAAAAAAGCATGAAATGCCTCTTCTGCCTCCTTTTGTGGGACAAAGGACTGGGCATTTTGTGAACATATTGCAGTATCATGGGTGTGGCATTTTGAAGTGTTAACTGCTTCATTTCTGAATCTCTTTTTGCATAGCGCACTGAAGACTTCATGGATATTTGCGTTGAAGCAGACACTGTCAGCAAAGGACAGTTTGTAAGCAGAGGGTGAGTATGGGAAGGTTGCAAAAAGATGACAGAATCTGTGAGCCAGAACACTAATTCTGAGAAGTCTGCTGTTTTTTCTCTGATCTCGTGCTGCAAAATTCAGAAGCAGAGGACTGCAAAGGGCACCAGTCAGTAATGCTTCATGAGGGTTTCTTATTTTGTTCTTTAAAATTCTTACTAATTTTCTCTTTCTGGAAAGAAGGCAGAGCAGCCTGCCTGGAGTTATTTTAGCTTCTGAGTTTGCTATACCTTTCATCTTTCTCCCCATTGCTGTTGATCAGTGCTGCTCGGATAATACTGTGATAACTGAGACAGCTATACAGACTTATCCCCAGGCTCTTTTAGCCCTAGCTGCTCAGTGGATTCACAGAGCTGATACATTTGTACTAATGGTACCTGGAATTTTTGAACTCTGATTAGACAGGCCCTTCTTCTAATTGGAGGGCTTCCTTGACTCAATACCTCTTGGGAGAAATTAGGTCTGAGCTGGAAGAGAACTTCTGGAAGATGAGAATGTAAACAGGGACTTTAAGCGAATTTATTAGTGCTGCCTGCGCGTGGAGTAAGAAGGCTGCAGGTATGAAGCAGCAGCACGTAGAGAAAGAGTGAACATATATTGCTTCCTTTGTGCTTGGAATGTTGTCTTGTGCTGTGTTTGTTCCTCCTGCTCTCACCAGAGGCAAATCTGAGCTGCTTTTTCCAGCTCTTTCATACGGTCCCACTAGGAAATACATTGCAGCTTCAGTGCAGTTTTTTACCAGCAACAGATTTTCCTACTAAATCCGAGAGTGTCCTTTTGCATGTTACCATTTTGTTTGCTTACTGGTTTCTAGTCTTAGGGCTCCCTCTAGTGAAACCAACGGAAAGATTTCAACACATTTTAACATGTACTTGTCATCTGCATGTATAGCTTGTTTATAATACTAAGAGCAGCAGCAGGCCCCTTATTTGAGCATCCCACGAGGCTCAAAAGGTACAGGATCTTCTGACCTATGCATGCGTGGTAGGTCAGGTTACCTCCTGCAACTGCTTTTAAATTGCATTAGTTGTGCAGACCATAGGTTGCTTGGGACTGAAATCTTTGGTATGAAGGCTACAGAAGGATAGGAGGAGGAGATTTTCCCATTAAAGGCAAGAGGAATCTTAAAGGAGGGAGACAAAGGAAGTGCTGTGCTGGGTTCTTGGATGCTTTGCTAGCAGAAGAAAGGTGGATGAATTTGTGTGATATGAGGGAGGGGTATTCGAGTGTACACCCACTGTAAAGAATGTCTCCCATGTGGACTGGACACGCTTCACACAGTAGTGTGTCGCATTTTCTGACTGCAATTACACTGTTATGCAGAAGAAGGCTCTGATGAGAGTTAACATGCCCTGCTGGCTAGAACTAATTAGAGGCAGTACCGAAAGCTTTGAGTTGCTGTTCAAGCAAAGTTCAAAGTAACAAGCTCTTTTGATTAAATAGTGCCCAAAATCTGTAGGTAACAAAGAAAGAGAAAGAGGGGTGTATGGGGTGGGGGAGCAGCGGGAGGGACTGGTTAGTCCTACAGAGAGGAGTCAGAACAGAAAAAATGTGTCGTCTTTTTGCAAGGCAAAAATCAGGGTGTTCAGAGAAGCTCTTCACTGCACCATGCCCTTTGGCAGCTGGGTTTGAATCAAGCCCATTATGAGAGGCTCCCCATTGCCTAGCACCCATGGGGTTTGTCGTTCGAAATGTGTGAAAAAGCTCTTTCTTTTTTCTTCTTTTTTTTTTTTTTAATGCATAGTTTTAAACTCCACCAGAATTGGGGGGGGTTGAAAAGGTTTTTATGGAAAATACCTTATCAGTGCAGATAGCAAGGGGGTTTTTTTATATTGAAGAGGGCACTGACACGAGCTGATCAGAACTGATGGATCACACAGAAGAAACCATACTTCCAGTGGGAAACTACCATGCAGGCTCAGGAAAGGGGGGGTGTGTGTCCGTCAGAGTGCTGGAGGGCAACTGCTGTTGGATTTCAGAGAAAGGAGTAGTTCATCCCAGGTGTATATAAAAGTGCCCTCCGGCTGTGGATCAGATTTGTGTGAACAAGAGTATCTGCAGCAGGGGTAGAGCTGATGTTTAAGATAAGGTAGGGGAAGAGCAGGTGGTTACAGTGTAGTGCTTACTAAGAAGTGCTGGAGGGAAGGAGAGTGGGGATGGTAAGTGTAGTATCAGTAATCCACATCCTGATAGCCAGCTTAGATTCTGTATATGAAAGTATGAAGAGCTGTCACTCCAGGGCATGAATGCAGTTACCAGCTACGGTGCAGAAGACTCTTTTTTGTTTAGAGAGTCTTACTCGGAATCATTTCATATTGGCCGCTTCTGGGGATGAGAACTAGGTGAAAATTGTGTGTGTTATCTGCTGTAGGTGTTGTGGCGCTCTCTCTGCCTGTATTTTTGTGATTCAGCGAATGGAGAGGGATAAAACAATCAATTTGAACTGTTGCTGTTAGGCTTTGGTCTTCCTCCTCTTTCACTTTGTTGTCTTGTCTTGAGTAAGAAGCAGAATCAAATGGAAATGACTTCTGATCCTTTTATACTGGGTCACTAGAGAGGCAATCACTGCAAGTGGAGTTGTGTCTATTTGCTTCTACCAGCATTCTCCTTTGACTGATCTTTAATCTTGCCTCTTCTGAGCTCCCCTTGACCCCGTAATGGTATCTATGGAGAGCCTTGTTTACCTTCGTGGAAAGGTAAACTAAAAAAATCTACTTGCTTACCTGAGTGTAATGTCTAGGACCTTGTGTGTCGAACTTCAAGCAGGTTAAACCTTAAGCAGGAGATTTTGCTGCTTGTTTGTACAGCGCTGTATAAACTGACAGTATTGCATGCCATCAATGATTTATAATTTATATTGCCAGGAGGTTGCTTAATTCCCTCACATTCGCTCATTAATCTTTAAGTATATACATATTTGATTAAAAACAAACTTTCCACAGTTAATCTTGCTTCTGTCCTTCCCTGCCCTTTCCTTTGGTGTCTTAGTTTTTCTTCCTTTGTCTTTGATTATCATCTTCTGTTTCAGCCCTCTCTTCTAATGTTCTTTCTCTGGGATTTTCTGTGATTTTAAGAGGTGCTTGCATTCCTCAAGGCATAGAAGACTTGGTGTATGGGGAGTTTCTGACATGTTTAAATACGCTCTTCTTTCATATCAGCCTGCAGAATAGGCAGAAAAGCTGGGGACAGCTGGCATTGTCTGTTGGAGTAATATCTGTGGTAATTTTGCTGGGCTTGAGAGCTGTGGTGATATTAACACTGCAACTCTGTGCTTTCCCTTTGCTGCTTGTGCATTGCTGTCTGTCTGGAGAGGGGCCCAAACTGAGGGGTTACTGCCTGGGGTGCGGCGTACCCTTTGTCAAAGGCCAGCCAAAAAGTTATGTGTGTTTTCAGTCAGGAGGCCAGAGGTAGGTCAGTGTACCCAAGAGCTCATGCTTAACTCTGCAGCAGCACACCTTGGGAAAAGGAATCGCAACGTGCTATTCTTTAACAGTTGATCCAGCGAGAGGACAAGAACCTAAGTCTTGAAAAAGGCCACATGGCGCTTGCACAACCAGCTTTCTAAGTCAGGCAGCTGCCTTCTGTGTGCTCCCATTTGACATCCACAGAGGTAGGAAATGAGCAGTTCTGTAAGTACAGTACGTAAATAAGAATCTCACAGGCACCAGAAGAGAGAGACTAATTGACAAGAACAAGTATATTATTGGAATGGGTAAAATTATGATGTTCTGGGGGCTTTCTTTACAAGAACGATACAAAAGCAGCTAGTAAGAAACCTCATGCTGACTGGCGCTGATGTGAGAAGAGGGGGTTTTTTTGGTTGGTTTGTTTTTTAGATGGTAGTTCAGTGGTTCAGTTTAACTAATTCTGTCAGGTTTTTTGGTTTAAGGTTGCTTAGGTTGCCGTTAAGTGAGGTGGGTGCATGGGACATGGGGAGATGGTAGTCATTGATTGCATGAATTGTACAGTTCAGCATGTAAGTGATGAACGCAAAACTGTGCTGAGGTTTCAAATATACAAAACTGTATGTTCAAATATATTTAGTGAGCCTCAGAGCTGAAGCTGTTTGGGGGTTGTCAGTGCATACTGTTACATGTATTGACTGCAGCAGAAAAGGAAATGTCTATTTTATTTTCTCACAGTTGAACCCACAAATATTTGTATATGCACATAACCTCTAAGTTTACCCAATGCATAGTGACTTAGCAACCCAGAATGATGTGTCATCCCTAAAGGTGGCTGTTTCCTAGAGAATCATCTTACCTTGCCTCTCTTTTGCTTTGGACAGAAGTCAAAAGATGCGTGATCCACATATGTGCCCTGAAGGGAGTCAGTGCATCCAAGCCAGCAGATGCATCTTGCAACTTCCAGAGGTGAGAAGCTGAGGGCGTTGGAAAACTGTCACTTTATTTCGTCGTGCCAGTTCATGCTGCACATTAAGAACTCCCTGCTCCAAATCTGCGGGGTTGGTTACGCTGCCAGTGAGACTCAGTTTCTCAGTGCAGCAACTCAGTCTCTGACTAGGAGACACATACTGGAAAGTGGTCTGTAAACCAGAGGGGAAACTTCATTGTCTGGTAAATAGTGACAGACCTTTTATCTAGGCAGTGGTGGTGGTTGTTGCATATGCGCACCTTCTTCTTGTTAGTATTGAAGACTGAATTCCTGATCTGCATTTTACTCTAGAAAGGATTGTGCTGTAGAAAAGAGAAATACGAGAAGCTTTATGGAGAGCAAGGAGTGTGACACAAGGCAGTGGGGCTCAGATCACTATAGGGAAGTGTCTTGAAACTTTGAATCCATGAGACTGAAAAAGAAGCAAAAACTATGTCCACCTGTGTAGTTTAAATTAGACTTTTGTTGCCTTTTAGAAAGAAGAGGCTGTTATTGCAGCCTTGGGGAGGACTGTTTCTTATTTTAGCAAGGACACGAAGTCAATCTCATAGATAATTTCTATCTTCAAATGACCTATCGTTCAGCAAAAGACTTTCATATTCAGAGAGAATAGAACATGCGAAGGGTGAAAAAAAATCTGTGCCTACGAAGTGAAAATCGTTAATTATGATGTCATGATTAGCCAGCACCCTAATACTTCCATCAAACTTGTGTCATGGCAGTTTTGTGATTCTGAGAGAAGACTCTGGAGTTCTGGGCTTACTACAGCTGTGCCATAAGAGTGAGCTGTGGTATAATACGAGCTCTTCTTACTGCATCTGCTGGGAAAACATTCAGAGTATGTGTGCACGGCACAAAGCAGTGATGTTCCATTCCTTAACCTAGCTCTCAGGAGCTGGAGGCAGCTCAGATGAGTCCCACCAGCTTTGCAGAGAAGTGGGATATGTTGATCCAGGTGAGCTGCTACGCCGCTGACTTTCAGGACCTATGCTGCTTTCTCTAATCTGTGCTGTTGTGGTGTACGAGTTCACTTGGAGGTAGTTTGAGTATCCACATAACATAGCCCTGCCTTTGATTCAAGTGCATGCAAAGCAGTCACCAAATTTGTTTAGATAAAGTCAACCTGCCATTTTGATGAATGGTTTTAATCATTGGTGACTCTATCAGCGTGACAGAAAATGCTCAAGAAGATTCTACTGCTGAGTAATCCCTGACCCGTGAATTACTTTGCATCTCATGTTTCAGATCGATACAGTAAAACAATAGCAAAAGGTGTTTGTAACATGGATTTAAAAGGGGTAATTTAACAGGCACTTCTGCAGATTAGCTTGTGTCACCACTGGCAGACCAAGATCTAAGTGCATATAATTGTACTTCCAATAGCAAAGAATCCATCCGTATAAACAATGTGGGTCATTAAAGCATTTAATTATCACCAATTAGCAACTAAGTGAGGTAACATCTTATGCAACAGACTTAAGATATTATGTGCAGTGAAGGATAGCTCTCGCTGTGTTGTCGAGACCAAATGGGCTGGAAGGCATAGGGAGGGGAGTCATCTTGGTCAAGACTCAGCTAAGGATTCAGCTGTAGTCTGTTAGTCACATCAGGTGTCAGTATTTCAGCATGGCTGAAATGATCTGTTTGATGTTCAACCCTGACCAGCACTGTTCTCTGTACGCAGGGCACTGAGGGATCCTTTGGCATTGATAACGAGGAGTATGAAGCTATGCCCGTGGAGGTGAAGCTATTGCCCCGGAAACTCCGGTTCTTCTGTGATCCCAGAATGAGAGAGCAGATGCTCCGTGCAGCAGTACAATGAGAATTCATGTCAAAGGGGCCAATGTTCACCAGCCTTATCAGCGTCTCTTCAAGGCATGAGAGACTTCACTGACTTGATTAGCCCCACCAGACTAATAAGCCATTTGGCTGTTTTTATGCACAAGATATTTCCAGTGGAAGTAGCTAATCTGGCTCATCTCAAAGGGGTTAAAAATGCAAATGCATGTTAACTTTATGGCATCTTTTTTTTTCCCCCCAAAGAAGTCATCGGTGTTCCATTTACGGCACTGCAGGCTGAGTGCGGTGTGCCAGATGCTGCTGCTTTGATGCAATTGTATATTAAAGTAAAATGAAAGCACACTTGTCCTTGTGTTTTAAGAGTTTAGGTCTACTTTACCTATGTATAAATCCTGCAAAATCTGGGATCTTGGAAAAATTTATTTTGGGAAATTAACGCGAAGGAGTTCTATGAAATGTTGGAATTGCCACATTAAAACAGGTGGTTGGTTATCTCCTTCGTCACAAAATAACTTGGGAGATTGGTGATACAAAGCTTTAGAGGAAGTTTAAAAATTCCCGGCATGTATCTGGATAAGATATTTGTGTTATTTTTTTCATCTTGCCAGATTCAACAGCACAGGGTTACAGTTAATAATATAGTAGAAATCTATTCCTTTGATCAAGTTTAGGTATGTTAAACGGAAGCAAATTGGAAAAAGTCATCATTGACCCACGGCTATATGAAGTACATATAGAAAGACTCTTTAAGAAGCCAAGTGAGTCTTTTTTGTAAGTATTTCTTTTATTCCTGTACTAGTATAACACAAATAAGGGATCCAAATAACGTTTTTATTACTTGTGTCTGGTTGCTATTCTTTTTAATGTAAACAGCGCTCATCGCTCCTTATGCAGCCTACATTCCCTGGAGCCCTGGTACTGTAATTAGTTTTGCTGCTTTTCTGAGCTTTTGTTTATAACTTGGCTTTAACTGCTGAAAGGAAATATTATTTACTTGGGCAAGGTTATCCGTTTCCCTTGTAACAACTTACAAGTTCGCATGATTCTGCCTTGCTTACTGGGAGAAAAAAAAAAAATTGATCCTTATTTATCTGATGTGACTGTTGTTTGTACATAGTCCCCATATTATGCTGTGATCTACTCTAAGTTCATCTGTTGACTCTTTGCTGTAATGAAAATAAGGGCATTAGTGAATTGACTTCCAGCAGCTTTGTTCCACTTTAAGGACTGCGTCCTGGACACATGCTGCTGGAACAGCATCCTCTGCTGGAAACTTGCTAAAGCAAAAATGCTTTGAAAGGGGGAGTTGGGTTTTCTGGGTGATGGCAGAGCCAAACTGAATGCTGTCCTTCCCTTGACTACAGTGTGGAGAAACTAATTACCTAAGCTATTGGGGCAAGCGCTCATCCCTTTCTTGACCAAGACCTACAGGAGTAGAAGCCTGCTAGTTCTTTTTAATAGTTATGCTGGTGATAGGGCCTGCATTGTGCTGTCTTCCTTCTGACCTGCAGCAGTTAATGGTGCCCAGGGCACCCCTGTGGTACTCTCCAAGGAACATGCTGGCTGTGCTCTGCTCTTTTTGCTTGCCACAGAGACACCCGGAACGTTGCTCTGCAGCCACTGGCTCAGTCGGAGGCGGTTCTCAGCAACTGAGTCTTTCATCAAGTTGAGGCTTCTGTAATAAAATTAGCAATGCTTCTGCTCAAGTGGCCGGAAAGACAAGGCAGCAACCATTTCAAAAAGGTAAGCTTTAATTGTATCTAAAAAATACCCATGTTTTAGTAAGCAGTTTCTCTACACAGCCACAGGCCTATGGGAGCAACCACATCTGCGAGATGCAAACAACATCAGAGCTGTTAGGACTACAACCAGCCTGCTGCAAGGGGTGAGATGATAAGAACTAGCTTCTGGTTCATCTGTACCATTTTACAGGGAAAATGACTAATTCTCTTCCATAGTATCAGACACGCAGCTCCCATTGCAATGGGATTCCTTGCTTGAGGGTAATCAAGAGCTCCCTTCAGAATTGGTCTTGTTAATGGTGCTCTGATGTTAAAATACCAAGGGTTGCCCGAGACACAGGCTGATACTTAAATATTCATATCAGCATAAGTTGAGTAGCTTATATAAATATCAGTCCAGTCATTTTTCCAGTGTGGAGTGGTTCTGGACCTTGGAATTGCAGTATTCAGAGGGGAGGTGTGAGGAAAACATTACATAGCGGGTTCAGCCCCTGCTTATTCTATCTACAGGGTTGAGGAAAGGGCTCAGTTCTCATGATTCTGTCTGACAGTAGACAACTTTCTTTGTATGAACTCCCAAGACAGGAAGCAGGAGTAAGAATCCTAGGTTCCACTCATGAAAACACTTACCCTGGCTTCAACTTAACAGTCCATTCTAGAAGGATTTAAAATACTGTAACGTAATTAAAAAGGAAGGATAACAACCTCATGATGGACCAGCCCAAGGCACCTGTTTATTTAAACCACGATTAAACATTCCGATTTGAATGGCATGTTGCATTAACCAGGACCTGAAATCCTGGTTCGTAGGCATTCAGCACCCTCTGTTTTAGACAGACATGTTCTGTTAAGTCACTACATTCCAGTCCCTCACAGAAGACATACGTGTTGTCTTCTCCCATAATCACTAGACCACTAGCTTTTGCAGAGGTGGCAAGGAGGAGCAGAAAGGAGACAGCAGCTAACTTAGAACAGCTGTGATGAATCTGGGTTAGTGCATGTGCTTTGTACACAGACTTTTGCATTGGGACAAAGTGCTCTTGCCCTGCTATTCCAGAAACCAGTGCCTTTCTCCCTCCCAGAGCAAAGCATGCCTGTTCCTTGCACGGTCTGTCACCAGGAGGGCCACCGCTACTCCTAGCTTTTTGCCCAATAACTTTGGCAGTTCTTAGAATGGGAGAAGTATTACAGTAGCACTGCTTAACAGAATAAGCTGTACAGTAAGCTACTTTCCCGTGAAAAGGTGATGGAACTTTCTTCTGCGTTTCTTAAGGATGATGGATAGGTGAGCTCATCTCCTGTGACACAGGTGACCATTAGCTCTAACATACATTGGAGTAACTACTTCATATATGCTAGAAAAGAAGATACTGGCGTGTCTCTAAGACAAACCTGAACTCTAATTCAGTAACATGCCTTCCTCTTAATATCCATTATAGTTAGTTGTACTTGGCTCTATGCAGCTTGGCCTTGCAGTGAGAAGACTACTGCATGATTTAAATGTCTGGCACGGTATCCCTTGTCCAGATTGAAAACCTAGCTTTTATTTCTCTCTCAAGCTTTACTCTCCGATCCAGACAGTACAAGTAGTAATAATTCATTACTTAGGTATGCGTTTCTATGCAGCTTGTGTTAAGATGCAGCTATGAAACTCTCGCTCTCCTGTTTAAACTCAAGCAAGTACCAACTGAGAACCTTCAATGGCTGTGCTCAACTTTGGTGTTACGAGAGAACATACCAGACTGTGTCTGTCAGGGCACAGGATACATACATGGTTTCTGTAACCACCATTCAACTTGGGCTCTGATGGCAAGCGACTGACCAGAGACATCAGACCAAAGAAATGGAAGGCACCACTGTAACGGAAAAGTACTTCCAATGGAGAAGAGGATTTTTGCACTAATCAGCAATATCCTAACTTATGCCACACTTTCCTCCCTCTTTTAATTCAAAATACACCAAGTAACTGTCTCCCTTCCAGCTGCTAGTATTCTAAAAAGCAACTATTAAGTGCCAAGGAGGGGATTTTAAATGTATACACTTAACTGTTTTACCTTGAATTACGTTATCTCCCAGAGAGAAAAGATCCAGTGAAGTTGGTTCCAAACAAAACCAGCCTGCTGAACAAGCCCTTATGGCCCAAACTGTAGCCACTTGTTTGTATTATGTACCCATTTACCAAGGATTTTCCACACATGGCAACAACAAAAGCAGTATCTATTAGAAAAGGAGCGCAGGTGGAAAGTTCTTTTGCAGCAACTCAAACAAGGAAGGGTTAGGACAGAGAAGTCTTTTTGTTATGTCTTCTGTCTTTTGTAGCAGTCACCTGCCAAGAGAGGCTGCAGAGAAGCAAAATTACAAGGAAGAGCAAAATAGGCTGCAGGCATCCAGCCGCGATGTAGCATGGAAGCTACTTCTACAGTAATCTGCTTGCTTTGATGCTTCTGCGCTCACCCTACTGCTAGCAACTGAAGACCTGGTTTCTGGAAAGCAGAAGTTAAATAAATGTCAAATAGTAATTTCAGGAGGTTCCGCTCAGCGGGCTCTAGCAGTGCTGTCTAGTAGGCCTAATGTCCTGACAGCTTGTGAGCACAGCGCTCTAATGCAGGGTGTTAGAAAGCCTCTGACTGCAGAGGCCATAGAATTTCAACGACAAATTAAAGCTTTGTTCCTTTTTAGTTCAACAAAAGAACTACTGCTGTCAAAGGGAACAGAAAGTCATTAACAGCTGACCACAACTAAACCTTCAAGAAAGTGAGAGGAAGAATTGCTAGAGTTCCCTTTTTTTTTACATCTGAAGGAAGTTAAGTGAGTGACAGCAATACAGTGCCAGTTATACTTCCCCAGCGATCTTCACTGCAGACAGCGTGTTAAAACTAAAGTGAAAGTTAGAAAAAAGCATAGAGATTGTGGGTCACTCTTAGGCTAGAGGTGTCAATTTAAAAGCAAAGACTTCCCTTAAGGAAAGGGACTGGTCTTCCATTAAGTGATATTCAGCCCTGTTTTGTCCTCTTGCTCAATTTTTTTCCCCAACCTTCTAAAGATGTATGTTACAGATGTGAGCAACTGGCAATATAAGCAGCAGCATGATTTCTCCTGAACAAAAACATCTGAAGCCCTGAAAAAGCAGGCAAGGGAGCGACTGCTCAGAGACAAGCAGGTCACAGGAACATAATATGCTGAAGCTCATAGCAATGAACTGCGCAATAAGCCTTGAGAGGTCCCTGATCCCACTCCTCACTAAAATCTCCTAATCCACAGCAAGCAAAACTACCCTTTGGCTGCAGATATAGCCTTCAAAGGAAAACCAGGACATGCCAGCCTCCTTCCTTCCAGAGGGAGACAATCCACAGAGGGCCTACTTGGAGAACACTTGCTTCACCTGTTTTAAAAAGAATTGGCAGGTGAGACTTTGGTGGTTCGGGCCTTGCCTCATCCTATGAAATGCTAGGATTAATGGATACCTCAGCTACAGTTTGCATTTCTACAAACTGCTGAAAGGCTCTAAGGGTGCTGGAAGTCTGTTATGGTAGAAGCAGCAGCTAATTAGCTATAGCCACAGTTCAGGAAGAACAGTTAACTTAAAGCTGATGCTGCTACTGCCTGAAGGATTTGGAGCAAAGCAGTATGTCTCACCTAGAACCCACAGTACCATTCTTGGATTTAGCAGGATGAAAGGATTACTCTTACAGGGATAGCCTTCCTGGAAAGAACCACTGGCCCTGTATGAATTGAATCCTAGTCTTTCCACAGCACAAGAACGAGAAACACTGCTCATCTGGTTCTACAGCTTCTCTGCTCAGGGGAAAAAAACTGAAACGGGCGGAGGGAGTTAGACATTGCTTGTGTCTGCATTGCTGTGCCAGTTAAGAACACCAAGCTCTAAAGGAACTGCCGGCAAACTGCAAAGCTGGTCCAGCTGAAGGGTCACATACTGCTCTTGGTCTCACGTAAAGCCAAGGAGAGCGGCAGGCAGTGCTGAAGGCTGCGTGACAAAAGGAGGCTCAGAGGCTCAGCAGACAACATTAAAGCAAAAGTGACAAGTACTACCTGCTAACAAAGGAAGGGCTAGTGACATTAGTTAAAGCATACTTATTCAACCCAATCCTGCCCAGCACCATCTGAGCTGAGGCTGGAGAGCGTAGCGACTGCAAGGTGGCTCAGTGATGTTGGTCCCTGTTAAATAGGAGACCGTCTTGCTGGTTTGAAGATTTTGAACCAAAGCAGCAGGTGTGATGCAACTGAAAACCAGAGGAAGTGGAAGGAAGGTTTAAGTAGAGATGGTGCTCTTCTCCAGCTATGAGATGGACAGATACAGTCTTTGCCAGTTTATACCACCTCAAATGCTGGAAGTGAAACCGTGCTGCTCCGGTAAGTAAAGTCATAAGGTCCTGTAGCACCCCCTTATCCCAAACTTGCTTCTGTCATTGATGAGGAAGGGTGGCTTTATTCCAACTCAGCTGCTAAAAGTTGGGTGAGGGGTGTTTAAAGGAGTCTTTGTTTTTATCATTGGTTTGACTGTCCCCACCAATGAACGTGGTAGGACAGGAGATGTTTTATGAGACTGGGCCACTAACAGCCTGTGCTGAAGCTCTCTTCAGTCCCCAAGCAGAGGAGGGGATGATAGGAGGGTTTTCAAGTCAAGTCTCGAGAGCTCAGCTACAGCATTTCACATTGGTCCCCATCAGACAAAGTGCTTTCCTGAAGTTATCAGCCCCCAGGTATCCAGGCTAGGCCAAAACCTAGCTATCACTGGCAACAGTGAGGATTGGTGCAAAGGTGCCACTGGTCCTATCTAAACAAAATAAAAAGACACAAATGAAAGGGAAAGGGAGACAAAAAACAAACAAACAAAAAACTGGAGGAGGTACTCATTGACAAATGAGGGGGAGAAAAGAAAATCACATTTTGTTTTAAAATTATAAATATTCTCCATATAAAGTTATTAAATAAAATTAGATCCATCCAGTGGCTTGTGGTGAGTTCCAGTGATCCTCCTAAGCAATGTCTGGTAGTCTTTAAAAGTGATCTTTGCTCCTCATCTCTCTTGCCCTTAGTTTAAGTGCAGCAGGGGTTGTCAATGACTAGCATAACATCAATGCCATACACTTCCAGCAGGTCCATAAGGAAACTTCGATCCCCTTGGGGATCCAGGCCCATGCCTCGTGCGTGGTCAGCTGTCAGTGTCTTGTCCTGGCTGGCCGACACCTCCATCAGCGTCTGAAATATGCGGTTGTTCTGCTCCATGAAAAACCTACAGGATAAAGTCAGCTGAGATGATGGCATACCAAATAGGCAGCAGAGCCCCAGAACTGCATTTAACCCCCTTTAATCATAGATCCCACCTTGTTAGGTGACACTTGAGTAGTTTTCCGTCTACCCTATGGATGACCCAGAATAAACAATGATAAAGCAGTAGCTTGTAATTTACAGTGGTAGTTTTGTCTGGCCAATTTATAGTAGGCATTTCACTCTGCAGAAGCAAACCACGTTATCAGCTCATGTGTACTTTGTGGTAACCGAGCGGGTACATCAGACCTACAGCTCCCATAATGCAAAGGAGGCAACAGTGTCGTCAGCCATCTAGTAACCCACTGGGTAAATAAATTCTCCATTACTGGCGCACAACACAGCAGTGAGAGCTACTTCTTACCTCGTGCTTTCCTAGGAACTAGTGTGTTCAAAAAGAGCTCTGACTACAGCTGTACAGCCCAACGATCAGAGCTCTGATCCCAGCTTCACCCCATTACTTCTCACCTGCTGCAGACTGTACAACAGCAAAAGGTAGTGAAGGTGGTTGAGGTGTAGTTTTCATCTAATTCCTTACCTCAGACTCTACACCCAGTTCTGGTTCCTCTGTTTGCCAACTACAAAGCCAGCCACATCAATGGGCCAATCACATGCAGGTCTTCTCTCCACCCTGTACCTCCCCCAGCATGGTACAGTGCCTGCTTCCCACAGACATTGTCCTTTCCTGAGCCAAATGTTCTGGCATGAAAAGTCCTATGGTGCCTATGTTTTCAAAAATGGGAAGGGATTCTTGCAATTCTAACTATGTTTTAAAAACTCCTTTCTCCCTCCAGCACTTAAGAGACCTGAGTGAAGATTAATATGGCTTCATTTGGCTTCTCAAATTGAAAGGGAATGATCTGAAGATTAAGAGACAGTTTGGTTCTTGGATCCCAAGGGGAAGACAGCTGACTATGGAATTAACATTAACCGCCATGTTTCATAATATGCCAAACCAGTGCGACATGAAACCAGTGAAAGAGGCTCCCTAAACCTAACAGTGAGCAACTGAGTATTGGAGGAAGCCACTCACAAGATGAAAAGGTCCTCTTCACAGGAGCTACAATCTTCACCCACTTCTTGAGAATACATTAACATCTGCCTGAGAGAAGAGAGACAGATTAAATGCACATACCTACAGTGAACCTCAAAGCATTAGGAGAAGACAAGGATTACAACTAAAAACTTCACATCCATTTCTTGGAGACAAATAAGATTAACACTGTTGCCCCGATATCTGAGGTAACAGGGTAGTCTTCATAAGATACTGGGCTAGGAATCAGGCTGTGCTTTCGGTTCTGCTACTGATCAGTGGTGAACAAATGGTGAGTCACAACCTCTGCTTCTCTTCCTGCCTTCTACCTGCTCCATCAACTCACTGGCAGAGGGATCGTATGTGTGCGGGGTGCCCATGGACTCTCATACCAGTCAGTTACAGCGGAACCAGAATCTCAAAGAGATGAGCTGAAGCAGTGGGAAACTTTGAAAATAGTAAGACAAGAAAGAAAGTACAAAGGAGCAGTGTCCTCCTCATCCTACATTGCACTGCTCTCCTATTAGGGCCACCCAGGTGTCTATTATTACCTCTGATCATTGAGCCGTCGGTACTTCTCCTTATCAGCATTGTTAATTTTCAGGAGTGGTTGCAGATGTTCGTGATGGGTCTTCACATTCTGGTTGTCCACATAGACGTCATAGAGATCCCTTTTCTCCTCAAAGATCTTTTCTGTTGTACCTGCCAAAATCAGGGAAGATTTTCAGAGTAGCACGTTGCTGCTTTCCCCACAGACCAACTGTTCTCTCCTGCTTTCGTAGTCACTCCATGCACATCCTATTTCTCATCAGTTTTATGCCACAGTGTGGTGTATCAAGACATTTTTCAGCCTGAAGTTAAAAATGTCATGCCTAATCCATCATACTTACAGGCCACGTACGATACTTCTGTCTCCAGCATTTCTATGTCTGCCACATTCACATAGAAGAATGGTTTGGACTCTGGGACTGTTCCTCCAAGACCAGGTAGAGAAACATTGGCAAGGCAACAGCAGCAGTACACTGTGGACGAGAGAAGTACATCATGAGATGCTTTCAATATTCCTTTCAAGTGCATTCTGAACCCCGCTTACCTAGTTCTGCACGCTTCTACGAAGACAATGGCTATAGCTTTGAAATGCCCCTGAACACCAGAACTTCTCCAGTGGGGACATCCCGTTTTTGATAGCAAATAATCAGTTCTCCCGTAGGAATCTCATGTTCTAGATCCCACAAATTAATTCACTACCTTATTGTCCTGTGTTACCTGGCACTGTCAAACACAGTTCCTGTCATCTCCTTACCCTAAAGGCTTGCAGAAAAGCATTTTGTAGGAAATGGGTAAATTTCAGCAGGTATCTTCACAAGGAATGGCTGTGATGGATTTTGAAGATCTGTATGATGTCTATCCCCTCAGTACCCACAGGCATTTCTGCAGTGCTTCAGCCTACTAGATCAGAGCTCTGTGGTGTCCCTGGAAACATACCTCTATAGCAGACAACTCCAACTGGGGGCGGTGAAAATATCAATATGCGCTTGCGCAGCAGGGCAAACTTCCAGAGGACAAGGATCTGCTCACCAAAGAATTTGATGAACTGAGACATACAGCCAGCAGGGTGTGTGATCTGCAGGTGGAGGGAAAGGGAAGAAAACAGCTTAAAGGTGAAACAGGGACACGTGCACAGATGCTAAGTCTAAATGCGGGAGCAAGACCAGCACACAGCAATGACAGAACACTGCAGCTTGTAACAGCCCGAGTAGCAAATTCTTATCTCAAGCAGTCTAAAAAGCGCTGGAGTGTCTGCTTATATAAAGAAGTACAAGACAGCAGCAAGGAGCAGTACCAGCACGCTGCACATTCCTGCAAGCCTCAGAGCCCCTGCCTCACCTTCATCTCCGGGTACATGTATCTGTGGATGGATGGCAGCCAGTGGACAGGTTGCTGAGAGGTGGGGGTGCCCTTGCTGTCAGGGAGAACTCCCTTCTTGTCATCATAGAATGCCTCTAGATGGGAGTAGTGCCCTGGCATCTCCAGCTGGTGTCTGGAAAAGAAAGGGAAAAGCGGAATATCTCAAGTGTTTCCAGACTTTATGTATTTAGTGCCTCATCCCCAGCAAATATCTTCTTTCCTAGATAGCAAAGGAGCCTGGGGTGCCTCGATGCACAGATATATCCAGGAGGGCACTGAAGCATCAGGAATAACACCAGCCTTCAGTGCAGCCAGAGCACACGGGCGGAGGGAGCGAGCTGATGTATGCATGGGAACCGTTTTAAACTATGCTCAGGTAGGAACAGCCTTCCCTTCTACCAGTCCCTTAGAAGCCTTTTGCGAGCCCTTAGTAAAATGATTTTCAGAAGGAGAAAAGAGGAACTTCTTGTCCTCTCAACTCTCCCCTTGACACTTCCGTCCCCACAAAATAAGTGGGGTTTGGATAGCATTTGACTAGCCTGTTAGCAATGAACAGAGACTGCTGCTAGTAAGTTCCTATTTCCTTCCTGTTGTAAACCTTTCTGGAGAAGCTGTCATTCAAAGAAATCACAAACTGAGCATTGTAGCCCAATTCTCACTCGTGCCTAAAACCACTCTCTGTCGGGGCAACGTTGCCTCTCCCAGGCAGGGAGCAGCTGGTCCCATTCCCAAGGGAACTTACCTGACCTGGTTCTCCAGGAAGTGCATGTACCTATACAGCAGGGTGTAGGAAGGGGAGAGAATCCCCACGGACTTCATGCGGGCACCACGCTCTAACTCACTCTCCACAGGCATGTTGGCAAAGCAGGCCAGACCAAAACACAGCCCTTTCCGGAAATAACTGGGGACAAACGTTTGACAGAAAGGTTAATATTAAAAAAGGGCAGGGGAAGAAATAAAGGTAACCGACCACTAAAAATACGATTTGGGAACAGAGTTCTTTCTAAAGAAGGACCCCCTGAAATCCCACCCTGCTATCTGAAGGGTTGAGGGCAGGCCTTGGGTGTCCTAGGGTGTCCTAGCCCTCTCAAGAAGAATGCAAGACCTTTAAGACAAGAGTTCTCAGTGTCTCTACCATTAAAGCCCCTACCAGCAATGTCACATTCCTGATAAGAAACTCAAGTAAAGAGAGAACTTGGAAGGAAGACCAACAGAGGATGCAGGACTCAGTCAACCCAGTGCCCTTCTTCCGAGGAGGAAAGGTGCCAGCACACGGAAGCAGACTCTAGCTGAGTGCAAGGGTAAGTTCACATGCCTTTGAGAAAGTAACTGTTATTTCTGACCAAGAGGAATTGCGACACTGCAATTCATTGCAAAGTACTGCTGCGTTGCAACACCGGGTTCGTAAAGGGATGGGAAGGGAGAAAATTCTTAGCACTGAGGGAAGGAGCTAGCAGAGAAGAAAGTGAGCAACAACTGTTCATCACAACGTTTAAAGAAGCCAAAGGCACTGGCAGAATTAAAAGCCTTTTTCCCAGTCCAGTTCCTGCAAAATCCTTCCCATTTCAGTTCTGCCAATCTCTCCCTTCACCTAGGCCTCTGCTGACAGGCCAGTTGACCTTCACCTCCAGAGCTGTCACAGGGCAGATCCCACACAGCCAGCTGGTACTTGATACGATGTTGAGAGTATCTGAAGAGTGTCTTTGGCTCAGATAGATACAGTTTAGCAGCACGTTTATGCAGGAACTCGACTTAATAGACAGTGTTTTTTCTTGCATGCTCTGAATTAAGGGATGGTGGTGTAGATGTATAGCTAAGAGAAAGAAGTAATATAGCTCAGACATACTCACATGAAATCTGACTGGATTTTGTGGGACCCACTTGCCATGGATTTGAATTCCACACCTTCCAAATCAATATCTTGGGGTAGACACCATTCTACCATGTTTCCTGCAGAGAAGCAAATTTATTTGAGTAAACATGGACACAGTACTCATTTCTAAAGGTCAAATGCCAGCATCAGCAAGTTGGTGCTTTTCCGTCACTGGGATGCTGGTAACGGTGCAGTCACACAACTCCTGAACTCCTAAATTGTCACAGACGGTGGCTGACATACTATACTCCATATGTCTCTTGCAAACGTTTCTTGTTGCAGCACAACACCCAGATATTGCAGAACTTTTTGAGCCGTTTCTGAAGCTAGTGCTATTTTTGTGGGTTTATCCTTTATAAGCTTAATGACAGAGCAGCTACAGTTTTAGCTGACAGAGCATGAACTACGGTGTTAATGCTCTTCCACTCAGACTGTCTACCTGAGTATCTGATAAGAACCCAAAGTTGCTGCTCTTTAGGATGGGTCTCTGTGATGGCTCATACCACCATCAGCAACCTCCTTTGTCTTACATTTGGCAGGGCTGGTCAAACAGAAACCCCTAAGCCAGCATCCCAATCATCACTGCTTCTCCCTGGAACCTCTTAGGATTACTTTAGGATAGGAGGAGTTAGCTTGAAGCTTTATATGGAGGCTGAGGTCATCCAAGTACTGCAAAATGTCTGTGCGTGCTACAATAACCAAACAAAAAAGCACATAAACTCCAAGCTAGATCAAGATTAGCAAACATCTGTCACCTGCCAACCCAGCCAGAAAGCATGCAGTTGTCCAGTGGAAAAGGCCACCTGAGAAGCCTGATCCTGGAACAGATGATATCAGAGAAGTCACAAAAAGTCCCTAAAGCTGATGAGATCCTGCCCTACCACTGGCAAGTTTACCAAGGACAATAAAAGGGGGACTTCTCATGCTTTCCCATGCCAGCACTTCGGAGCCTAACCCGCTCGTCTGGACGCTCCCGCTGCACTGAGACGTGCTCCAGGTTTACCCACCGAGTTCCTGTTCTCTCTCAGCCTGCCCATAGCAACAGCATTTGAAGGAATGTGACTCTGGATTAACAACAAAGCAAACAAACATCCCTCAATGTAATGCAATGGCAGATGCGTCCTGACGACGCTTCGGGGTGAGCATCCCAGCTGTGCTTGCAGGGACAAGCGTACATTTGGAAGGGCCTTACACGCCGCCGAGACTTTTAGAGCGATTTCAGTATGAGGCCCCATTTCTGAAGCCTGTCTGTTGTGTCATTACTCATACTGCACGAGTATATGCATATGCACTCTCACACAGGCATTGGGCTTAGCTACTGACATTTAAATAGGCTATTTTTCTTCTCTCATACCGTATTCAGCAGACCTCCCCCAACCCTGCCTGGCAAGGACTTCAAAAAAAAAAACCAAATCAAAAAACCAACCAACGCCGTTAAGCGTGGCAACAGGAGAGGTTTTTGCATCCAACTACCCGCTTCCAGTCCACAAGCAGAGCTCTCTCGCAGAGCTGGGCTGGCTGGGGAGCCAGCGGCAGCCTCGTGACCCCACGCACGGCTCTGTGCCATCACACCCCAAACCACAGAGCTCCTGCTGTAAAGCGCCTTCGCCTCTGAGGCGTGTGAAAGGCTGGCAGAGAAAGCCAGTGACATCATGCCAGCCTGCGCGGCCCCCTGTAGGTTTTTGCACATTATATATAGATGTTGGCTTTTGTTGTTTGGGGAGGTTTTGTGCGTGTGTTTGTTTTTTTTTCTTTTTAAAGGCACAAGACCCTTCCTTGAAAGAGCAAGGAGGTCAACTCTTAAGACTGTTGCCTCTTAACCACAAAACTGTGCTTAAAGCCAGATCTGCTTTTAAGTCTTGCATCGCCGAGAATCACTTATTGATCATTACCAATAGATAAATAGATCAATATGCAAGAGCGCCACCCAGCACAGGAAACCGTTTGACTTGGTTCAGTTTAGTCACAAACACGACCGTCAGGGAGAATGTCCACTACAGAGGTGTTGAAGTGGACATGGCCCGAAAAGTGCCCGTTCTGCAGCAGTAAGTCAGGAAAAGCCGCCTCGGAACAGATCCTTACCCTACGCGTAACCACAAAACCCAGTCATGTCTCACACAGCTATGTTGTGGGTTTTTTTCCCTGGGATCTGTCACAAGGAACCCACACCTACGCTCCTGGCAGCTCCTCACGCCACCTTGCCCTATGAACGTACGGGCGACGTGGCAGCCGGAGAACAAACGCGGAGATNAGGGGAGAAAAAAAAAAAAAAAAAAAAAAAAAAAAAAAAAAAAGAAGAAGAAAGTCAGTGTGGTGAAACAGCAGAGCAAACAAAGGAGAGAGTTCAGATGCGATAGCAACTGCCAGCCTGCCCGAGAAACCGGAGGAGGGAGCAGCGTTGTAGAAAAACAGGAAGCATTGCCCTTCCCCACGCAGAAAGCAGCTCTCGTGCGCACGGGAAAGTTTCCAGGCGAGAGTCACCCAGGGTCAGAGAGCGGGCGAGTGGTTTTGCTGAGAGTCAAATCTGCAGATCTGGAGATGTCTCAGGAGCTATCTCCCGGCTCCAGGCTAGGTCAGAACCAGCACTCTCAGTTTCTGGTGTGCAAAGTTAAGAATATTCTCCCTCTTTCTGTTGTATTTTCTCTCCCCTGGATTTTCACATCCTTACAGGAATGATGATGGCACTAGAATTTGGTGGTCATGACCTAGCCCTCCTCACCATTAGATGTTTCCCAAGATCGTTAGGGTCCCCAGCTGTGCGGTGCCAGGACACGAGAAGCACGAAGTGTGACCTAGGCGTCACACTGGCTCCATTTCCTGCCTGGAAGAAATGCGGGACAGAAAAACAGCACATTTGCATGTTCACTGGTGCAAAACGGTTTACTTCCCTCTCTTCCCTCCTTGTCTCCCTCCACTACTCACATCACCCTTTAAGTCAACACTTTGTGGGACCTCCAGAAGGTTGACTACCATCATCTCCATCACCCAAAAAGGGCTAAGAAGGTTCATCCTCTTTTCAGCCTCTGATCTGACAGAGTTGATGCGGCCACGGACTCTCCTTCATCTTTATCTCCCTCCCAAAGCAAAATTTATCATTCTATTTTTTTCACTTGCTTTACCCAAGACAAGTGTGACTCCTGGAAAGCACACGTGCTCGAACCAAATGCCCAGTAAGTCACACCTACCAGATGTGTCTCCATGGCTGTCCAAGATAGTGTTGGGTCTTCTGTCACTACCTGCCCAAGGGAACACCCGTACTTCAGCAGCCTCGTTAAAGCCCCTTGTGACGATGCTCTTTAAGGGGCAGGGTTTTCACAGACCCGGTGCTCACGCTTTTTGAAGTGTCAGAGCATTTACCAACTCGTCACTCCCTGAAGGAGGGGACTGCCAAGGGGCAGGGAGCAAAGAGAAGATGGCATAGTTGGCTCCCGGGCGGCCACCATTCTGCTCTTAATTTACAGTTCACTTTCTGCATTAGTGCAAGAACCATCATCCTAATAACGGTGAAGAGAGCTTCTCAAATGCACAAGGTTCACCATGCTGGAGGTGAGGACAGCGGCACTGATTTAGAAGCTGCCTCTGCCTCTTATGTTTGGCCACTCACATGAGCATCATCAGAGTCCCAGGGCCACTGGAATCCTAACAGTCACCCGGCAACCCCACAACCTACCTTCATGAACTCATCACATGTAACTGCTAGATAAGCTGAGCTTGTCTGCTTCAAGCCCTTCTAAATTTAGGAGGGAAGCTCTTATGTTCTTTATTAGTGTAGTCACCACTTCAGCTGAGAGTAAGTATCTTTGCTTGCCTGTATTTGAGTAGACATCAGTTGGTATAACTACCTTCTGCCTTTCACATGCCTGAGCAAGCTACCAAAGGAGGTCCACTGTGCTTTTCTTGGGCAGGATCAAGCAGGTTTCCAGCTCAGACACTGACTGGATGTCCTTTAAGTCACACACAAGAACCAGATACCCTTGTGAACGTTAGAGAAGTCCCTCAAATCATCTGATGTGGTGGACCCAGGAATTGCCACATGCTCTTCCTGACCCTAGCGAGTTCACACCACTGCGGCTTCAAGATCTTTTTTCCAAGTCCACATCCTCCATGGGGCACTTTCCCCTCCACTTGTGAAGCTGACATTTGCTGCTGTGTTCTTCACAGTCCCACCATGCTCCTTACATTCAGTATCAGTGCTGAGTAGCAGTGGGAGGTGAATCTTCCTGGACTTGACAGACTACTCCAAGGCTGATGACACCCAGCATTAGCTGCACATCAGATGTGAGAAGAGCTGTTTCCCAACTTTCTCTGGACTTCGTTCAAAGCAACAGCTGGTTCAGGCAAACTCCTGAGAAAGCTCTGCTTTCTGCCAACCAAGAAAATCTCACCATTTCATAGAAGGCATATGCTCTCAGATTGAAAGACAACCTGCTGTTGCTGCAGTCACCCGGACTCTTCTGTGTTTTGGATACTTATGAGAAACACCTTCCCTTTCCATCTCCTGTTGGAAAGATGACATCCAATCTTATTTTGAATTCTTACGAGTCAAGAGCCTCGGACCTCCAGACCGAAGACACCTCTCACTGGTGCAGTATGAAACAGGTAACTTCTCAAAAGGCTTTGGTGTTTCAGGACACAGTGGCTGTGCTGTTCGGCAGTGTGCATTTCTGACGCCACATCACACCTGGAGCTCCCTTCTCTTCACTGCTTCCTTGGGATTTTCAGTTCAAGACCGGGATTCGGCCTTCGCTATCGGGGCCCTCTCACCAGCATGATGTCAGTTACCTCCTCCTTCCACTAGAGAACCCACCTACGCTTTACAGAGCTCTTTCCTGCCTCTAGCACTTATCTTCTGGATTTGCTAAGAGGAAAGAGGACCTCGTTCCCACCAGATCCAGATGCCAACGGGCTCCTGCATGTCCCAAGGTACTTCCTAAACTTTCCAATTGTACCACGACTTTCCGCTACGCCCCACTCTTGCCTCTGCACCCCAGGTTGGCGCCAGGCAGCTGAAAGACCCAACAATCTGTCTCGGGACATCAGGTCCCTAAGCTTAGTACCTGTGTGAACAGACGGGAGGTGGGTGCTAACTTTCTACCTGTGTCGTAACATCCCGTTTCCTGGACGTGGCTGGAGTGGCAAGACTACGAAAACAAACCTAAGAGGTTTTATGAAATGCTGATTTGCAGACCTGAAACGAACAATCTCTGTCAGTAAAAGAAGGGATGCGACACCAAAGTCCGACAGTGCCAAGGGAGACGGACATGGCAGTGAGAGGTGGAAAACCCGTTCCCTTGCCCCTCTCCTCTGCCCTCCTGGATAGTAGCACTTCAAAGCACCAAGAGTCCCCGAGATCCCACCAGAGGTCAGCCTCTAAAGACACAGGTCACCAAGAAATCCGTAGCCGAGCTGTCGCTGCTGCTGGGGGTCATGCCCTGCGTGACTGCGGGATTCACGCCTGCCGGACCCACCAGCCATCTCCGGGAGCTGCCGGCAGGTCCACGCCACCCCGCAGAGGCAGAGGGATGCTCTCGAGATGCTGCTAACAGGTTGGTGCCCCCCAGGCAGTGCCGGCCAGAGGCTGGGACGGAGCCCTGGGCGCCCTGCGGGGCCATCGGGGGTACCCCCGCTCCACCCCCAGCATCCCTCTCCCGCGTCCCGCTGCGGGGCCGAGCCACCTCCGGCCCTTCCGCCTCACCGCCTCTCCCCGGTGTGGCGCCTTCCACCTCCCGCCACAAGTTCTTCTCGGCGGGATGGAGATCAAACGCAAAGCTCCTTATAACTCCGTTTTTGGCATTTCCCCCCCACCCCACCCCATCCCCGACTCCTGGTCCCCCGGCGATCCGCGGGGAGGCCGACCAGGAGGCGGGCAGTGAAGCGGCGGTCTCCCGTGGGGGGGGACGCGGAGGGCAGCCCGGCTCCCGCAGGCCGCTCTCCACCGGGGGTCCGGGGAGCGATCCCCGCGGGAGGGAGGGATGCGAGGGACCGGCAGCCCAGCCCGCATCCATCTTCCGCCCAGCGGCGCCGGCAGCCCCAGGCCCGGCCACCGCAGGCCCAGGCCCAGCCCGAACCACCCC
>VXAK01000922.1:339470-369105 GCA_013399435.1 Arenaria interpres
CGCCCTCCCCCGGTACGTCCCCGCCCCGGTGCCGCCCCCGCCGGCGGCCACTCCCCGCGCCGCGAAACGGGTAGACCTGTTGGCTGTTTGAGCAGGAAGGCTAAGGGGGGGGGCCCTGTGGAGCCCCCTCCTCCCGGGTGAGCAGAGCAGCCCCGGGGCCAGGAACGGGGCAGTGTGTCCCGCCCTCAAACTGCAAACCACAAATCTGAAAGAGTCAGTGTCCTGTATATACTGGTGTGTGTGTATATACATATATATATACACACATATATAGATGTGTGCTATAGACGGACGTGAAAGTTTTCAGAGGGAGGGGGGGAATCAGCTTGAGGTTGGAGGAGGGTACAGCAAAGGGCCACGAAGGTGATGAAGGGCCTGGAGCGTCTCTCCCGCGAGGAGAGGCTGAGGGACTTGGGTCTTTTTAGTCTGGAGAAGAGAAGACCAAGGGGGGATCTAACCAACGCTTACAAATTCTTAAAGGCTGGGTGTCAGGAGGACAGGGCCAGTCTTTTTTCAGTGGTGCCCAGTGACAAGACAAGANAGACGGACGTGAAAGTTTTCAGAGGGAGGTGGGGAATCAGCTTGAGGTTGGAGGAGGGTACAGCAAAGGGCCACGAAGATGATGAAGGGCCTGGAGCGTCTCTCCCGCGAGGAGAGGCTGAGGGACTTGGGTCTTTTTAGTCTGGAGAAGAGAAGACCAAGGGGGGATCTAACCAACGCTTACAAATTCTTAAAGGCTGGGTGTCAGGAGGACAGGGCCAGTCTTTTTTCAGTGGTGCCCAGTGACAAGACAAGAGGAAACGGGCACAAACTTGAGTATAAGAAGTTCCACCTGAATGTGAGGAGGAACTTCTTTACTTTGAGGGTGGCAGAGCCCTGGAACAGGCTGCCCAGGGAGGTGGTGGAGTCTCCTTCTTTGGAAACATTCAAAACCGGCCTGGACAAGTTCCTGTGCAACCTGCTATAGGTAGACCCGCTCTGGCAGGGGGGTTGGACTAGATGATGTCCAGAGGTCCCTTCCAACCCCACATCATTGTATGATTCTATGAAAGATGGAGACACAAGCATGACCAAGGCATCCACAGGCAGCCAGCTTCCGTGTAATGACCATCCTCGTTATGCTACCACCGATGTCGTTCAGTGTCATTAGGTTTAACTTGGTTCCCTAGGACTTTCTGATTAATTGGATTACCCAATTAAAGAGGCCACAATTAAAGGGAAGATACAGTCATAAAAGCCTTCATTGTCTAACTTTTTTCCTGTTGAGCAGCTCTGAGTGTTCAATACACCATTAAGAAACTCATCCTCCAGTTTCCTCAACAGCAGGGTTTGAGTTTTTTCTGGGGTTTTTTGGTAACGTTAGCATCCATTTGCTGTGAGCTTCATTTCAGGCAGCTCCAACACCGAGTGGGCATTTTGTTTCACAAGGCCCATGCACAAGTTTACTTCGCAGAGCTATAAACCGCAGTAGGTGGTGTTCAGCAGATGGAGTTTTTCATGGAAGGTGATGGTGAAGAAAAAAAAACAAACCCTGCACAATATTTTGTTACCGTATAAAGAAAACCCAGATTCTGCACATATTTGGCCACATGCTTTGCTTTAACCATATAGTCGGTGCCAAGCTTCGTTTTGATGAATATTTTTTTTGCGTGTCGGTGATGCTGAAGTGACAGCTTGTTTCCCTCCTTCATCCTCGCAGTGGTGCTGCCACAAATGTCAGTCTGTCCCCCAGCATTCCAGGCAGGGGAAACAAATCCCAAATAAAAATTCCTCCGCCACCCTCGCGGCTATTTGCGGTGCAGAGCCACCCCTGGGTCCCCTCTGCTGCGTGGTCGCCCCAGCACGAGGGAGGTGACGCAGCGGGGAGAGCGGCCAGTGACAGGGAGCGGGAGCTGCCAGCGCTGGCTCCGCGATAACGTGAAATGTCATCACATTCCGAGCTCTTGGCTTTTGGTGAAAAAGGACCTCCTGGGACAAGAGATCCAGTGGCAATCCGGAGGTATTTACACTGCTTTGGCCGGCAATCTGGGCCTGCTGAGGGCACACTGTTTGTTAAATAAGTGCAAAAACGAAAGGCCACATTTTCTACTTTATCATCTCGCCAAAATTGGAAAGATCTAGGCCAGGAGAGAATGTGGCCCTCTCAGGAGAAAAAACCTCTCCTTCAAAAGAAAATGGACACATTTTCCCTCTAACTGAGGGCTAAGAAAATTGTTGTCAGATCTTTGAGTAGTCCTCCAGAAAAAAAAAAAGCAATGATAATGTAGTGGCTTTTAGCCAGAAGGTGCAAGATGAACAAGTTGGGCTTTCTTTACACAGCAAGTTCAACTTTTCTCCTTTATATATCACATTCCTCCTTAGAAAAATGGATACTGCCTATAAACCCTGACAAAAAAGAAAAAGTATGTTTCAGATGGGATTGAAAACTGTGGTCTGAAGGAGTTTCGTTGCTGGGTTATTAATCAAAATGTAGTTATGGGGGCAAAAAGCATTATTCCTTCAGATTTAAAATAAAATATTCCTACCCAAGGCTTCAAGTGCTGAACATCTGATTAATACAGCCAGATCACAGCAATACTAAAGTGGTCCTGTCACAAGATCTCAGCTGGCCAGATGCTGCAGAGACAGCTTTTCATCCCAAAAAGCAGCCAGCGCTGGCAATCCCAGTCTTTTGGACCTCGCTCAAGGTAAGGCGCAGGGAGACGCAGCGGCTGCGTTGCAGAAGGGAATCTGCATGGCAGCAACAGGCTCCATGCCTGGAGGAAACACTACAACCTCTGGGCCTCTGGGCCAGATGCAGCAGTAAAAGCAATACTGAGCTCCTGGCACGTCCTCCTGAAACAGCTTTGGTGCCCCGTAGCAAATGGATTGCTTGTCACAGTCGTAACAGGCAACTTCAGAGAGCTGTATGGCCATATTTTTCATTCAAAAACCAGGTTAGGAGGGTTGAGTGGCCTCAGATTGAGATGTTCCTTTATTTTCTGGTGGGAATTCCCCTTGACTTGTGCATGGGACAGCACGTGTTGGTTCTGACAAACCCCCATCTCCTCTGGGCTGCGGCCACTTCCAATTTCTGCATGCCCTTCTTGTAGCTCTCCTCAACGCTAAGAAAAAATGCTGCCGTAACCTTGTTCCGAGTCAGAGCTCACTCTGGTCCCTCTTTGAAATGCAGGCTTACAGAGGCATGGAAGGATCCCCATTTTTTACAAAGAGGCGCAGCAAGAGGAGACACTGACCCTACCTGGGGGGCTGCCTTCAATGACACAGCCATCTTCTCCCTCCTCTCCCTTGAAACCTCAAGATGGGAACCCATACAAGGACCTGTGTATGGTCCCTAGCTCTCTCCTGAAGCCTAGCACGTTATAAATTGGGCTACTCCCCACGCAGGCTGCAACGCTTGTCCGAACTAATCCACATCTACATGCAGAAAGTGAAATTCAGACTTAAAAGATGGAAGCACAGGGGGCCTCCATCATCACAAGACTGATCGCTTATACAAGTAAAGCCCACAAAGGCTGCATCTCTGATGGGATTAACATCAGCAGACTGGCTGTCATCAAACATCACCTCCCCAGAGGCCCCAGGAAGCTGGAGGAGGGAAGAGCGCATGGAAGCAAGGAGATGACTCAGAGGGAACACTTGCTCCCTGCGGAGCCGGTTGCCGGCACAGCAAATCCACATCCACAGCAAAACCCCTCAGTCACCAACTTCCCTAGGCAATGGGCAACTCTGCACAGCTGCTGCCAAGCTCCCGATTAGCAATGGCCCAGGTGTGTGGGGTTGTTATAAATGTGCCAGGGCAGGCAAAGTGTTGCCTGTAGGGTATCTGGTACCTGCTTGGGGCACCCTCTGCTTTTACAGCTGTACGTAGCATGGGTTCTTTTGCTCTTATTGAGAAATTTAAGGTAGAAAAGGATGAGGGGAGGGCTCATGTGTGTTGTTCTTCGGGGTTTTATAGCTCTATGTGTGATGAGAGTAGTGGATGAAGTACTGGTGGGTGGAGAAGTTGCCTTGGAGGCTTACTGAGAAAGGCAGTGACTTCTGAGTTGTATCGCAAGGTGAAAAGCAGAATCTGTTGTTGTTACATGAACAGTAACTGAATGGATTTGTATTTGCTAATCCTGGGGTACTCAACCAATGCCATCAGATGATATCTATGAGTGATAAAGGCTCCTGCGTATGTAAGATCGGGGTGGGGGAGTGCATGTGGTAAGTAGAACTAATGTCCCTGATAAAGTAAGGAAGAGGGTGGTTAGTCTGCCTGTGCAAATAACGCTATCTTCTTCTCCCACTAACAAAGCAGGCCAGTATCAGCTCTACCTGTTCTGTTTCATATAGTGAAATGGATAACTGGGACAGCAGCAACGAATTCATTCAGCGCCTGGATTTTTCCAGCTGTGGTGAAGAGAGTGAAGACAGAAGCACAAACGAGGAGGATGCCCTGAGCTCGAGTCCCCCCAGGAGCAGCGAGTTCCAGAAGTGGCAAGAGAGTAGTCCTCTGCCAGCAACCCCTCAGAGAAAGCTCAGTGAGATTTTCCTGAGCAGGACAAAAGCCTGGGTGAGTCCCACCCTGCATTCTTCCCCAGTGGTGAGCAAGAGCCGGGGCAATGCTGAGACGCCGTTGCACATCACCTGGAAAAAGCTGCAGCTGTGTGACACCCCGCACACGCCCAAGGTAATGGCGCACATCGTCTCTTTGTCTGAGCAGGCAGGGTCTGCAGCATCGCTGCCAGGGTCGGTGAGGGGACCTCTTGTTAGCTCAGTGGGAAGCATTTCTCTAACGTTGCTGTTGTTAGTGCCCACTCTTCCCTTAGAAACCTGGACCATGAGCTTCTCCGCTAAGGAAGGGTTATTCTGTGAGTGTGAACAGAAATCTGTGTGTGGGAGCAAGTGTCTTGACTCTTTTCAAGCTGTTGTTAAAACCAATTAGTTAGTGCTGGGACAGTCTGACTTAAAAAAAAAACAAAACAAAACAAAAAAAACCCAAACAAACAAAACCAAGCAACCATGTGGGATAAATACATCTCTCCAAGGAGCTCATCATTCCAGGGGGAGCGTGGAGACAGCCAGCTGCCCGGACTGCTCTGTTCAGCACATTTTTGAACGCAAATGGGTTTTCCTCTTAAAAGAGAAAGTTGGAAATGGCGTTGTGGCTGGGATATGCTTTGTCCAGCAAGTCTGAATTGCCTCCAACCAGCTTGTTGTCCTGTGATGTTGGTTCTCTTTTTGCGTGAAACTGAGCTGTTCAGTGAATTTGGGAAAAGCAGGACTTTGTTCTCAGGGTAGCAAATCCCCTGTGAAAGGGGTAACAAATTAACATGTGCTTGTGGAAGAAGGTTAGCCCATCTTCCTCTGTGTCACTGTCCTAAAATGTAACTTACGGAGCTAGTTTCTTGGGAGAATGATCCCAGCCCCTATTTTCTGTGAAACTTCTTGTACAGAATATAATACAACTGCTTTTTGTCTTCTGTAAGCACAAGTGGATACTTGGCGCCAGTTTCTCTGTTCCTAGATGACTTCTGTTGTGTGCACTGGCCTCTGGCATTCAAGACTCATAATGAAATGTAGCTCTTTCAGGCCTCTCTTAATATTCCTGCTCTACTGATAGACTGGTTGCTCCTTTGCTTAAGTGGTACATAGAAGATCAGTCCTTTTAGTGCTTCTGAGCTAGGATTTGACTGCTGTTCCCCCTCCAGAAACCTGAATATGTGGAGAGAAGTATAATCCTGTGGCCACAGTTACTGAGGAATGGCCCGCTGCTCTCTAGGGGAGAGTGGCTCTAAATGGCTTCAGTCCAAGAATTTCCTGCAGGGACCCTTTATAAGAAGTTTCCCTGAATCTCATCTGAAAAGAGGTGAGAAGCCTAGAATCTCTCCACACCAGGTGGAACTGCTGGTAGTGCAGGGTTCTTCATTGCGTGCTCTTGTGTAGGTAACACGTTGGCTGGGTGCTTCAAGACATGCTGCCTGTGATTTGTCGCCTTGTAGTCCGTGAGCAGCAATTGCACTAAATCAACAATTTCTTTTTCTTTGCTGTTTGTGGGAGAAAGGTCTTGGTTTCCAAGCATGTTGCAGAAGATAAGCTGATTTAGGCCCCTTAGAGCTCATGAAAGTGGCTGGGAGCATTGATCTTGGAACATTTGAAGATGAGAAATAGAGCCACATCTAACTGCAGACAGATGAGCGCTGAAGCCCCAGCTAGGATGAACGGCAGAGGAGACAGATGACTGTATTTTGTAGACTTATCCAATCCTGGAACAGATTGCTGCAGCTAGTTATGGTAGCTGCCTTACACTGTATGGCAGCAGCTACTCTCAGATGATGTTACAGGAGACAAGTCTGCTTGATTATGAAATAGAGCCCTAGAAAAGCAGATGGGAACTGCATGCATACAACAGCAGGCTGCAATGGTATTTTAGATCCCTTTCTTGACTTGTGGCTAAGACTAGAACATAGCGACAACTCTACAGACCTTCTAGGCTGCTGGGTGAATTGGGCTGGGACATATACTCCTTTTAATATATCCATATGCAGAACTTTTCCATCTGAGAGCAAGGAGATGCAGACCAGAGCCTGAGAAAGTGATCAAGAAGCACTTTCAGGGTCATAGTAAACCAGTAGCTGAACTTCCAAGTAGGGTCTAGAAATTGAGGGGTGTCTCAGAAATAGCTATATCCATGAGTGCAGCATCAATTAGGTGGACGTAGGATACTGCATGCAGCTCTAGGGTTTTTAATCTTCAAAACTTCCAATGAGAGAAGGGAGGACCTCTAGGTGTGATCCTGGAGCCATGTCCCCACTCATAAGAGTGAGACTAGTGTTGGATCAAAAAGATATACAAGTATCTTGCTCTTAATGATAGGGAGAGTTCTGGGTTCTTCAAGGGCTTTTGACTAGAAGAGATATGTTAAAAAAACTTCTTTAGACCTTACACCACTCTCTTGAAGCTGAAACAAGTCAAAATCAAACTTATATTTCAAAAAGCTGATGGTTACTGAAGGGGTCAAATAATGGAAAGTTAAGTAGAGTTTTCCATCTTCAGATCGAGACTAGGTGCTTCTCTGAAGTTATGATTTACTCAGCTCACAGTTTTGGACTAATAGGTGAAACCCAATGTTCTGTCGTCTTTGGGAACCTGAACTATAGAAGATCCAGAGGTCCCTTCTGAACTTAAGTTTCTGAAACTGTTTTTTTTTCTCCTCAAGGAGAACCGTTTTCTTGTCACTTTGCCAGTAGCCATAGAAAAATATTTCTACCAGTTTCCCCTATAGTAATGCTGTTTATTGCTGGGGAACCGAAAGGAAATCTGGGTGATGTTCTATTTTTATCTCCTGACAAACCTGTCCTGATCAAACTGATGCAACAGCCCATGCTTGGCAAAACTGGATCTTCCATGTTGATGCAACATATGATGCAATTCCTGTGTCTCTGTAGGTGGGAAAGATGAGCAGCTGGCTCCTCTTGAGCACTGTGCTTGCCAAAATGGCTCTGCAGGCCTCATCCAAGTGAGCAGGGAATAGTCTGAAAGGGCTTAGCAAAGACTGTAATACTTTGTGGAAGTAGAAGGAAACTGCCAGGGCTAATTAAGGATGCACATTTTTAATGATTCAGCAGTCCTGAGAAAGGGAGATGAATTCTTGATTTGCAGGAGAGCAGAGACTTTATACTGACAGAGCAATAAAAGTTTGCTGGCTTATCTGCTGTGCTGGTGTTGTTTTTTTTCCCCTCGATACAGAGCCTGTTATCCAAGACAGCTTTTCCTTCATCTGGGACAAAGGTCCCACCCAAAGGCTTCCGACACCTGAGATTCACTCCTGGTGCTGACTCAGATGACTCTACCCAAGCTTCTCATGTCAACATTAATCCCTTTACACCAGAGTCATATCGACAAATGCTCTTTCTTCCTAATGGCAAGCGGAAGACCAGAGGAGAGCTGTAAGTAAACTACTCTTATTGAAGAGGCTGGAAGGAGACTGTTTAAAGGAGATAAGTAATAATGGAGACGTTTAGTACCTGGACTTATTTGCTAACAATGAGTCATCCACTTCTGTAGTAGTCATTGGTGCAGAGCAAACATTAGCAGACATGTGAAGGTAATAGAAATGTTAAATAAAATTCAATCATTTCCTTTGTTCAGAAATGCAAGTGGGGGACTGACAGGTAACCTCAATGCTATGACTAAGAGAAAATCGTGCCTCTCTCTTTCTCAACCATGGGTAGAGTGGAGCTTGATTCAGTTATGCACATATCCACCACTCGAAGAAATGATGTGTATGTTTGCATGTAATACAGCTTTTAAGATGGGTGTGGGCTACTGCTGACCCACAAATGTTCCGGATCTTGTCTGGGTTAACCAAGACACAAACTTAGTGAAATACTTGTGCATGATAATGATGTTCAGATTCTTTCATAACTCCAACTGTAACAGATGCTTAGCTGGGTATCCCCCTTGAAAACACTTTATGCCCCCTTGAAAGGGGAGAGTTCTCTCCTTCACTAGGAGCTTGTTGTGTAAGGACATCTTCATCAGGAGTAAGGTGGCCAGGAGAATGATGCCCCTGAATAATGGTACTCTGTCCTGTCGGCAGTACCAGAGATGGTACGTGGAGGCTTTCTAAATGGAAACAAAGAGTTCCTAGCCTGGGACTACAGTCTGAAGCCTCAACTAGAAATTTGCTGTGTATTAATGCTGTACAAAATACATCTTTAATTAAACTGTAAAGCAAGGTCTGAAGATTCTTTTGAAAAATGTTTTGATTTCAAATCTCAGTTGGATTGTTGCACTGAAATGATACATCCAGACTTTCTTAAACTTCTGTTACAGGAGGGATCCTGCCCGAAGAAGCCAGATAAAGCAGGAGCTACCTACAAAGGTGAGTGTCCATGTATTTTCCCCCCCACAGAGATGATAAGGTGCTTGCAAAGATTGCTTAATAAATTTTATTCTGCTATTGGAGCATAAATCATGGCATCATGACAGAGGATGAATACCTATGACAGAATAATTCCAGGCTGAATGTTTTATGTTAATATTGAGTCAACAACCCCTGAAATGATTCTTATCGCTAAGGGAAATTTGTCCTAAAGCAGATCTGAAGCTCTGACAAGTAATCCTAAAACTTGTTGATTATTTTTTTTTGGTCAGGAGGTCTTGCTAGGAAATATAATATAATTTGGGTTCCTCGGGGGGAACTGTATTACTATATTATTGAGTTAGCGTTAATAGTGACTACCTTTGTTCAAAAAAGCAGATGTGTTACTGTTCCTGTGAATTGGTGAACTGGGCATCTTTGGGTGCGAATGGAACATGGCTTCTATATTGCAGATAATATATGGACCCGCACTACAAAAATGCAAAGACTGAGCTGAACAGCTCTGATGTGGATGAGTACTGAGGGCAGAGTTTCAGTTGCAGTAGTCACAATGGCAAACTTCTGAAGCAAGGCAGCAAATCCTGTACTCTCCTTCAGGAGGAAAATGTCCATCTGGGGGGTTTGCGTGCCTTGGGGTCCAAGGGAAGTCCCCCCCCAAGCTTATGTAGCTACAGGACAGCAAGCACTGTCTTGCTGCCCTGGCAGAACTGGGCAGCTGGTGTGGTAGCCCGTGTCCCACCACCGTCTTCCTTTTTCCCCATTTTATCTGGGGGGAAGCTGCTCACCCAGCTGGATTCTGGAAAATAAGCCTGGATTAAATGTGTGTGTTCAGATGAGGTAAAAATCTCACTTCACGGGATTGTTCAGGAAAATTAAGTATCTTGTCTTGTGCAAGTAGGTGGAATTGTGCATTGTAATTGTGAAATAATTAGGCTTATTGGAAGAATAATGGCACCCTCTGGCCGAGGAGACCGGTATTGCAGAAAAACTGGTTTCCATCGAAAAAACCACAGCTGCAGAGTAAATCTGCTGCCGGGTAACACCCGGGGTTACCACAATTACTGTCTTCCTCAGACTCAAATAACTTGTGACTTGCTGACATATTATTCTTATTGAGTGCTGATTAGATTGAGTATGTAATATAGATATAAAATTGTGTGCTAAGAGGTTATCTTTATTCCCTGAGTTTTTTAAGATACTGTAAAATATAGCTGCCTCATGAAATATGACCTGTTCTGAAGGATTTCCATTTCATATGGGCCACATCTTACTGTTTGTGAGGATTAACTATTTACCCCCACCCTTTAAGGTCCTATACCATATACTACAGCAACCACAGCAGTGGTTTTTGTGGAAACCACCATGCAACATGAGCCACAATCCCTCTAAGGGATGTAGGAGGGATGAAAAAAATCACTTAGTCCACTCTCTTGTTGTTCACTTCATGCTCCACTGCTTATCTCATCTTCACTTATCTCCCCTGCCAGTAGACATCACTCTACAAGCAGTACCAGCAGCTCCTATTTCCCTAGTGACCATTACTGTAGCAATAATGATGTTCCAGCTGTTCTGCAGGCTTTTAGTCCTTTGTGGAAGAGTGGCTCCTGGTGAGAAATCACTGGCAATACAAACAGATACACTGAGACCTGCTAATCTGCCATTAGTCAACAGCTGGTGCCTCAAACCTGATGAGAGCCTGAACTGATGCAGAATGTCCTTGCTGCAGGCAATCTTAGCTGCCAAAGTAAGGCAGCTTTTACGTAGCTGGGGCCTCATTAAGCCAATGCATCAAGCATCTCTTCTGAGCTCAAAATAGGCAATAGCTCATATTTGAACACAAGGTCAGTACATGAGTCTGGCTAATTTAGAGGCACTGGACTTCCACCTACCAAGGTTGGTAGCAGGTCATCTTGAGTCTGCAACAGCTGGGGAAAAGACAGGTATTTCATTATTGCCTGCTGTTTATTCCTGACTGACTCCATCAGCCATGGGTATAGGAACTGGGCAGGGCTGCCAAGAGAAGAGATGTAATGGTAGCAACCCAAAGAGGCATAGGCATATACAGCCAAATAGACTACAATGCTCCTTAGCTGTAACTTCTACCTCTGTGGCTAGCAGGCCATGATTTAAAAAATAAAAACCCAAACTACAAAAAAACCCAACTTGGCCAGACCAGGCCAAGATGGCCTTTGTTAGGTGGTCAGAAAAAACCCCACAACATGCCCAAGGGAATGGTAGCGTTTCAAGAACGCAGTGCACCTGCACATGTGCCCGGATCAACATCCGGAGTGGGAGAGGGAGCAACATGGGTGCTGTGTGAGAGCAAGTGCTGCACGGCTCTAAAAACATAACAGATGTTATCATCTAAGTCTTTCAACTCATACTTGTCTCTGCTGTTTTTGTGCCCATGTAGAGATATCCTCTAAAAGAGAGCAATATGGTTTCCCGCTACAAGAAGGAGTTCCTGGAACTGGAAAAAATTGGTGTGGGGGAATTTGGCTCTGTCTACAAGTGCATCAAACGCCTCGATGGATGTGTTTACGCCATCAAACGCTCCAAAAGGCCTCTGGCAGGATCCTCGGATGAGTGAGTGTGCTAGCGGGAAACTGGCAGTTGAAATGATGGGCATGTTCTTGGGAGGTGTGATGGGGAAGGAGGCAGTGTGGATCTAAAGGTATCTGAGGGGTGGCACAGGCGAAAACTAGCTGCTGTTGCACTTCCAAGTACCAGCTGGGAGAGTGGGGTAAGTTACCACTTTAGGACTATTGGATATAAATGCCTGAGAAAGGGAAGAAGCCACATGCATCGCATAGTGAGATGACAGCTTACCTGAACTCCTTGGGTTCGTGCAGCCAGTCCCTTTAAAATAATGTCAGTTCACCTGTGGTATGTCCCTGCCCTGCTGTGTGGCCAGCACTGCTCACATCTGTGTTGACCAGCTAGTGTTTTCCTGCGTGCTAAAGCAAAGGCTTTGAAGCTGCCTTTGCCTCTTTAACAAAAGACTTGCTCAGTGAGTGGTTTTTCTGACAGCTGCTCAGCACATTTGGGTGAGGACAGGTTTTGCTTCAGCAGCTGTCTGCCAGTCTGTCTGCCAAAACCCAAGAGAAAGTCCTAAAGGCTCTGCTTTCCCGTTCTCAAGCTAGGCTGCAAACCAGGGCTCTTCTCATGGTCCCAAGCAGGACCTGGGCACGCTGTCACCACTGCTTTTGCTGTGCGTGCTTCTCTAGGCACCTGGCACTTCGTGAGGTTTATGCTCATGCTGTCCTTGGACATCACCCCCATGTTGTGCGCTACTACTCAGCGTGGGCAGAGGACGATCACATGATTATCCAAAATGAACACTGCAATGGTAAGAGCTGTGACATTCTTAAAGGTTGAGATCTCGGGATGGGTGCAGTTACCTTCTCTTGTGTTTAAATATGAGATGTTTTGGCTTACAACAAAGCAAATTGCACTAGGGCTGGAGTTCCATGGAGAATGCAGTAAGGGCTTATAATATTATGACGAAGCTCTGAATTGTGCCAACGTCTTACAAGTAGTGAATACCTTCTCGTTTGTGGGATTTCAACTGTTCCTCTGTGTTGACTGGTCTGGAAAAGTATTCCCCGTGCCAATGCTTAGAGCTGTCTGGAACAGCCCAGGTAAAACCTGATACGAGTGACTCAAGAGCAGCTAACTCAAGTGCCATGTATCTTGGAAACAATCCCTTCTTAATGAAGAGGAGTAATGATTTGAAGAGTGACTACCTGGTTGAGATGAAGGCACTTTGCATCTTGTCTAGAAGAAAGGGCTCAGCAGCTGTAGAGGAACACAATTAATAATGAGGGAAACTGTAAATGGGGTGCTGTAGGCAGGGTGGTACACTCTTACTTGGGTTTGCCCTTGGCCACACTGCTGTTTGGGACATATGGGAAAAGACACCTCTGATACCAGAGGAGCTGAAGGCAAATACATAGCTCTCCTCTTTCATCTGCTCCTGCAGTTTTGGGGCTCAGCGATGAGTGGTGATAGCTGTTTGCAACAATGACTACAAATCTGGTGGAGGTAGCCACGAAATGTGGTGATCATTGCTGCAGCATTGATGCATTTCTCGAGTTCTAGTGGATGAACATCCAAGACTAATGGAGAGATGGTGAAGAGCAGGCTGATGGGGGTAGAGAGGCCATGGTATTCGCTAGTCCTGAAACAACCAGAGTGCCTTAATGGTGACCTATAAAACTCAGTTTCTGTGTGAAATGTTACATTCTTCACTCAAAAATCTGCTAATGGGAGTTTAATTTCCTTGCTCCCACCATTCATATGCCTGTTTTCTGCCTGCAAGCCTGGCAAAAGTAATTGCTTTCCACTGTTCACTTGCAGCAGTGTCAGCATCGCTACCAGGTCAGCCCTTCTTGGTGCTGTAGGTAGAAGTGCAGTTGCTTAGTCCTTGGCAAGCAGAAGGCGAGTGCTCTCCGAGGCAATGGAAAGGCTGAAACTAAATGTGGATGTCTAAGTTTGATTACCGAAGCATATATAGCTGGTCTGGCCCAGGTTTGTCACTAGCAAGCCTGCAAATGCTCTGAGCAATAGTTCCTATGAAACCATTTCAAACATGCTGCTCCATAAAATGTTTGTCAGGTCTCAGGCTGACTGTTTTCATCTAGGTGGGAGTCTCCAAGATGCGCTGCTGGAAAATGCAAAGCTTGGCCAGTATTTCCCAGAAGCAGAGCTGAAAGAAATATTGTTACAAGTCTCCATGGGGCTAAAATACATCCACAACTCTGGCCTTGTGCACCTGGATATCAAACCTAGTGAGTATAGTGCTAGTATGTTCTTTGTGGAGGGTCCTCCAAGTGACCCTCCGGGGGTAGGACTTGTAATAGGTCCTCCTGACTGGACTTACTACTTCCTTCAAAGGAAAGAGGACCTTGGCCTATAAGGTGAATATCTTGTGGTTGGTTTTGGTGGTTTTTAATCTTGCCACTACTGCTGCTCTAAAACTGAGCCTTCCCTGATAGTTGGCAGCATTTTACTTCTGTCTCATGATCTTCATAATCCTAGCTCATGGGAATTGCTTTCATACTGGTGGAGCAAGTACAGCTGCAAACAAAGAAGGGGACTTCCTTATTTGCTGCTGTCTTGTTGCACAACGCTTGACCTTTCTTTGTGAGAGCTGGAATGAGAAGTGAATATTTATTGTACCAGCCCTGAGGGATAAAGTTCCTGTAAAAAGTAGTAGCAAGCTTTCCTCTCGGCAGCTGAGGACGGGCAATGCTTCCCCACACGCAGGCGCAGAGTTACATCCTTATAGTGGAGCTCCATTTTTCATTATTTTTTTTTCCTGCTGAAATCAGGCTTCTAGGGCAGAAGGGCAGAAAAGTTGATCATACCAGGGATATTTTATGCACAAGATACAACTGTCTTCTGTCAGCTGTATTGCTGAATGCGTGAGCTGGGTGGGAAGCATGTGTACAGCTTCTCTGGCTGTGAAGCTGAACTGACTTGACAAAGCTGTCAGGCTGCTGCGGTCTGGCTACTGGTACCACACTATTGCTAAACTTTGCTGTCTTGCAGGTAATATCTTCATCTGTCACAAGCTGGCAGTTGCGAGCCCTGCTGGGCAGGAGGAGAGTGACAGTGAAGACGAATTCTCTTCTGGTGTGGTGTATAAGATTGGTAGGTTTTAACCCACTTTACAACTGGCTTGAGATCAGGGCTGCTCATTGCTGCTTGATGTTGCGCTCTCCTGCTGGCTGAAGAGATTTGTGTACAAAACTCATCACCTAGTCCTGAATACCTCTGCTACTTACTAGAATTAATTCCTCTAGGACAAGTCCTAGAAAACTCATGTTCTTGTTTCCGAGCCCAGATTGCTGAGTAGAAGCAGGCTTGATCTCTTACTTAGTGTTGCCTGACTGCTCTGTTGGAGCCTATAAAATGCAGGCTTTTATTGACGGAGGAGATCTACATCAGTTTGCTCCATTAGTTGTTTGTTCTTTGCCTCAGGTGACCTTGGCCATGTGACATCAATAACAAACCCCCAGGTGGAGGAAGGAGACAGGCGGTTTTTGGCCAATGAGGTTTTGCAAGAGGTACAGCTGCTGGTGGGGAGAACAGGGTGGTGAGCAAGTGGGGAGAGACCAACTGCAGTGAAATCATGGGTCTGGCATACTCCTTGCCCTATCTCCTCTTCCTTGTGTCTGGTCTGGCTGTGAAATCAGAATTTCTAACACTTTATGAAGAATAGTTTTGGCATGGGTCTTGTCATGTAAATTTTTAATGTACTTCATAAATAACTTTAGATTATTACAACTATGCTACCTGTGAGGGGTGAATTGGACAAAACCTTCACCGGTTTGGAGATGTTTTGTGCTACAAAATGTTATATGTGATCACTGAGGAATATATGGACCCAAACAAATGCCCTGTACAACAAACACCGCTCAGGTAGTGTGAAGAGGTGGGAGGCCCAACACACCTCTTAAACTGGTTTGCCACTCTGTCTGGTGAATGAAAAAGGGAATCGGTATTTAACAACCAGCTTAGGTGTGTTCATCAGCTGGGGTATTTAAGCGACAGTAGTATCTCTTTGTGCTGCAAGTGGATTCAGGAGCTGTTAGGTCAATGGACCACATACAGTCTTCAGTTTGTTGGGCATGGCTAGCTTATTGCCTTCTGGTGGGGGCTGGAGGCACCCATTTGTTAGGCTGCCCTCTGGATTTGCTGCAGTGCTCCTCGTGTGGGCCTCAAGCTCCTCATGACGGGGTGAAAACCAGTGTGCTATTACCAGTACTACCTGCTATCGATGTTTTTATCCTAAAGAGGAGAAGGCAGCTAACTGGGATGGTGAAGGCAATGTCATACGTGCACTTGTTTGGCTGTTTCTTTTTGAGCTGCTATCCCAACCCACTTTCCTTTGTTCAGTGCAGCAAGATGTTTCCCTTTCTATAACTGTTTATCCTATCTCTGCAGCAATACTGCTATTTGCCGAAGGCAGACATCTTTGCCCTGGCCCTCACAGTAGCTCTAGCAGCCGGCTCGGCACCGCTGCCTCACAACGGGGCCATGTGGCACCACATCCGCAAAGGCAATATCCCACCCATCCCCCAGAAGCTTCCTCATGGCTTTCTTGAACTCCTCAAGGTGAGGAAGTAGTCTTAACAGGATGGAGGCTTTTCCAGCTGGCATGTGACAAGAGGGAGCGTTAAACCCTGAACTCCTTTGCTGTCTAGCTCATGATCCATCCTGACCCAGTGGAAAGACCTTCTGCCACAGCTCTCACTAAACATCCGGTTCTCTGTCCTTCACGTGGAAAAGCTGTGCAGCTCCAGAAGCAGCTCAATGTGGAGAAGTGCAAGACTGCCATGCTGGAAAGGTAGGGCCGGCTTGGGCACGAAGGGGAGAAGACATGAGCACAGCAAGTGCTGGTTATCAGGTTTGGGTGTAGGGTGGTAGCGTTGGGAGATCCCAGTCAGCTCTTGTGCCTGCAGCTGGGAGGGTGATGGGGCTGTAGTGGGACTTGTAGTGCCTGAGCAGCTGTGGTTCACTTCTGGCTTCGAAGAGCTGGCTAAATCAGAGCAGTGAACTTGCACGCTTATTGCAACCACTGGTGATGGAAAATACTGATACAAGATGCAGCCAGGGAGCAGATGAGGAATTGATACTGCACTGAGGTGGTGGTCTAGCACAGATGGAAGAGAAATACCAGGTGGTGGCAGACATCCTCTTTCCCCTTGCTCCCTCTCACTGCTGTTGGCAGCAATGTCTTGAGGTGCTGGGATCTAGGAGCTGCCCCTCTTAGTGCAATAGTCAGCTGGGAGATAGGTTTCCCGTGTAGACAGGAGAGCATATGCTCTAGGAGAGCAGTGAGCATCAGGGAGAAAAGGCAAAGAAGCACGTGCCTTCGTTAGGTGTTTGTGCTGCACAAAATGGCACTGATCCATGATTCCACCACTCGCATCTGAAACAACGGGAGAAAAACTGAGCCTAGGGAATCTTCATACTGGTACCAGTCTAGGTGTGTGTTGCTGACCTGATGCATAGTTTTCTTCTGGTAAACCTTCAAAGCTGACGTATTCTGAAGTAGAAACTCTAGCAAAGCCTACAGTAATGTTCATGTCACCCTCAGAGGTCAAAAGTCACAGCTTTCCAGTACTGCAGTAACCTTCCTGTGCAAGATTGTTCAGAGCTTTCTTCTGTAGCTGATGGGGATTCACGCATGACATGATTTTCTTCCTCTCCCCTTCCTTCCGTCTCCCCCTGCAGGGAACTCAAAGCAGCCCGTCTTGCCCAGACCCTCATGAAGGACCAGCCCTTAGGAAGTGCCAAGTTGCAAGAGTCTGAAACCTCTTCTAAGCAGAAGCGCCTGGTGGGGGGGAAGAGTTGTCGCTCATTTAGCTTCACTTTGGGTTACTGAACTTCAGTGTTGTCCAAAAAGTGTTGTCCATTCTGGCTGCTGAATGGCCCTGTGAAAGCAGAGGGTTTGCACAGACCAATGCCCCATTTTAGCTCTCCCTGTCTTGTTTTTTTTGTTCCCTCTTTGGTTATGATGAGGTGTTGGCTGAGGGAAGAACGACTAGCTTCCGTGTGTCACATCATGGGATTCAGAATAATTGTCCTCAGTCTTTTACCCATTTAATTTCTTGTGTAACTGGTCTTGCTCTGGACTCACTCTGTCTGCCATACAAGGGAAAGGACGGCATTTCCTCTACTTGCTTCCCTCTCTGTTTAGTTGGGCTCTATTGGTGTCTTTGGTGTCTTAACACTCTGGCCACCCGCGTATCTTTTAAAGGGGAGGCAGTGGCTGTACACGGAGATGGCATCTACGACTGGGTGCTCCTGGAAGTGAGGAGGTGGAGACTATGGTAGACTGTTTTCAGGACGCATCAGGAGACAGACTGGTTCCACAGCAGTCCTGGTGGACTTGGGATGCAACTGGAAGTGGCATTTCACCCAGAGGGACAAAGAGTAAAAGGAAACACTTTTATGTTATGGGGGCCTTACTTGTGGAAGTTGAAGCAGTGCTTCCCTCCCTTAACTGGTCCCTGATGCCAGACTTGTTTTATGCTGATGCGAAGGGCTCCTTGCTTAAAGTGTGTATGTGTGTGTGGGGGGGGAATGACTGTTGCCCTGGGAGGTGGCTCCGTGTGCCTGTGCACCTTCCAGTATCCCGCACAGGCGCGACTGCCTGCAAGCTGTGGCCTTTCAGCAAAGAGAAGAGAAATCAGACAGGGCTTGTCAAGTTTTTTGGGGGGTTGCCCGTGTAAAGTGTGTATATATTTTACATGTATTAGGTCTCACTGCCCCCGCTCGATGTACCTCCGGGAATGGATGGGGGCTGCGTGTCTGGCTGCGCTCCTTGGGCGCGAAGGGCGTGCTGTTACCGGGGAGAGTGTAAAGCTGGTAACTCGGCTATTTTCGGGTTTTACTGGTTCGTTTTCAAGTGCCGGTTTTTAAACTGTTAGCTCCTACCCTTTAAGAAGCGAAACGTGCAAATAAAGATTTTAATCCTTTTACCTACGACAGAGTCACTTTCTTTATGATTATTTTTTTTTTCCCCCGTTCCCCACCGCCCGGGAGCCCTCCATCCCCCTGGGGCAGAGCCTGCCCGCGGGCGNGCTGCTTCAGCCCTGCTTTTCCCTCCGCAGGCGCGGCGAGATGTTGCGGCGAGCGGCGTGGCAGGTAGGGGCCGTGCGGGGGAGGCCGGGGCCGCGGCGCTCGGGGCCGCCCCGACTCGACGTCCCCCGGGGGGGGCCTCGTAGTAACTTTCTCGTCATGGAAGCCGGTTTTCACCGCCCTCCCCGCTCGCAGCGAGGCCCGAGGGTCCCGGCCTTCCCTTGCGAGGGCCGGAGGAGCGTTCCGGTGCCGGCCCGGGCCCTGGCAGAGCCTGGGGCTGTGCCGCCCACCGGCGGCTTCTGCTGCTCCCACCGGCTGGTGCCTTCACCGCAGCGCTGAATCTGAAGCCATGAAGAAAAGGAGGAGGTTCCGTTTGCGCTCGTACTCCGCAAGAAACCAAGTGTTGCGGCCGAGCTACCGAAAAAGTGGTGCATTAAAAGATGCACATCAGTGACCCATGCAGACGTGCCAAAGAGCTTCCCCTTTCCAAGTTGCGTTTCCTCTGGTTTAGCCCCTCTCTTCAACCCAGGAGTGTCGGTCCCGCCTCCTTTAAAGCTTTGCAGCCCCTTGTTATAGGCAGTGAGCTTTTCTTCCAGCTCCCGTGTGTGGGCCTCTTGCAGAGGTGTTCCTGGGTTTTGCTTTTCTCCTCCTTTCTGCTGGGACACGGTGTTTGCCGGCATCAAATCAGTTCGTTTCCTTTTCCTCGCTTGCGTTCAGCTGCAGCGCTCGGGTTTTTGTGGCCTTGCTTGGGAACGAGGGGTTATCAAGTGCATCATCCTTCTCACGGTGGTGGATACACGTGCATTTGGGGCGCATCTTGTTAATCTCTGACGTGAAGCAGAAAGTTGATGAAATTATCAAAACTGTGGTTGTTTCCAAAATCCAAAGCCCAACTAACTAAACAGCCCCTCTGCTTCAGACCCCACCCCCCTCCTGTTAGGTGTTACAGGAGAAGGGTAGTTACTTCGTGTAGCAAGAGTAATTGCTGGCAGTGTACCTTGAGGCCGTGCTTTTTCCTTGGCAGCTTTTTAACCCCACTCTAACCAAATATTCTTTGAATAATCCTATTGGCTTCCTTTAGCTGAACAGATTTCTTCCCTTAGTCCCCCCATCAGTCACTGGGAAAGAACATACTTGCGAGACCTCTGTAAGTTTTTGGAAAATGAGGTGCAAGGGGCACGTGAACGCTCTACATATTTTGTGTCTTGGAAATTAACATCTGTCTGTTCCTTAGGTGCTTCGCCAGTTTGTAAGACATGAGTCTGATACGGTCACCTCGTTGGTGCTCGAAAGATGTAAGTAGCTCCTGAGGTGAAGCTTAGCTCTTACTCTTTGTGATTTTTATCTCGACTTTAGAGTGGCTGAAATATGCCAGGAGAGAAACAGGTGGGAACGGTAGCTCCTGAATGCAATAACTAAGAATGTGTTGTTTCAAACAAACAGGCTCTTAAGTAGTTTCCTATCTGGTCTTTCTCAAGTCAAGCAGCCCTTAAGGGGAAAAGAAAAAAGCCCTGGCATGGAGTACAACCTGTAAAAGGCAGGTGGTTGTGTGTTATCAATGGCAGTGAATGGGACACGCTGTTGTCATCTTTTCTAATACCTGCCTTCAGGTGGTTCACGTGCTTGTTTCTCAGACTCCCATGCACCTGGGGGACTTGTTTGGGTGCTGCTGCTGCCCCAGCACGATTTGCTCCAGGTGTATGCTTTGGGCTTTACCATTCAGTTCTGCTGCCCAGGGAGGTGGTGGAATCGTCATCTCTGGAGACATTCAAAATCCGCCTGGACACGTTCCTGTGCAACCTGCTCTGGGTGGACCTGCTTTGGCAGGGGGTTGGACTAGATGATCTCCAGAGGTCCCTTCCAACCTCGTATCATTCTGTGATTCACGTGCCCGTTGTGCAAAAGCGATGTTTCCCTGACCTCCTTCAGTAAGGAAAAGGAATAAATTGTGTCCATCTAGTCCTGGTATCTGTGTAAAAAAAATAAATAGTGACCCTCTAATTCAGAGGTTGTTCATTTAAAGGTATTGTTTTAAGGACAAAGCAATGCAGTGCTACAGTTTTATCATAATAAAAAAAATAAAAGTCAAGATAAATGCAAAATAGTCTCAAGTGACATAGGGATGTCTGTGAAAAAGATGACAAGGGAATAGGAAGAATAAAGAAAGCCTTTAGCTTTCTAAATGAGCTTATTCAGAATGTGGTGGTAACAATAGTACAGGCACTGTCAACCATCTGCAGGGCCTGAATACGCCAAGGGTCACAAGAGCTGGAAAAGTGGTCAGGAGGTGTAGAAAGTCATTGTTCTGGCCCTCGAAAAAGATACCAACTTATGACTTGCCGTGTTAAAAATCATGGATTCACCTGTGTATGTGTTTACCCTCTTGCGTTTCAGCCATGAATCGTGTTCAGTTACTTGGTCGGGTTGGACAGGACCCTATCATGAGGCAAGTGGAGGGAAAAAACCCTGTTACCATATTTTCTCTTGCAACCAATGAGATGTGGCGAACAGGGGACAGTGAGTTAAACCAGGGAGGTGAGTCTGCAACAAGCAACGTATTTTTCATCATTTGTGAACACCGTCATGTTGAAACTGGTTTCTGAAGCTTGCATCAAAAAGAGGATTTGGCATCCAACTTTGTTATTTTTATGTATTTTAGGTGATATCAGCCAGAAGACGACATGGCACAGGATCTCTGTCTTCAGACCGGGCCTCAGGGATGTCACATATCAGTATGTGAAGAAGGGGTAAGTGAATAACAAATGTGGTTGAGGATTTAATGCTCTAATAATTGATTGATATAATAATTAATGGTGACCGGGAGCTATACTAAGATAGAAGTGCCATAAAGTAAGTTAGTAGATATGCTACAATCAAGTGAGGCAAAAGCCTGTGTTGAGTCAGGAGAAAACAGCAGCACGGTTGTCTGACCAGAACCAAATTGTTCATTTTTTTCAGTTCTCGAATCTATGTTGAAGGGAAGATAGACTACGGTGAATATACAGATAAAAACAACGTGAGGCGGCAGGCCACAACAATTATAGCAGGTAAGGAACATCATACCGAGGCCTACCTTACCCTTTTAAAATGGAGAGGGGATGGAGGACCGTTGAAATAGAGCTTGGTTTGTCTTCATCCTCAGTATCCACGCTTGGGGATTTTGAGAGAATGAATAGGCTGTACCACTAGATGTCCTCTGGCACTGCTCTTGAAGACACAGAAAATGAGGGCATATAGTTGCAAACCATTGTACGGTTTGCTCACACAAACCAGTTGGTAACCAGTTGGTTAACTGTGTTTTGAGAACACCGGTATGTGGTGCTGCAGGTCAGGCAGATCCCTTTTGTAAGCCAAGTAGAGTTTTAGTAGTTTTGTCTCGGTTTGGCAGGAAATTTCTTCTTCCTGTTTAAGACTGGAGGCTTCACCAACTTTAAGGACCTGTGTTCGTGAAAGATGTTTTATGTGGGGATAACTCGATGAAGAATTTAGAGAGACCCCAGCCTGGTAGCCAGTCGGGGTAAAAAGAGCACAGAAGGGAGAGGAAGTAGACTTGTCCCTTGGGTTGACACAATGGAAAAGAGAACTGGCAAAATCAACTTTTTCCTCCAGCCTTTAAATAATGTGAGCATCCTGTGTCTTCACTGTGGGGAGAGCCACTATCTTGTGGCTTTTGAGGAAGGGCTAAAATAATTGGGTAGTAGAGCAAACATTTCTGTTATACAAGTATATCTAAAAAAACTGGGCCAGAGGAGGAGGAGAAAAAAAAAGCCCAAACACCAGACCCAATCACAATTCTGGATGTTTCTGCTGTGCAGCCTCTTTAAAAGAATAAAAATCAAACGTCCATATGGGCGGTTCAGCCAGCAGTGCTCTAGGTTGCTGTTTATAAATAGCTGGAGGGGAGAAGCAAGTATCTTTTTTTAATTAGTATTTATCCTATAATTTTCTTCCTCATGTTCAATATCCCCAGTCTCAAGATGCTTTAGAAATTCCTGAGCCTTGATGAAATAGCAGGCTTCCTATAGTCCCAGAGGCTGATGTACGTACTGAAAATGGCAAAATAAAAAGGAAATAAGCTGTAATTGACAGACATAATAGTCAAAGAATTAAACTGTTATTTTAAAACGTTTCTGGTATCTGTGGCTGTTCAGCAGTTTTTCATCAGGTTTAGGACACTTGTTTCATAGCATATACGGTCACCTGGAATTGTCAGCTTTCTGGGGAGATTGAGCAAGAGCCCTGTATCAGACACTGTTTTATTTTATGAACTATTCTGTTCCAAAATACACGTCTTTGCAGCTTATTTTGACACAAATAGGTTGTCTTTGTGGGTGTGCAGGCTAGCAATTGTCAAAAAACAATTTTGAAGATCAATTTTTCTTTCTTTCTTTTCAGATAATGTAATTTTTCTGAGTGATGGTGGTGCGAAGGACAGGGCGTGAAGTTGTTAGCACTTGGATCCCAGGCCATTTCATTCCTTTTGTTTTACAGTGCTTCATAATTCTGTAATCATGTATATTGCTGTAGTTTCTTTAAAATAAATAAAATGTTTGATACCTGTAGGGTATCTGTGTGTATTTTGTTTTGTTTTCCTGTGTTCTTGCGGGGCCCGACAGCGTAATCATCTCTCACTGTACCATCCTTCCTCCGTTCTATGGGTGTCATTCTCCATTTTTCTATAAGTTAATTAGGCAATAAGTTTAAAGCAGAGCCATCGGCCTCAGCTCGGGCTGAGCTTGAAGTTTCTCTGTCGCAGGCCAGGAGAAGGGCTTCTGTACATTTGGGTTTGCCCCTTGATCGTAGCATTTGATCAAATCAGGTGTTGTCTTTCACCAAACCCTGGTTTGGTGGTGTGCTTAGGTCTTCATTAGTGTGACATTTGACATCTGATGACTTTATGACGACATCAACATTCTCATCCCAGTACCTTGTCAGGGTGCTGTGCCTGTCGTGTGCCATCAGGAGGAGCTGGAGGAACGGCTGCCTTGGCTCTTCCTCCGAGAGACCTGCAGCAGCCTGTGAAAAACATTCCTGATCCAGGATTCTCAGTTCATGTGGGAGTGGCGTTTGTTTAGCTTTGACTTTGTTTTATTGTCAGAAAGAACTGAGAATTATTAGTATTGTAAGGAAAAAATAGCACAGCTAGAGGTATTTCATTTTATTAGACGGAGAAGTGGTGAAATTCTCACTGTAATACAGCGTGATGTGAACAGGGAAAGAAAAATGATAGAGGTGACAATTTCCTGCCTTCAAAGCCGGTGGGATTTTGTATCTCAGCTCTCTCTGAGCCCAGTACAGAGCATGCTTATGTATAGTTTTTGCAGCTCATCCCCCTACAAAATTATGATCTTGTTTATGCTTCTCTCTGTAAGTGTTGTCAGTCCTACCAAAAACTTCAATTCTTTCAGTTCAGCATTTATTTCTTGTTGAAGTCAACGCTTTAAGTAGTAGTAACTAGCGCCCCTCTCGCTGGCGTACTGCGGTGTTAGACGCACTGGAAATACTCAGCTACTTAAATGGGTTGTTATCCACGGCAAATTGTGGTATCTTTTTAAATTGGAAGATCTGACTTTTAATTCCCCTAACTCCTTCTCGTTCAGTCTGAGCCCGCTGTACTGCTGGGAGAAGTTGTGACAGTGCATTTCTATAGTCGTGATCCAAATACAGTTGGTGTTTGGTCCGTGCAAATGTTTCCTGTTAGCTGGAAGCTGGGATTTGTCTTAAGCTCTCTGCATATCTAGGAGGCCTCGAGTCAACGTGCTAAGCCTCTGTTCGCTCAGTGGTTACCTCCTCCTCTGCACTCTGCTGTGGTGGTGGTGGAGCTCAACGCAGCTTGTGACGGTGTCTGCTTTGGAGCTTAGGAGCTGGCTGTCGGCTCCGAACTCAGAGTAGAGGTGGCAGCGATGGTTTCCTTCAGCATGTGTCCTCTCAGTGGCTGCGGAATGGCTTGTGACAATCTCTGCCCCTGGCTGGTCACAGAGCTGAGCTGAGCTAGCACAAGGTACAGGATGAGGTGCCAGCAAAGAAAATATTTGCTCAAGAACTTTCAACTTTTTCTTGCTTTTCCGGTTGTTCTATTTAAAGTCACTGGTAGGCTTTTAAAGATTGACCGGCTACAAAGACAACACGCGTCTACTTTGAGAACGTACTCTTTGAAAAGCTCTGCAGTATCTTGAGTGTAATTTTGCATTAGGGTAGATTTTCACAAATGATTCTGCATGAGCAATGGCCATAGTTACAGCAAAAGTAACCAGTGGCAGAGGTGTGTTGTGCGTTCACCTCTTAGGTCTGCTTTCCTGCTATGGGGCAAAGTTAATCTGTAACTAAGTAATTCTTGTTAGGAGAAAATCAAGCGGTGTTATGAGAAAACTGGCCTTCCCATAGCATCTGGGTTGGGGTTCCCTGCTCTGTGAGGAAACGTTAAAGAATGGAAGTGGTATCTGCTGAGTTAAATACAGTGATACCTTGTTTATAACTAGGCAGTGGGGTTTTTTCCACACTGTCCCTTAGTAAATGGCATTCAGCTTTTGCTTGTCCGTGTTAACCTCTTGTGTAAACGGGATTAGGCAAACCCTGATAGCTTGCATCAACCAGGACATTTAGAAGTGTTTGACCTTAACAAGGCATTTACTTTATGTATTTATGGAGACAGATTGGGAGAGATAAAAAATAGAGATGATTTCTTTTTAAAATGACAGTGCATTTTAAGCAAGTATTTGGAGCATTTCTTAACGGCCCTGAGACGGAGCTGTTCTGGTCTGCAGCGCAGCTCAGTGCCACTCAGTTACTTCTGTCAGTCTGGTGTAAGGTGTAGGAAACCCTCTTCTCCTGTGCTTGTTTCTGTAGCTGTAGTACACTGGTTGGAGGAGGACACCACAGGCATTGTGCCCGTGTCACACGGTGAAGAACATTTTCAACTTTCATCAATGTGTGACCTGTATTTGGGGACCCAACCCCACATAATGCAGAGGGTAATGAGAGGGGTATTTCAGTGGTGGGATGTGATTTCTTTGGCTGAAGCATCTTCTCTTGTTTCTCTTTCATGACTCGTAATTTCTGTGGACAGAGTAACAGGATGAATTAAGAATGACTGAGGACTTGGACTGGTATAGAATTACTAGAGCTTTTTACCAGCAGGTACCTGGCTTGGGTTCTAACCTAGCCAAAAGACTTGTCTCCTGCTGACTGCTCGGTGGCCTGCATGGACAGGGTAGGTGTTTGAGCCCTGTCCCAGCTCTGCTGTGAAGACTAGAAGTGCCGGTGGGAGGTAAAAGACCGTGAATTACAAAGGCAAGAAAGACTGAATTCGTGCTTTGAGAAGTCCCTGGGTACAGGAGGCAGGAATATTCTGGTAAAGGGAACTCGTGTTTCTGTCAGCGTGCCAGTTACGTGGTTTCAGTAGTAGGCTCTCTCCAGTACCGGCGATCCCACTTCTTTCATGAGTATTCATGTCAGAAAAGCAACATAATGCCTGGATTGTGGGAAGAAACTTCGCTATTCTCAAGCACACCTTCTATTTTTAACTCTGAAATTTCTGTGGTGGAAACCTTTTTGCCGAGTAGTTGAGCGTGTCTGTACGTACAAACTAAGACTTGGTGGCTGTTTTATCTCGGTGATGATGAGCTTCTCCACACAGAAGTGCAGTTTAGATCCCATTTACACAAGAAATTGGCTTTGTTGGTGCATTACCAGGTACTAAGGACACACAACATGCAAAGAAATAAACTTCCACAGGGTTTCTATGGAGACATCCTCTTGTGGGAAATGTGTGTTAGTGTGCATGAGGTTTCTTTCTTTTGCTTGTTGCTTTATATCCCAGATAAACAATCGGCTCATTACCATACTTTGCCATTTGAGAACAATCTCCAGCAGCTACTGTGGTTGGAAATTGATTGCTTGGTCATTCTTTGTGTTCTTAGTCCTGAAGTTTGTGCCCTGTGCTATTTAAGAGGTGCTAATTTTGTTGAAGAAACCTCTAACTATGGCCATTTTCTACGGCTTTCAAGGGGTAAGATTTTTTTCGTATGCAGCTGGTCAGAAACCTTGCAATTGTTACGCTGTAGGCTCTGTTGCTATTTGTTCTTTTCTTGCTGGTTGACTTTTCAAAGTTATTTGAACAGAATGGCTGTAGAAAACGGATGGTTATCTTGATCCTGGTTGTCACAAGTCAGAAAAATGTCACCTGTAAATATTTAATAAGCCTTTGTGCAACTGACCCGATCGAGAACTGAGTAACGATGCGGTCGCAGGAGTTGCGGCTTCTGGAACCCGGATCTGCAAGGAAAAGAGAGCGCCTTTCCCTTGCAAAGTTTTCTGTGACTTATTAGGCTTGATTCCTAGCTTTTTTCTTTGGTGTTTAAAGTAAGTGGTGTTTGTTTGGAACACTGCCTTAACAGCCTCCTCTGTCTTTGCTAGTTTAGTCTTCTGTGTGGGTTTTCTGTATGTTTTATCTGCGTGGGCTTTCTGCTCCTTGCAGAAGGGCCACAGAATGCTCAGTAAAAGCAAGCTGAGCTCTCCTCTCCCCTCAGCCCTATCTCTGCAGACAATAACCCTCCACCTTTTTATCTTCTTCTTCTAGCTTGTCGATCCATTTTTGCACTGTTCCGCTGTTTGGGAGAGTTGAGTTCAAACCCAGTTCAGAAGTCTGTTGCGGGGAAGTGGTCTTACACAAAAGGAGAAATCAGAATGCTCTCAGAATTAGATAAGTTGGAACTTAAAAATACTACTAAAGCTGCTTTAAAAGGAGAATTACGAAATACAGAAAAAGAGCCTTGATTATCATCATGCTAGGAACTATTGAAGTCTACAATTTAAAATCCTCCAAGCAATGAGGGGGAAGAGTTAGGAGAATAACTGTGTCTGTATAATGTTCTTGCTGGTTTTGTGGTGTTTTCCACAGTCCCTGATTTCTGGTGTAGTGTCAGTTTGTGAACAGCAACACACGACATGTTAGATTGCTATCCCACGTGCTGTATCAGGACACTGAATAATTAATATTCTCTGGAAAGGATTAATTTCCTCCACTTTCATCTCTTCGCTCTTGGTGCCCTGTATGTGCTACCAATTTTTAGCAGAAACTTGCTACTACCGATTTCTTTTCCCAGGAAGAACTGTTGCTGGAGCACAAAAACTCCGGTGCGGTCTGTACGCTGTCAGTTGCCACCACATAGGGCGAATTGGCCACATTTCCTTAGAAAGTCTCAGGGAATTGTTTTAGGAATGTCGAAGCTCTAAAATGAGATGCAGCCTTGAAAGCTAATTTTAATAACATGGCAGGAACTGGGCAGGATGCCAGTTCGGGATGCCAGTCACTAGTTGCCAATATCGTGTTTTATATTGGTGAATAGCCCCAGAAATTAATTGATAGTCTCTGCATCAAAATATTTCAGTGGTGAAAGAACTCTTCCAAGATGCTTATGAATACTCAGCAGCACTGTGTACCGCAGCGGCAGCCGTGCCTCAGTACCACTGGTACAAGAGAGCCCTGGGGGAAAGTGTCGAGGGGAGAGGAACACGATTTTACGTGATGCAGGAAGAGTGGAAGCCCTCGGGAAAAGCAGCACGCTGTTTACCCAGGGTGCCTAATTTCCTGTCAGCGCTTTACCCAAGGGGGAACAACAGGCATACGTACTGTGCAACTTGTTTCCTAAATATTTCTTCCTGAGAAATGTGTTAGGATGAGAAAGTTCAGCCCAGCACTGTCGGTCAAATACCAGTCCTTAAGAGACCCTGATCCTCAGCATGTTCAGCACATGGAGTCGCAGTCACCCCGTCAGCTCCTCCTTTCTTCTTTCAAGGTGGCTTGTATTTTGTTGGCTTACAAGGCAAACATGGCTTTCCCTCTAGGCTTCTTACACGGGCAAAAGATTAATTTAGTGCCCCAGCCCAAAGAAATTTTCTAGTCACAGCAGTAATTTTAGAAGGATCTAATGTCAGCCAACAGAGTGATGGAGAGCCTTTTGTTAGATGGATTATCACAAGGCTGCAAAAGCTTTGAAAGTAAGAACACCTCCAATGAAAACACAGAGGTTTCTGGATAAGGAACTGACCTTTAAAAGTTTCATAATCTGCATCTCCGGACTGGCACAATGTAACTGCTTTGACAGTGCCAGGACACAAGAAGTTTGTACCTCCGGTTGGGCTTGCCAAAGTGGCAGGTAGCAATTCAGGTGCTAGTAATTTGGCTTTAAATGTTTTCTGTGCCGCTGAGGGCATACTGGACTGACTTGTTTCACAATAACTTAAAATAACTCCTCTTTGCAGGAGGTCTTTGGTTGGGGCACTTAGGGATTTCCCCTTCATATTCTTCACCAAACAATGTAGCTTTTATTTTATGGTGTTTTTTTTTTTTTTTAAAAACCAAACAACAAAAAAAAGACTAATAAATCTTAAAGGGACAGCCTCCCAAAAGTCATCATTATTTTTTCATCTTCTCATTGCTGTTGTGCCTGATGGGTTCTGGGAAGTCCTTTTGACCATCTTCCTCAGAGGGCTAGTCGAGGCTCTCCTTGGCAAGGACTGTATCACTGATGCTCTGTGAGGGAATGAAAGCGGTGTGCCAGGAGAGATGGAGTCTCCGTGGGAGGTCTAGAAGAGAGAGAACGCATCAGGAAACCCAGTTATGACTCCTGCACAACGCAGGGTGGAAATGCCAATTAGCGTTGAGCTGACCCACAGCAAAATGCATTGCTTCAGTTCCAGGAGCTGAAATGAAGCACTGAAGAATGCCCAGTTTCTTGGAATTGTGAAGATTTGGCTTTTTTTTTTTTTAATCAAAAAATAGGATGAAATGTCAGCATTGTCCTGGCATGGCATGAAAACAAGTCTTAAAATACCAGAATTTCCCACTGACTGGGGTTATTTTTACGGCTGGTTGATGAGCGCTCTGGGAACGGCACGGGACGGGCAGCGGGGTGCTCGTCGCTGCCAGCGTCGAGGCCCCACGGCCTTTTGAAGCGCAGTTCTTGGTAAAACTTGTGTTTTCCACCAGCCGAGCTGTGAGGCAGCGCTGACGGAGGGGAGAGCCGTGCTGGGCCCCGTCAAACCCCGAGCGCCGGCCGGTTTTCACCCCTCTTTGTACACTAAACGGAAAGGCCAACAGACTGGTGACTCCGAACCCCCGCTGCGGTGTCGGTGATCCTGGGGAAAAGAGGGTGGCGGGGCGGGGGG
>VXAK01000922.1:369862-412099 GCA_013399435.1 Arenaria interpres
CGCGTTTCGGGGGGGGGGGAGGCCCTGGCGGGGGGGTTCTACTGGGCGACCCCCAGGGTGGGGGTCAGGGCCCTGTGGCTGCTCGCTCGCCGTCGCCTCTCCGGGGGCTGCCGCCCCGCCGGGCCTGGTTCCCCTCGGGGGAGCGAGGTGTCCCCGGGAGGGCCGTGGGGTCGCCCCGTCGGTTGGAGGGAGCCTTTCCCGGGCCTTGTTGCCTCCCTGCGGGGAGCAGCCCCCCGGCCGGCCGGGGCTCCCGCTTCCCCCGCAGCACGGGCTGCTTCTCCCGAGGTCCCATCAGGAGGTCACCGAATGTGTCTTCTTTTCCAAAGCGGGGACTCTCCAGGCGCCGTCCCGCTCCCTGGGCTCTCCCGGCGCAGGAAGGAAGTGACAGAAGGGCCCGGTTTGTCCCTGGCGCCTGGGACAGACGGATGGACATGGTGAAGCGAGGGGCTCTCCTTCCCCGGTGCCTGGTCGTTGGCTGTCCCACCAGTGTCAGAAGTTGGCTGTCCCGTAGGCATGCTGTGGGGGGTCTTTTAAAGATGGTGGTGAAATCCTTGCTTGAGTGGCTCGTAGGGCCAGTGCGTGAAGTTTTCATGATTTATTATTTTTTTTTTTTTGACTGGAATCACCGTATTTTTGCTTGTGTAAAACACATAGTCAGGACAGCCCCAGGGAAACACATCTTTGCTCCGCTCGGTTGTTCCTCTATTAATCTGGAGGCTTTTTGCAAGGAGAGCTTCAACTTTATAAAGCTGTGTAGGTGTGAATCCGAAGTGGAAGTGAGCTGGACGGCTTTGGGATGGTCCAGCTCGTGGGATGGATGCACAGAAGACTCTTGCAGTCCACTGTTTGTGCGAAGCACGGTGTAGTTGTTGAGCGTGTCCTCGAATGGAGACTCAGCATAATGTGGTGGTGGTGGCTAGCATGTGGCAGAGTCCATGAACAAAGGTGCTGGGCACGTGCCGGCAGGTTCTCTGCATTTCTTTCTTCCACCTGAGGGAGTGAAGTGCAAACACGAGTCACTCCGCAGAGAGGGACCAACCTCTCTCTTCTCATGGGAGCAGTGGTGGTCCCACAGCAGCGATGCCACCGAAGCACGTGGTGTGTGGTCAGGCAGCGTGCTGGGGCTGCGCGGGGAGCGTGGTGTTCGTCTTGAAAGGCAAACAAGGAAAACCTTATTTGTTGTGTGCGGTACACGGTGGCCTTGCTGATCCGGGATCGTGTCTGTCACAAGCTCCAAACCTCGATTCAGCAGGAAGCAAGCCTGCTGCACGCGTGACTGTCTTTAAACATTGTTTGGCTTCTTTGTCTTTGAAAATTTTCAGACTTTCTTGCGCAATGTGTGTCTTCTGGTAGATCCGGGGAAAAGCAATCATACGTTACGGTGGGTTGTTTGGTTGGTTTTTTTTAAAGAGCCAGCAGGACCACTTAACAATGGAAAATTCTACCTCCAAACAGCTGTTTTCTTGTGTTTTTTCTTTAACAAGACACAGGTTTTTACTTTAACAAGAGGAATGTTGTGGGTGACATGAGAGGCTCTTCAGAGAGTGCTCCCGCTTGGATTTTACAGTTGTGCTGGGATACTTCGTCCTGCTTTGTTTGGATCCTTGTGATGAGAATGGAGTTGCCCCTCTTAACTTTTGTTTTCTTCTTTAGTCTTCTCATATTTTTTTATAATTAGTGCCCTGAAGATCATCTTGCAGTTGGGCTAGAACTTGTGGGTGTAGTGACATGGATGTTTGTGTTTTCTGCCCTATTTTAAGGAGCCTGGAACTTGGTTTTAAGTGTAGCTTGGCAAACAAAACATCCTGGCTGCCTGGAAGGTGGAAATGTGGTGCTTTTCCTCTGCCGTTTTCAAGTTTTATTGGGGATTTTAAGCTTCAAATGCTATGATGATGTGTGTTTTGCAAGAGTCGGTTTATCTGCAAAACCTTGGGCTATGACTCCCCTTTGGGAGTAACGTTCTACCATTGATTTGTTTGTGTGGTTTTGTTTGTTTGGGTTTGTTTTTTTAAGGAGTTTAAGACTTCTTTAGACCACTTTAAATTGATTTCACACTTTTTATTTGATTTTAACTTTTTTGTTGTTTTTGGAATTCTTCTGAAAGAAGCTGTCAGTACAAAAAAAAATATAAAAGTAACAAAATGCTATGGATAAAGTAGGTGTAGTGGGGTATTAGGACCTTTAAAGGAAAAAAGGGGAATTTTCTGAAAGCATGTGCTTTTACCCCTGCCCAGAGAATTGTGTTTCTGCCAGTTGAACTTTTTCTTTCGCAAAGCGTCTCTTGCTGTGTGGAGGAAAATATTTGGCTTAAGCATGAATATAATAAAACACAACTTCTCCATTTACCTCTGGCCAAAGCTTCATAGGATCATTTTTAAAAACAAAACAAATGAACAAACAAAACCTCTCTGGATGAAACATTTATTCTTCTCCTGGTTTATGCTTTCCATGTGGGAGGACTGGTTTGACCCAGCTGAGTCTGTAAACTTATTGCAGGGTGTTTCTGAAAAGATCAAGGTGATGAGGAGACCCTCTTACACTCTGTCTGCATGAGTGCCCACTACCAGTGCTGTCATCCTCACGGTTGAGGAGCACGTGCCCTATGGCATCTCCTGGTCTCTCCACCCTCCCGAGGTGTCCCATAGCTGGATGTGGGAGTCTGCATTCAGGAAAACTTCTGAGTGGGCTTGGGAAAGGTGCCTGGGGTAGTCACTCAGCCCCAGGAGAGAGAGCCGGACTGGGGAGGAGGAGGAGGGAAACCTCCCAAGCAGGAAGGATTTGTGCCTGTCGTCAGTCGGACCTGTGTGCACAGACGGGCAAGGGTGAGAATTCTGTGCCAGCTGCCTTTTGTGTATTTTAAGTTAAATTTTAACCTTTTTACGACCACAGAGGCTATTCGTGGGTCTGGCTGATTTGAAACTACTAGACAAGTGTGAAAGTATGCATACACTTAAAAACTTGACCTCTATTTTAAACTGTTCCGGCCTGCCTTAATTACCAGGGCTGAAATCCAGCCTCCCGGGGATTTAAATTTCTGTTTAGCAGCTGATGATTTCACCAGCGCCTGGAGCAGCGTGAGGAGCGGTACCCTCTGCTCCGCTGTTGCTGCCAGCGATGTCGTCGTCGGTGCTGGGAGAAACCGGGACCTTGAGGAGCTCAGCTCTGGCGTTGGCAGGCAGCAGTCCTTGAGGTGGCTCATTAGAGTCTTCACGCTTTATAGTAGCCACCTGGATGCCAGATAGCTTTGTTGCGGTTATTTTTCCGGAGCGGCTTAGTTTCCCAGCTAAGAAAAGGCTGAAAGGTTTCCCAGAGGTGTGTTCATGGCATCTGTGACGTGTCTGCATATATAATATTCGTATGCCCTGTAGCTTGTTACCGTTGTGTGTGGGTAATACCCTACGCTGGCATTGTGCAAGGTATTATTATTATTATATGCTTTTTCTTTTTCCTGGCAGTCGAGCAGAAAGGAAGCACAAAGCCTGCCACCACCCAAAGGGAGCAGAAGCGTGGCCAGGCTGCAGGCTCTTCACCTTCTTGCCGCTGCTCTTAGTTCCTGAAACACGCAGTCAGGCTTTAAATGGGAGAGCTCTGCTTGCCATGGTGGGTCTCCACTGGAGCTGAGCTGTGGCCCAGCTGGGATGGCATCTTCAGTGACAAATGCCAGAACTGATGCAGATGGGTATGTCTGTTGACAGACATGCGGGGAAATGCCAACTACCTGTCCCCTTGCTGGAAGGCAGCCGAAAGGAAGATGTTTCTTATGAGCCTTTGACATTTAAAACCTCCTTATTTAGTACTGGGGAGGCAGTCTTTTTTTTTAACCCCATTTTCTTAGTTATTTTAACACACTAGCTGCTGGCTGCTGCTTCCAGATGGTAGCAAAATGCAGGTGAATGTAAGTATGACTGTGGTCTTGGCATGGCAGATGTAGAACTGTACCTGTCCTACAGGTATGTGGGGACAGCAGCTGGCTTAAATAATTACGACTAATTCCCAGATGTCATGTCCTGAGTGTTTTGATGATGAGTGGTTAACTGGAAATATACTTCAAGTGCTAAGGAGCCCAAGTTGCTTATTCTTTAAGGAGCCTGACTATTGAACTTGAAGCTTATATGAAGACATGGAAATGCCTTAAATACCACATTGCTGATCATAGAATGGTTTGGGTTGGAAGGGACCTTAAAGAGTTCCAACCCCCCTGCCATGGGCAGGAACACCTCCCACCAGACCAGGTTGCTCAAAGCCCCATCCAGCCTGGCCTTGAACACCTCCAGGGATGGGGCATCCACAACTTCTCTGGGCAATCTGTTCCAGTGTCTCACCACCCTCACAGGAAAGAATTTCTTTCTGGTATCTAATCTAAATCTCCCCTTTTCCAATTTAAAACTGAAACTTGTTCTGTTGCTGCACTCTCTGATAAATGAGTCTCTCCCCATCTTTCCCATAGGCCCACTTCAGGTACTGGAAGGCTGCTGTAATGTCTCCCCAGAGCCTTCTCCTCTCCAGGCTGAACAACCCCAACTCTCTTAGCCTGTCTTCACAGGACGGGTGCTCCAGCCCTCTCATCTTCATGGCTCTCCTCTGGACTTGCTGCAACGTGTCTGTATCCTTATGTTGAGGGCCCCAGAGCTGGGCGCAGTAACTCCAGGTGGGATCTCAGGAGATTGGAGTAGAGGGGGAGGATCACCTCCCTTGACCTTCTGGCCATGCTTCTTTTGATGCAGCCCAGGATGTGGTTGGCTTTGTGGGCTGCGTGTGCACGTTGCCAGCTCATCTTGAGCTTCTCGTGAACCAACACCCCCAAGTCCTTCTCCTCAGGGCTACTCTCAATCTGTTCTCTGCCCAGCCTGGATTTTGTGCTGGCACTGAGCAGTGTTTGAGCTCAGCAAACCTGTTGCTATGTCGCTGGCGATGCTGTGAGCAGCTCAGCCCTGTAATACAGGTGCAGTGTAGGTCGACATGAGCGGAGGAGGCATCCCAGACCTTGGCAACCAAATTGCTGTCTCCCTGGGAGGGCAAAACTAAAGACATCTGCCCCTGAAGGGTAGTGTTCAGGGTTGTGGTGGTCATCTAAGATGAGCTGGGGAAACTTTGAGCTGGCCTTGTTTCCTCAGATAAAAATTGCCCATAACAAGCCCCTGAACCTCGCCGGGAGCTTGCTGTGACTCATTTCCTCTGCCACAAAAATGATGAACGCTGTTACTTCGTGTTCTAATGACTTCTGCAGAAATACTGCCTCTGAATGAGCTGCCAGGGATTGCCTCTGGTTTTTGGAGTACATGGCAGTGGCAATAGTTAACATTAATGGACGACAGTGCTTCGTTTTTACAATCTATTTAGTGAAAAGTTGTGGTTTCCACAGCATGTGTGGATGTGGAGCCGGCTGGATCTTATTTTGTGGTGGCTGCGTGTAGCTCTGTAAAATCCGGTGTCAATATTGTTTGATCCAATTTTATTTTATTTTTTTCTTATTTTGGTGAAGGGGGAGGTACTTCATTTATTTGCAAGTGGGATTTGGCCTGTTGTCCATTAACAAGAAAGCTGAAATCTCTCCTTCTTTCTTCTCTGTACACCTGCATACAGGGGACCAGACAGCCAACTTTAGGTTAAATATTTGTAAAGTCAGTACTTTTAAGGATTTTGCCAAAATCCTCCAGCAAAGAGGCGAAATGTGAGAGTGAGATTTTTTTAAATAGCTGCATACAGACTTTGTACAAAGCGGTAGTGTTAAATATTGAGGATTACTTTGCAATATTAAAAAAATAAAATCAGGATCACAACTGCTGAACAGCAGAGTTAGTTGTATTCATTGCCTTGCGCTTAAAGGCATCCCTCCCCCCGCCCTGCCTTATTTTCGTCCCAAATTTAAATAAGAAAACCAATCCTGTTTGCAAAGGGACATGTCAGGTACTCTAAATAATCTACGGTTCCTCTAAAAGCTGAGATATACACGAGTTGGGATACTTTAAAACTTCACCCTTCCGTTTTCTGACAGTTAAAAATAGAAAAAGAAGGGTATTGAGCTGCTGGCTGGTTTCATTTGGGCTGGCTGTAACTATATAGTGAAGTGCTTGATCCGCAGTGAGGATGGGAGCTGGAAAAAATGTTAGTCTGTCCTGAGACTGACTTTGAAGCATGGTAGATAAGAGCGAGACAGGGTTTAATGTACGAAAACAAACTTTTTTTTTTTTTCCTGATGGACGTGACTGATCTGCGCTGCCCTCTGCAAGTGTTTCCTTACTTTGGAAAGCCAGTCATTAAGCATGGAGCAGGTCCCGCGCGATAGCTGGGGTAAAGGAATTTCATTCACGTTGTTACCAGACAGGGTTTTCCTGTGTCTGGAGTTGAACTTATCTACAGGGATGGGGGGAACTTGTGCTCTTTGCAGGTCTTTGTTCACAATGTGAAAAATCCCTTCTTTGGAGGCTTTCATAGCTGGGGTTTAAGTTAGTTTCCACTCTCCGGGGTGGGGAGGTGGGTGCGTGACCAGTTTTTTATTAAAGCAGTCTCACTTTTTAGGATCATCTGCATCTGTGGAGGAAGCCGCTCTGACTAGCTGTGGATCCTAGATGGGGACATGCAGTTTGACTTCATCTTTTTGTGTCCCTCTTGCTCTCTGATGCACTGACTTCAGCTGCAGCGGTTCATTTGCACCTTTCTTCTCCTCTGCTAGTCTGCCTTCACGCTCTTGCTTGTATGCAGTGAGATCAGATCGTCTTGATGCCAGCTGTGACAAAATAAAAATAATCTAAATATAAAAATAGAGCAAAGAGACCTTTGACCACTGTACCACCAGGTCTGACTGTTTCTTAGTTTGTCTCTGCTGCTTGCTGTGTGACTGTCACCTGTACCACCACTTGGCAAAGTCACTTTATGGCCCAGCTGCCTGACAGATGTGGGAGGGCAGTAACTGCTGCAGAAGAAAATTTGCTTCAGCACCTTAGGAGCCACTGTGCGCAGCAGTACCATGCTATGGTGACACAAGAGGCTAGAGGGGCTTGCAAGGATCCCTTAATAGGCTTTTTTACACAGCTGAGCTGGAGTGGATGTGCTCAGCTTTGTTACGGGCAGGAGGATGAGCTAACACCTTGTCAGCATCGTGGCTTCCATGGTCCTGCTCCTGCAGGGCCTGCAGACCTACCCAGGGCTCCAAGTAAGGGCTGAGGTGCCTCGCTTGGGCTGTGCCTTGCTGGCAGCTCGACCCTCCAAAGAGCTGTGGGGTCTGTGTCACTGTGGAATCATTTTCTCTCAGTGACTCAGCTACCAAGGTGCCCCTGAGATACTCGGTTTTTGCTTTGAAACTGAAGAGATGGTCCTTTGAAAGTAGCCCTCTGGCTGGGCAAGTTATCTTGCTGGCTTTGTGCTTTCAGATAGATGCTGCTTTTTTGTGATTTATGCAAATATTGGTTACCAGGCTGTCCTTCAGTGCTGTCTGTTCTCCTCCTGCCCTGTGTTCCCAAAAGCTGTTTTCCAGTCACTTTGTAATACTTGGTTTAAACATCCATCATCTGTTTCCTCTGTCTTGGGCTGCTTCTCCCCCTTCTGGAGAAGGATCGTTTTGTGGATGAGACTTCAGCAATTACTGATAGCCAGTCAGATAGGGTGAAGGAGTTTGGTGGCGTTCTTCACAGGCTGTATTGGTTGCCTGCCCTGCACTTATGAGGTCCCCCATTTAACTCCTCCGATTTTCTAGAGCAGCTTCCTTTTCTCAAGGGCAGCGGGTTCTGCGTGGGTCCCTGAGGGGCTCTCTCACAGTAGATCTCTGCATCTGGTTTTTCATTTCTGCTGTTGCTTCCTATTCATCTCTCTCTGAATCATGGAGATGAGAAATCAGTAGGATCTGGATGCCCTTTGGCTGCGTTTTTTCTGGGTGACAAGACCTGACAGTGCGGTTCTGCACCTGGATGTAACCGCAGGCTGTTGTGGCAGCTGCTGGGGAGCTCGTTCAGTTGTAAAATTACTTTCTTGCTAGAAATTAACTTTCAGGATTGCGAGTTCCCTGACACAGCTTACCCTGTAGCAGCCCAGGTACTGGTGCTGACGTGAGAGGGCAGGTAGGAATATTTGGCTGGAGGAGGGGTGGTGGAACTCCATTTGGGGCTACAGAAATGTGCAGTGGGAATGATCTGGGTAGCTTTATGGGTTGTGCTTAGATGTGATCCTGGTGTGCGTGTGTTTATTTGATACAAGTGGACTATTATTTGGATGTCACTGGCAAGGGGATTACCTGGAGGAGGCAGTTTTTCAAGAATCAAGAGGAAAAAATGTTGGAGAAGAGCGTAGCAGAGAAATGGACAGACCTGAGGTTCAAAGAAACGCTGATGGTGGATCTGGTCGATGGTATCACCACCCCTCTGAGTGTTGGTTGGTGAAAAGTGGAGACTGATTTGGATGCTAAATTGTTTGTCTTGTATAAAAGTGACAGAAACAGTGTGCGAAAGATAAACTTGGCCTAGGGCCACATTTTTCCTGGCAAATCTGTTACCCTTTCACCTCACTTAGGCGAGTAATAGGCAGTAAAAGAGACAGGTCAAAAAAGGTGAGGTTTAATAAGGCATAGCAGAGGTGGGCATCGCGTCTGCTGTCTCCAATCTGTGATGCTGAGCTCTTTGTAGCAGCGGACTGTCATTTTCTCTTGTCTGTAAGCTGTCAAACATAGCTTGTGGCCGCACAAAAAAGAGTCGCTGAATTGAGTTCTATCAGTGCTAAATGCGTGCAGGAAGGATATAAATGCTCTATCAAATAAGGAGGTGCTCCCTCTCATGAGAGTGAGTTGGGAAGTGGAGAAGGCAATATGAGAAAATGAGGAAAGACAGGCTAAATGGATAGACCTGAATGACTAGAGCTGTCCCCTTGGCTGCCATATGTAGCTTAATAGTGCCAGTGACCTCTCTGTGCCTTCGCTCTGTCTTGGAAACTACTCTTTTTTTTTTTTTTTTTTTTTTTTTTTTACCATCTGCTGCTAACGGGCTTTCAATCTTCTGTATGTGATCTGGCTCTGCTGTGGTGACAAGCAAAAATCTAATGGAAAAATGTGACACCCACTTCATCTTCTTCCTCTCTGCCAAGGAAAAACATTCCCCTGCAGCCACGCTGGGACTGGCTTTGTCCTTTCATGCAATCTGTTAGTCATATGGGGTGAGAAATGGAGACCAGGCTCCTCTGATAACCTCTTAGGGAGCTTTGGGAAGGCACCTTCGGGAGCTTCAGGCCTCCTTCCTTGCGAAGTCTGATATGTCCTGAGCAGAGATGCAGGGGCGAAGGGAGTTGGTGTTGGTGGAGACTTCTTCCCTGTTGTGTAGGGGCAAAGAGCAATATTGCTGATATGCTTTAGTGGCTCAGCTGGAGCTGTATATGCTGGGCTCATTCCTCCTGCAGCTCTGCCAGGACATGGCCTTGGCTGTTTGGTGACGCCCTGGAGTGCTCACTTCCCAGCTCTTGCCAGCATTGAGATTGCCTGCCTCCAGGTTGTTCAGCCTGGAGAAGAGAAGGCTCCGGGGAGACCTTACAGCATCCTTCCAGTACCTGAAGAGGGCCTACAGGAGAGATGTGGAGGGACCCGGTGTTTATCAAGGAGTGTAGTGATAAGACGAGGGGCGATGTTTTTAAACTGAGAGGAGATTTACATTAGATATTAGGAAGAAATTCTTTACTGTGAAGGTGGTGGGGCACTGGAACAGGTTGCCCAGAGAAGTTGTGGATGTCCCATCCCTGGAGGTGTTCAAGACCAGGCTGGAGGGGGCTTTGAGCAGCCTGGTCTAGTGGGAGGTGTCCCGGCTCATGGCAGGGGAGTTGGCACTTGATGATCTTTAAGGTCCCTTCCAACCCAAACCATTCCATGATTCTAGGTAAAGTGTGTGCTCCCTTGTGTGAGATACGCTCATCTCCAATAGACAGTAGGATGGTCACTTGCCCTTGTTCTGCATCAAAGATGTTGAGTGCTGCTCCTGATTTTGAATGTAAGCAGGGTCTTCAGCTGTGGCAAAGTGCTTTTAGGCATGTGGTGTGGTGGCTTGAGAGGCAAGGAAAGCTTCTTTAAATTGCTGAGTTTTGAGCTATCCTGTTTAATTTTCTTTCTCCAAAGTTTGGATGCTGTGATGCGAAGGTCTGTAGAAAAGAGTGGAAAAAGAGCCAGGCTCCAGCATATGACAGGAGCACGAGATAAAATGAACATCAACTGAAGTGAGAGAGGTTTGGACAGGAAAGGAAAAATGGCTTTACAGTGAGGACAGCTGAGCCCTGGAGCAGGCTGCCCCAGAGACTGTGCTGTCTCCTTCCTTGGAAGTTTTCAAGACCTGGCTGGATAAAGCCATGAGTAACCTCGTCTGAGATTAGCTCTGACCCTGCTTGGGCAGGAGGCTGGGCTAGAGACCATCTGAGCCTCCTTCCAGCTGGAGCTGTGCTGTGGTTCCTTCCACAGCAGTCCTGGACCCAGGGTACAGCCTTGCTCAGGTTTAGATACGGCATTGCTAAGCGGTACTCTGATCCCTGATTTTTTCATGTCCCCATTAAATGACTGAGTGATCGACGCCACTTGTTTTTGCTGAGTTTTGTAAGGAAACTGTTGTTTCTTATGACCACAGTTTCACAGAAGCAATATTTTTGGAGGTTTCTTCTTCTTTTTTTTTGCAGTTCTGGTTTGGTTTTACTGAAATGGGGAGGAGGAAAGCTGAGCTCAGTTCCAGCTGTCCTGAACAAATGCGTGTTTCTGTGTGTACATTTTCCTTCTGTGCAGCACACATGATGTGCAAGTGGTGTGTCAGATTTGTGGTTTGTTTATGCACCCATAATTTTTGAAAGGATTTTCTTGATAAAATTCTGGGCGCCTTACCTGCTTGCCCTTCTGTCATAGGATAGGACTGTATGAGAGCTTACCCCATTTGTTTCAAGGCCATTTGTCTCTATGCAACCTCATACCTTTAAGAATTGGCTGCCACCTGTGTTATTTCCTATTTGTGGCTAACCCTGAAACTGTAGGTGTGGGAAGAGACCACCCTGTCTAGTAGCTCATGTGAGTGGCTTGGAGGACGTTTTGTAGACCTAAAACCTGAAAAACAGCCAAGAAAAAACCCCAGCAACCCAACTCCCTGCAGTCCTAGAGCAAATTTTGTGCACAAGGGGAAGCTTATCCCCAGGCTGCTTTTTTTCCCAGGTTATTCTGTTGGCTTCAGTAATCTGCTTGCAATGTTTTGATTTTGTGTGGGTTATCTGAAAGCATGTGTATTCTCATTTATGGAGCTTCTGGTACCCACAAAAGAGATTTGTGTGAGTAATGTGTAGAACCAAAACTTAAGAACAGTAAAGAGCTGTTCTTTTCCTCCAGCTTTTTTCACAGCAGCAGCAGCGATATGACTTGCCTTTGGGGCTTGTGGTATCGCAGAATTACAGACGGGATGAGGTCTTCTGGAGGAACCAAGACTAAGCAGGTCATTATTTCTTGCAGCCAGATACCTGGCTTTCTTGGATCTGTCCTGGCTAGCAAAGGGTGAAGACTGAGGAAAATATGACGTCTAAACTGTCTGCTTTCATACCTCCTAATATGAGGCAGCGGCTGACTTTCTGCAGAACATCTGTCTTTCTCATCACGGGTGTAACTGGCCTAGTCATCAGCACTGATGGGACGTCTTGCTCGAGCTCCTCAGTGCCGCAGCTCCTTTCCTCTCCTCTTCTACGGTGTCCCCGACACACACAGCTGTGTGCTTGATTCAGGGCTGGGACTCCTGTGGTGTTTGGGGCAGGCTGGTAAGCTGGATTTTTCAGAGAACAGGCATAAAGCATAGAGTTATTAAAAAAAAAAAAAAAAAAGAAATAACAAGAAAAGATAACCAAGCCAACATAGGCCTGTCTGATGCCTCCTGCGCTCCCTGGTGAAGTTCAGTGGGCTCCCCAGGGATGTCCATTCTGGCTGGCCGTGGGCCATCTGCTCTTCCTCTCATCGGAAAGCGTTCCCCCCTCTTGCCTCTCCAGACCGACGCCTGCGTGTCTGCCTGCCCCCTTCCCTCCCAGCGCCCCCTGAAGGAGCCAAAGCAAAGATTCCCTGGGGGGCTCCTGCCCACAGTTATCAAATGGCAGCTCTCCAGCCAGCTGGGGAGGGGGGCATCTGCAGGAGGGCTCCAGATGTGTGAGGATGTGGGGATGCTGTGCCGCAGCTCTGCCCTCGGGGGTGCCCGGCTGGCTGGTCCCACCAGCAGTTGGAAGGCACTGCCGAGGCGTGACTCCCCGAAAATGAGCTTTGGCCACTATTTTTAAGGCATGAGCTTTCCGAATGCGAAACTTGTCTCCTCCTCCTGTCTCGGTGCTTTTGCAGCTCTGTTTCTATTTGGCTGGTTTGCTCCTCATGGCTTTCAGTGGATGCTGTTGCTTACGAGAAGGACTAAAAGAGAAAGAAAAGTCTTACTTTTGTACTTGCCCGGAGCGACTTGTGGCTTCTCATTTGGCTGTACTAATTCAGAGCAAAATTTTAGCTGAATTCCTACCGACTATTATTTTTCTCTACTGAAAAAATGCAGCAGGGAGCCTGCTCTGGGACTTGGGAATGTTCCCCTATTGCTGTTGCTTGTTTGTTGGGTTGTTAGAAATATGTTGCAAAACCACAGGGGAAAGATGGACTTAATTTACGTTGTTGCTTCTTCTCAACTACAAACATGTCTAAAAGATCAAAACTAACAAAAAAGTGGCACTGACCTTGAAAACTGTGCAGTAAATGTGTTGATTTTTTTTTATTCTAAAAAATTAAAATTAAAGGCATTTCATGTCCAGAACATCTTTTTTAGCTTTAATGAAAGAGATCTGGAAGACGGGCATACAGACTTCTCTCTCCTTAGTATCGTGCTTGGAACAGCTTTCTGGCAAGATTGGTTGGAGATGAAAAAAGAATACTTGGTTTTAAGATGTGGCTTCAGTGTTTAAGAGGGACATTATATGATATGGTGGCTGTGATGGAGCTACAAGGAACCTCTGCACTCATTTGATGTTGTTTCAAATTTGCAGATATTTGAGGGGGGAAAAAAGGAGATTGGAAATCTAGATGAGAAATGAGAATCTGCAGACTTGCATTGCTGGAGGCCGAAGGAAGACACAACTGAAGCAGTTATTCAGTGCAGAAAGCTGTAAAGTCCCTATATCAAAGGAGACAAGATTGTGACTGTGGATATCAATTAACTGTGCCGCTGCCATAGTGGTGATTAAGGTGTTGAAAAATATGGTTTGGGGAGCTGCATGGAAACCTGGGGCTTGTAGGTGTCAGTGTGCTACAGTTTGGCTGTGGGCTTGTCAATTCTTGACACCTGGATGTCTGAAACACAGGCTAATTTGGGAGAATTCAAAGAATAACAGCAGAAGTAAATGGTTGAAGTAGCTGGTATATAAAGAAAGATTAAAAACATTAAATGGGTATTGCTTTGACAGGTGTTGGAAGAGGATGTGGAAGTGATATGATCAGAACAGTTTATGTTAAGCTCAGACTAATATTATTGAGGCTTCTTTCTCAGTTTCATATGATGTATATAATATAATTTTCGGTATCGGTACCAGAATAGAGAGTCTGCGAAAACTTTGGTTTCAGCTGTGGTTCTCAAAACACACAGATAACAAGTATCTTGTACTTGCAGCAAGATCCCTTCAGAGCTTTGTACTAGAAATGAAATTATCATTATTGTGAAGGGGATTATGAATCTTAAGATATCATTAAGCTATTCCTTTTTTACGGTGCTAATGTCCTTTGAAAATACCTTTTCTTTTTTTGGCCCTGAGTAATACTTGCAGGTTAGAGAAGAGTGAAAAAGAATCCATGTGAAGCAGAGAGGAGCTGATGATGGTCAGCTAAGAATATACAAGGGGAAAAGACAATGTTGGCAACTGTAAGAGTAGTAAGGGGACTTTTTTTATGGTGTAGTATGAAAATTAACCATTGTCAGTAATCAGGTTACAAAACTTCTTGGAAATAACAAACCTGGATAACTGGAAATCCAGATAGGCTGAAAGGTCCCAGAGGAGGAGTTTGGCTTGTTGACACTGATTTTTGTCGGGTCATGACATCATGAGGAAATGTCTGAAAACATTAAATTGATTAAGAAAGAGTAAAGGGGAGGAAATAAAAACTGTGCACTGGAGATCCTGGTACGTAACATATTTAAAAACACAGCAAAGATCTTGTAGGATTCCTAAGTTAGAGTAGAAGAATACACATAGGATTTAACCCTGGTAGGCAGGATTTTATAAAAAAACTGATAGAGTCAGACAAACCTGATTAATTTTTTTTTTTAATCTCAAAGAATGAAAAGTAAATAGAGACGTTTTGCAAGTAATTGGATATTTATTTCATTGTATTGATTAAAAAATTGTACCACAAAATGCATGAAATTAAAGCATTGACTCAAAGTCATTGCTAATGGACAGTTGGTGTCAGAGGATAGATTTTTTCCTTTTTTTCTTTTCACAAAGGTACCAGACAGGAGGCTTCTCAAGATTGTCATCCATGATCCAAAAGCAAGTTATGTGGCTAGAAACAAAAAAACGTGCCTGTACCTACAGACAGGTGAATGCATATTGGAAAACTAGGACTTGGAAAATGATCTAGAGTTCAGGGTAGACAAGCAACTCGGTGTGCTCAGCTAGGGTGATTCTGAAAGAAAAGGATTTATTTTTTAAAAAATCCATTTTTTTGAAATAATTTCCCTGACCACATTATACAGTGTGGGTGAAACCAGTGTTATTACAGTGTCCAGTTCCTGAAGTTCAATATGGAAGAACTAGAAAGCATAACAAAAACAATAAAATAAAGGGCTAAAAATATACTGGAGTTGGGGAAAAATGCTCATTTCCTAGTCTTTGCAGTATACTGATGTTTTTTCCTGGAAGGTATGTTTCAACAAAAGACGAATTCAGACCCTGTAAAAGGGGTACCTCAGGGAAACATAGTGGATCGGGACACGTGGAAGGGTCAGATTAGGAAGGTTTCATAGTCCTTTCTGGCTTTAAATGCTGTAAAACTTTATTGCTGGGCCTGTAGACTCTCCAGATTCCGCGAGGCATAATGTACAGCAGCACCCTGTCACCCTATACGACTCCGTTAATCTGCCCAAATGCATTACAGCATTTGGTTGTTCTCGTGAACTGTGTTGATTTCAGTGAAGTTTAAATAAATGCTTTAATCTCTTCAAGCTGTTTTGAACTGCTTGTGTTTTCCATGACACCTCTCAGCCCATATAAAAGCGGTCAGCGTGCAAGGCGTGTGGGAAAGGGTGAGATTTCTGGTAGAAAAAGGCATTTGTCCCTATATACAAAGCCACCTTTATGCGTGTTCCCTCTTGGAGTCGAGTACCAAAGATGGCCTTGTGTTCTCTGTGCTTCTCTCTGGGCCAGACCCGCTAAAACACACCTCGTCGGTGTCAGTTCATCCAGGGTCCTCAGCCCTGGCAGGTGAGAGAAGGCAGAAGAAAGGAAGAGAGCAAAGCAGTTAGGATGAGGTATGAGGGAAAACCAATAGATGAGGAGGTGGGATGAATGCCCAGATGAAAGAGGAAAGTTTCTAGGTTTCATTTTTGAGGTAGAGCTAGTGGAAAGCAGTGGCTAATGTGATCCCGGCTCTATCAATGGTACCAACTTTTACGCCAGTTTTTAACAGTGGAAGATTGTTGTTGTCTCTCTGCCTCTTTTCGTCATGATACTGTAAGCCTGTGCTTTTTCTACACCACCAGCTGGAGGAAGCTTAAAATCCACTGCCTGTAGCAGACCTTACCTTATTAATGTCTGTCAAGGACTTTGAGCGTTTTAATGAGCTTAGTAGTTTGGTTTTGATGCAGGGTCAGTCTCGCCATGGTTTATAGGGGTCTCATGTTTAATTCTGGCATGCAGACTGAGACAGGAGAAGAAGAGTGCCCAGGACATTTGGGAAGGTTGAGTAATTTATCTTCCTTGATGTGCTCTGTATTTGGGTAGCTGGCAGACAGAAGACACAGCCTTAAACTGCTTCATAAACCTTCTCTGGGGTAGCGCTGTCTTGATTTTTCTTTGGAATGTGCTAGCAGGAAAAATCTCTTATTCAACTATAGTGTGGACAGCAGATGTGGCTTGCAGATGTGTAAAAGCTGTATTGGAAACGCAGTGATGGCCAGGAGAGCGCCCAGGTTCTCTAAAGCAGTGTTGTCCCCTTTTGGCATAAAAGCTCCCAGCGCCCCTGTGGTGTGTCGGTGTCGGGGGGGAGCTGCTGCCCCTTTCTGATCTGCTGCTCAGTATCGGGTGCTTCCCGGAGAAGCACTGACAACAGATGTGTCTGGGAATGAAGCTCCTCAGCTTGATGATCCCGTCGGGCTGGTCAGGCTCTGCTGGCTCTAGAAGGAGAGGCTGAGGCTACACGTGCTGCTGGGAGTCACCACTCACACCTACCTGACCGAGGGCAGAACGGATGAGCAGCCCTGGTCCTTCAGCACTAGTTAATTTGTGGAGCAGAGGAATGCTCCCGTGACTGCCTTTGCCATTCTGCTGCGGAAAGACGACCTGTGACAGTGCAAGACGTGCAGCACCTCAAACCGCTGTAGGTGCCTGCAGCCTGGATGTGTACTTGGCCCACTCCTACGACTGACGCACGGCAGGTTTATCTTTGCAAAGCTGCCTTAGCTCATTTCTGCCCGGCACATGTAGTGGAGCTGAGCTCCTCGCGACAGTAGGCTTTACAGCCTGCGGTTGGCAGAGGAGCAGATCTTTGCTTTGGACCAGGTGTGCCCATACAGAAACCACGTGGAGGGGCAGTTCTGCTGTTCCAGGCTGCTGCCCTCACCCCTGAAGCAGCCTCTGGGGAGTTGGACACTTGGGTTATGGCCAAGACAAGAATAGAAAATATGGAAATTAAAGCAGAAGCGAGATGTAAAGCTCTTTTGTTCTTCCCCCCACCCCCCTGCCTTGTCCTAAGAACAGGGAATGATGTTTAAAAGCCCCTGACTTTTCAGAGGGCTGCTAGAATGCCTTGGAGGGGGACTTTCTTCAATTAAGTGTCCTCTCCTAATTGAGCCCTTTTAAGGCGGTTTCAGGCAGGTGTCCCAAAAATCTCGGCTGGCGCTTCTGCGAGATCTCCGACAAGAGGTCTGGTGTTTGAGCCAGGCAGGCTGTGCTCCGTCAGTTTAGTCTAGCGGCAGGGAAGGAATGCGAGTCAAAGGCCCAGGGAGATGATCCGAAGCGAGTGAGCAGATGCCAGAGAAAATCTGGACCAAGCAGGGGTGTGAAGAAAACCTGGAGGCAAATCGGGCAAGGAAGCGTAACGAGTTGTGCAGAGACCAGGCTGTGACTTCAGTGGTCTGCAGTACGTACCAAAGAGAAGCGGCTGTGCGGGACTGGTGCTGGGAAATGGCTCTTCCAGAAGCTCAGTCTCTAGCAGATGCTGCAGTGTCTGTGAGCTTTATGGTAGCGCTGTGGCTATCTAAAATGTGTCCGTTCAGAGCTCGTGCATTAAGCAGAGATATTTGAAAAGTCTCAGACCAGAAGGGGGTTTTCCCATGACGAGTTGTACCCGTACAGGTGCTGATCTCTTCCTTGGGGTTTTGGGAGTGTTTCATAGAGCTTGGTATGGTGTCTTGTAGCAGCAGGGAGGAGGTAGCTGTCATGGTTTTCTTTTTGTGTCTAAACAGATTGTCAAGGATTTCTGTAAAGGACAAGGACATAATTAATTAATATAACTGGTGTTTTCAGGCTCCTAGCTGGCTCTCAGCAGTCCCAGTTGCGGTTCCCAGAACACACTGCAAGTCAGTTTAAGTGGGGTCCCAGCAAAGACCCAACTCTTTGAGTGTCCCCTGTTTCTCCCTGGCTCGGTCTGAGGGAGGGATGCCCGCGTTGCGTCGCTTCTCCCGAGCCTCTTCTTGGAAGCTCCGTGCAAACCCGCCTGTTTCCAGTCAGTGACGCAGCGCTTCGGGAGGCTGAGCCAAGGCAAACAGGGATGTTCCCCATTTAGGGAGTGAGCGGTGGGGCCTCTCTACTAGGACCTTCTGGGCAGGGTACTGACAGGCAGTAGTATATTTAAATGCTCAAGGCCAGTGTTAACTTTTCAGAGTCGTCCTTTTAGCAAATAATCTTTCTGTCCTGGTGGTGTTCATTAAAAACAAACAAACAAAAAAAAAGGTGGAGGGGAAGGAGAGAGTTTTTCCATCTCTCTCTGACAGTGAGGGAAAACAAGGTTATAAAGTGTTATTATTTGTAATTTTGTGTGAGGAGCAGCTCTTCCCCATTTAGGTCTACTGTTCTCTAGTGCAGAGTCTCTCAAACTGGTGGACAGGCTTATAGGAAAGGGCACAAGTGTAACAACTCAGGGGAGTAAAAAGGGCTTCTAATATTTTATTGGGAAACGATATAGCCATAGGATTTGTTGGGGGGGTCCCGGGAAGGGCAGAGGGAAGTAGAAGAGCAACTGAGAAATGTGTGCTGTTTCAGTCAACTCCTGCCCTAGAAACCATGTGGTACAGGAGGATGCTCAAGACTGCACCACACAGGGGTGTCACTTCTGCTCCCTACCTTGCTGGTAGACGCTGGTTGTCTTGTGGAGCTTTCATTGTTAAATTTTCATGTATCTGACCCCGGCCTGCCAGTTCCTGCTGGGTAAACTTAAATAGGAGAACTTCCTCCCTTTACGAATTAAGGTTTGGAGGGCTTTTCAGGGGGTTCAGACTGAGGGAAAGGGCAAGGACTGGACAACAATCAGTTTGACTGAATTTGGGGGAAAAAATTAGTAATGGGAGGACTCATAGCTTACGACTTTATTAAAGACTAGTTGGACTGACCAGGGAAGAGTATTAAGAAAGTAGAAACTGGCTGTAATCTCAGTTAAAATAGGAGTTACTGATAAATGAGGCTGGAATGCTCTTAGTCCATATTTCTAGTATGTGCATGATGAACCTACGACTTGGTAGCAGGATCTTTATCTACAGATTGTGCTTTCTTTTATTTTTCTCTGGCAGACATCATGCAGCTGTGTGTCAATGCTGCTTTGGAAAGTGGTTGGAGGCACCTGTAGGAGGTCTGCATTGCTTGCTTTGGTTAAAGGCTGACTGATGAAAGCATAATGCAAACTTATTTTGGTTGAGATTCTGGCTGGGCTTATGGGGGTAAGGAAGATTAAAGGAAGAAAAGAAGATAAAACGTTTCTTTACCAGGAAGTGATGCAAACCTCAGAAGATCCAAGTTGATTCCCTCTTCACCAGGAGAAGGTGTGCGCGCAGCCGTGGCAAGCAGCTTTGATCTGTCCACTGCTGTGTTGCTTTTGTTGGAGCTGTGTGGTATTTTGGAGACAGTTTTTGTAATTTGGGGAAGGGGTGGGAACGGACAGTCTGAAGCAGAACATATCAGCATGTGGCACTTGCACGTTAGCAAAATAATGTTTAAGTACTGTAGTTCAGATAAATTTAAGAAGCTATAAGTGGAAGGTGCATCTTTTGCGTAGTTATAAATATGTGTAGCAATAAGGGAAGGTGAACATCTTGCATGTTAATATCGTGGGATTTTGCTAGGTGAAAGCATATGTGAAGAAGAGATCATGGAAGCATGAAATATTTTGCAATCTAGCCCTGTATATGTAGTGCTTAAAATATGACTTAATAACTATTTATTAAAATCACTCCTATTATGAGTGTTACCAGCCTTAATCCTACAGTGAGCTTGAACACCACAGGAAGTACACTGCTGTTGAACATAAGTGCCATCCAAGTTGCTCGTCTGATGGGACAAGGGTTAATGGTTTTAAACTGTTTTAAACTACAAGAGGGTAGATTCAGACTAGATATAAGGAAGAAATTTTTTAGGATAAGGGTGGTGAAACGCTGGCACAGGTTGCCCAGAGAGGTGGTAGGTGCCCCATCCCTATGGTGCACCATTTAAGGTCAAGTTGGTTGGTGCTCTGAGCAACCTGATCGACTTGAAGATGCCCCTGCTCATTACAGGAGAGTAGAACTAGATGACCTTTAGAAGTCCCTTCCAACCAAAACCATTCTATGGTTCCTTAGGCATTGCACAGGTACTCCTTTGCTCAGGAGACACAGGTTTGGTATCTTGTGGGAGGGCTGGAGCACTAATGCTGCTGCAGTGGTGACATCCCAGCTTGTCACGCTGTGTAAATAGTGAGGGAGGGATTCGTAACTTCTGAGTACATCTGTGGTGTGGGTGGGTGGTTACAGACTCGGCTGGCTATGGGAGGGCGGCCGAGCGCATATTTTACTGCAGTTGTCACAACTATATATGGAAGAGCAGGAAAAAAAACCCCACTGCAGTGGTCAGGCTGCTTACCAAAAGAACCTCAGCTGAATTTTCTTTTCCAATTGCTTCAGCTTGTCTGGATTGTTTCTGTCGTAAAAAAAACAAGTCGGGAACTTTGTGTCTGATGGATGGCAAGTAGTCGGGAGATTGGTAGATACTTGAGTTTGAGGCAGCCTGTGGTGATCATAAGCAGTCATAAAGTACGATGTTACCTAGTGTAGTCTTTTTTGGTGGCATTTAGGGACATCATATGTCAGAAGCAGTTGTTCCCTTTGGTAGGAAGGTTTAAATAGTGATGTGTGTGTCCCAACTATGGGGGAAGTTGTGTGCCCTCCACTTTGGAGGAAGCATCACAAGTAGTGTCCTCCTGAGGCTCGCAGTGGCAATCTCGTAAATACAGCCTGCAGGATTGATTCTGCTGATTTAAGGTAGTTCTGACAGCTCCACCCATCAGGGATTTCAGGATTGTGGTAAGTAGCCTCCAAAATCCTATGAGGCAGTTAAATTTTGCTGTTGCAACGTTATAAAAGGGACAGTACGTCCTCATCCGGAAACACCATAGCCTGAGATGTTTTGGGCTGATCCATGAGTTCACAAGGGTGGGGAACCACACAATTTGCTCCAAGAAAGATCTGTTCATCCCAAAGATGTGTTACAATTACACAATACAAACTTGGATAAGATATCCAAATATGTGATTTTTCCTCATTGTGAGGAATGTGATTGATTGTGGGATGACAGTTCAGTGAAATTGGTCTTTAAAGGGCATCTTCACACAAAGAAATTCTGTCAAGTCTTTGACAGAGCTCAAATTGCTCATCCCATGAATGCAAGGAGAATTTATTCATTGTGGGAAACCTTTAAAGGTGTCTACACTCTCTACTAGTTTTGGTTCTTCCCGAGGCTGAGAACAGGCCATCTGTGTTCCAGCCTTATACATACAGGAGTGCTGAAGTTCTTGTTGTATTTCCGATGGCAAATGCTGCTCTAGTTTGAGAAGGTCACTTCATGCATTGCTTTATCTGGAAAATAAATACTAACATGCCTCAATAATGTGTTGTTTGGAATAATTAAAGAAAAGGAAGAGTTGCCTGTATTGTTGAAAAAGATCTGCTGCAAGAATATGGGTACTTTTTTCTTATTTTCTTTTTTTTCCTTAATGGAAGTGCATTTTTCACGTCAGTGAAGGTCTGTGGTCCTGACTTCAGCCAGAATAGGCTAACTGTTGCAATTAAATCACAAATTGTCATTCACAATACCTGTAAAGGGGGCAGTGCTCTGTGCAAGGTAGTACTGTTTGCAGGGGGACAGCAGCCACATCTCCTGTGAGGTTCTTCCCATCCACTGACCTGACTTTTGCTCTTGGAGGAAAACTCCTTTTGATCAAATGATACTCCTGTTAAGAGGGTCCGCTAATGGGTTTGCCTTGGTGGGAGCCAAAGCATGAGCAAACAGAAGCAGCCCTGTGCATGGAACCTGCTCTCATCTGGTAGCACTATTGGTGCAGAGGCAGTGCTCGTGCAGGTGGTGGGTTTGTAAGCAGATGTGACTGAGCATCTCCTCTCAAGGAGAACAAGCCATGCAGGATTTGACTAGAATTTACCTCACTGTCAGTGTTTGCACCACTTCCCCATAAAGCAGAACTACACCTTCTTTGGCGTCTTGCGGATTTGGTGACTTTGTAATGAAGTACTGCTGGAGGGATCAAACTTTGGGGCAGTGCTACAGCTAAAGGCACACCTTGGATGCAGCACAGTCCAAGAAGAAATTCTTTGTGTAAGCAATGCAGTTTTGAGAGGTGGTGTGTTGGGTTGGCCCTAGCTGGATGCCAGGTGCCCACCAAAGCTGCTCTATCACTCCCCTCCACAGCTGGATGGGGGAGAGAAAATATAACAAAAGGCTTAGGGGTCAAGGTAAGGACAAGAAGAGATCATTCACTAATTACTCTCACAGGCAAAACAGACTCTACTTAGGGAAAACTAATTTAATTTATTACCAATCAAATCAGAGTAGGATAATGAGAAATAAAAACTAAATCTTAAAACACCTTGCCCCCACCCCTCTGTTCTTCCCTGGCTTAACTTTACTCCCAAATTCTCCCTGCTACCCCCACAGCGGAACAGGGGGATGGGGAACGGGGGTTGCAGTCACTTCATCCCATTTTCTCTGCAGCTCCTTCCTCCTCAGGGGGAGGACTCCTCACACCCTTCCCCTGCTCCAGTGTGGGGTCCTTCCCGTGGGAGACAGTCCTCCACGAACTTCTCTGACGTGAGTCCTTCCCACGGGCTGCAGTTCTTCACGAACTGCTTCAGTGTGGGTTGCTTCCACAGGGTGCAGTCCTTCGGGAACATACTGCTGCAGCGTGAGTCCCCCGTGGGGTCACAAGTCCTGCCAGCAAACCTGCTCCAGCATGGTCTCCTTTTTCCTTGGGTCCACAGGTCCTGCCAGGAGCCTGCTCCAGCGTGGGTTGTGTGGGGTCACAGCCTCCTTCAGGCATCCACCTGCTGTGGCATGGGGTCCTCCACGGGCTGCAGGTGGATATCTGCTCTACCATTAACCTCCATGGGCTCTAGGGCAACACCCTGCCTCACTATGGTCTTCACCATGGGCTGGAGGGGAATCTCTGCTCCACCACCTGGAGCACCTCCTTCCTCTCTTTCTTCCCTGGCCTTGGTGTCTGCAGAGTTGTTTCTCTCATGTATTCTCGCTTCTCTCTCCAGCTGCAATTGTGCAGGTTCCCCCCCACTTCTTAAATATGTTATCACAGATGTGCTACCACCGTTGTTGATGGACTGAGCCTAGGCCAGTGGCAGGTCAATCTCGGAGCTGGCTGGCACTGTCGCTGTTGGACATGGGGAAGCTTCTAGCAGCTTCTCACAGAAGCCATCCCTGTAGCTTCTTCCCTCCCCCTCTATCCCCACTACCAGAAACTTTGCCATGCAAACAAGATACAGATGGGTAGAAAAAAAATCTCATCAGGTCCGAAATAAGGTGAGATTCACCATTGGGAGAGAAAGCAAGAAATTACCAAGTGACTTTGGCTCTGGTGAGGTGTGCTCTGCTGGGACTGTTAGATCCCTGGGTGGCCCCTTCAGATCTGCATGTATAACTGACCCTGGAGTAGCTCCCTCGTACTGGTCTGCCCAATGTGGGGTGTGTAAACTTGAATAGTGGACCTCAAATCCATCTTGATGGAATAGGATTGGAGCAGGAGATGTGGAATTAAGATGTCTTCTCTGAGGGATCACTGACTGCTGGGAAGTTCTGGCAGAATGGCACACATCTCTGCAGGTTATGCCTGTTAAACATTTTTATCTCAAAATGCCCAGTGACACAACAACGCTATGATGTTCTTGGTGATGCTCTTTCATTTGGAGTGCTGATGCTGCGGGATGTAGAAAAGAGTCTGAGACAGCTGCACCACAGAGAAAACAGATAGGATGTACGGTCAGGGTGTAAGAGATTGCATGTTTATGAACTCCTTTTGCATTTGAAATCTGGTGTGATGGCTTCAAACTCCGTATTGCAGTTGGAACGTGCCTCCTTGTTGTGCTCAGTGAGTCTTGATTATAGAGCTGGCATATCTGAGTAGTGTGCATGTGACTTTGCCAGGACTCGCTCAGTTTTCAAGATGTGCTCTCATCCATTGCATATGGGCAGCATTTAGCCTCTTGAGCTGTAAAAGACAGGTTGCCAAAGTATGTTTCGTAGCTTGATATTGTTATAACACTCTTCCCCGCATGCTGGGTTTTCAGGCACATCGGGGTTTTCTGCAATGTGTTCCTTCAGTTTTGTTCGCACTGGTTTGTGTCGTCTGAGAGCCCTACTTTCTCCACTGCTATTGATAGAGAAAACTGACTTCTCAGAGTTTAAAAAAAACACCCAACTGTTCAAGAAAAATGAGGGTAAGATAAGACTGTGGTCATCTGGCCTGGAGAGCGGCCATTCAACACCTAAGAATAGGCAGGGGAGCACGCCGTGGCAATAGCCTGCCTTGTAATTGCTCCCCTTGCCCCTCCTCTCCCCCGTCCACTTAAAAGCAGAAAGCAGGGAAGAAGAAAAGACAAAAAAAGAAACCAACCCCCAAAAATACCCAGCCGGGACAGACTGAGACAGTGGAAGCAGAAGCGTACAATTAAGAAAAGCTGCGTGCGCCTGGTCCCAGACATTCCTGCAGCTGCAGGCTCCCGGCGCGGTATCCGGGCGGGCTGGACCCCCGCCAGCCCCGGGCAGGGGCTCTGCTGGGGAGCCGCTGGTGGAGGCGGGGGGGCCGGTGTCATTGCTTTTTCTCTGCAGGCTACAGAAATGGGGTTTCCAAGGCCCTGCCTCCGCTCAGAAATGTCTCACTTTCTCTGTTTATGTGCCTTGGACAGGCTGCGGCTGAAGGAAGAAAGAGCCTCAGAAATCCGTCTGAAAGGGCAACGGAGCGCAGCTCCCCTCCGCCGGGGAGCCCACCTCAGCTTTGTGCCCTGCCCGCACAGTCCCCGCTCTGTGCGCCTGCAGTGGAGCCATTTTACAGCAAATGTCTCTGTGTTTCGTTTTGGGTTGGTGGGGAAGGAGCAGGGGTCAGTGCCAACAGTCAGGCTTTTGAGACCCTGAGGCCCTTGAGCCTTGCGTGCATGCGTAACTTTTAACCCAAACCCGTTGAATCCCTATGGTTTTATTCTGCCAGGAGGAGGATGTAAATCCAGGGGGGTGTTAACACTTTGGTTACCGGGAGTCAAGCATAAAGTGTGAGAGCAGGGCTGGGGCTTTGGTGGCATGAATTGTGGGGATGCTCTTGCCTCCTAGCGAGGACAACAGCTCTGCATTTGTGCTTTGAGCCGAAGTAGCCCTGAAACCCCTCCGGGCACATGCTTGGTCTTTCTTCGCTGGTTTCCAAAAGGCAGGTTCCTCCAAGGGTGGTGTTGGGTATGAGAGAAGCTGTATTTACTTAGTTTATTAAAATAAATGGCTTAGCAGCACAGCTCTTGGCGTTGTTCTAATGGCTGAGATAAGATGAACAGCTGTATCATTTGGGCATTGAGAATTTTAAAATTTAAAATATGTGTTTGAAAGCGAGCCCAGTGACAGCTGTGAGAGGGGAGCTGCGGCACAGCATTGCTTTCTTGTGCTGCCGCCTCTTGCTGTCTGTCTGTCTGTCTTCTCTGCTGAAGGCTGCCACGGGAAGAGGTGCCCAGGCCTTACGCACTGGTGTTTTAGCTTATGCTGCTGAGGAAGGAGAGTTGGGCACCTTGTCCCCTCCTGTGAACAGAAATGGCTGAGGTGAAGGGCTGTTCCTGCCATCGTGAGAGCTTGATAGTCCTGCAGGGAGCCAGAGGGCAATGTCATCTTAAACTGGGGCCGTTCTTCTGGATTTTTCCAAACTTGTTTGTCTGAGTTGTCGGGCAGTGACTGAAGCGTGTGAGTATCCTGGGGCTAGATGGGTATCTTGTGCAAAAATCACCTGGGGTGCTGTGGATGGCTCTTTGCAAAATGTCATTGCTTTCCCCAGTATTCTCAGCACTCTTCCCATCATGAGCAGCACGCTCTTGTGCCACCATCGGCAAAGGCTGAACGAGGTGAATGACCTCATGACCCTTTTGCTGCTACAGGTTATCTTGCCAAGGACAAAGCTTGGGTATATCAGCAGAGAAGGCTTGCCTGTGGCCGTCCTTGCACTGGTTACACAAGTGTCCTCTTGTTTTCGGGCTAAGAAAAGAGTCATTGCCATGGGAATTTCAGTGTTGAAAAACAAGATAAGGAGCTGTGTGCATTCCTGTCCTGCTCCCCAGTTGTGTCTTTGTGCCTCTTTTCTGCTTGTCTCATCACTGAAAACTTGAGAAGGTCAGCGCTGTGCGGGGACCCCCTCTCTCTGGTCCTCCTTAGCTGCTTGGTTTCTTCCCTAAACACAGCACCAGCTTCAGAGTGTACCAGGAGAGTGTCTGAATATGCACATGGGCATCCCTTAGCAATGAAATTTCACGCTGTTTGTCTGGGTCTATAGCAAATTCGCCTATTATTGTTTGCCCATCTTGGAGGTGTATGGTAATGGCGCTGTCTAATAATAGGAAGCTTTATTTACAATGAAAAGTGCTATCAAGCTTTTAATCCTGCAGTTACAGCTCTGTGTGTATGGCCTTTATCTTAGCAACAAAAGAGCCAAGAATACAAATTTCTACACATCAAAAAAGGCTGCTTTCCAATGTGTATCTCTGTTCCCTCCTTGAACTTTAAAAAATGGGTTTGCGTAAGGATCAGACAAATCATCTGCTTAAATAAAAATGGCTAGACCACTAAACCTTTAAAAGCATATCAGATTATTACTGCTTTTATTTAGTATTTTCATTTTAGGTGGGGAATATGTGGTTTGAATTACTATTAGCATGGGCATCTGGTCTAAATCAATTTCCGTGTTCTGTCCTGACCTTTCCTGACTGGCTTAACGAACCCTGTCAAAAGGGGAATAGTTTTAACTGCTGCTACATGAGCCAGTGATTGGAGCAATGTAGACAGGGTGGAGAGATCGATGATCTCCTCTACTTCTTCCCCCCCTACTCCTACTCGCTTGGCAACGGATGAAATACCACATACGGTGGTTATACTGAAAGCTGGATGGTCCATTTAAATTTCTATTATCTCCATCTGTTTGCTGGGTTTTCTAAGTGTGGCTGGCTGTCCCCATAAAACTCAAACTGGAGGCTTGTGTAACTGGATCCTTTTGTGGAATGGAGCTATTACGTCCTTCTGTAAAATGGTCTTGTGGGCTCCTTTTACAAAATGCTACCCTGTTGGACCTTTTGAAGTGTTCTTAGGTATTTTAATTGCAATATTGGAAAAATGAATGTGAGTGGAGAAAAGATGGACAGCTGTTCTTTCCAGAAGAAGAGTTGTTATTTCTCCATATTGTCCTATGCTTGAGTTCCCAGCGTGCGCATGCTAGCAACTTGCAACCGTTACAGGACAGGTAGAATTTAGCCTATGGAAATCCCAGAAATACTGAGTTCTCATCTGGCATTAGTGCCAAACATGCTCATTTTGACTCTTGCTGAAGACCAGATCTTCCTGAGCCATCTGGCATCACAACTTGTCTGTAGAATCAGAGCAGTGTTTTTCAATCCCTTGTAATTTGTGCACACCTAACAATTTTCTGGGGAAGTCTGCAGACTCTACAAACTTGAACTTACTTCATGTTCTTTAGTTTCCTTTGTTACCCATTGCAGATCTTGCAACCAGGGAATGAGAAAAAAAAAAAAAAGAGGAGAGGATGCTCTGCGATTCTGAAAAACCGACAATTTTAGTTTTGGCATGTCTGAGTCTTTGTACTGGTTCTGCATAAGGCATGGTCATTGCGAGTCTTGATTTATAAAATATTCTAGTTCACAGAATTTAATGTAGTCTTTGGAGAAGAATACTGGTAATATCTCCATGTGTGCATATACATTCTGACTAAGATGGCTTCATATTCATAATGATTTCAGAGTGCTTTACACACAAACCATTTGTTCTTGTATGTTAATTTAATAAATAAAAACTTGTGGTTTTTCTGAACTTTTATTTTTTCATGGAAGCTTAAGATACTCCATGGTAACCCACTGAACATCAGGTACCACTTTCAGTTCATTGGAGTAACACCAGTCCAACTCTAGATCTTCTCCCATACTGACGTATGTCCTGAGAACTTGATTTTGTTTCTTTTAAGGATGCTGAATTTCAGCGGCATGAGGTCAGTGCTGTCGCTTGCAGCCAGCTCCAGCCCCCACAGGAAGCAGCAGTTTCAGGATCACTTCTCTTTCCTTTTTTTTTTCTTTTAGTTAAAGAACCTTCCTGATAGCACACATTTGTCGGTGTACCTTACGCAACAGTTTTCTGTGTAAAATCCGCTGCAAGTTTCAAATTCCTCAAGAATCCCATAGCGTTTCGCCCTCCCTCCCTCCCACTCCAGATGGTCTGTAGCAGATGCTTATCCGAACTGTTCCGCAGCCAACGGTGCTGTATTAAAAAACTGAGCTATATTTAATACACACAGACACACACGTGTGCGTGCACACACACACACATATATAGCTCTGTGTATATATAGCCTTAACTGGCTCTGGAGTTATGCGTTGCTGATAAGCAGTACAAGGTTTCCCCAATTATTTTTTCTGGCTGTGTACCTGTGTTTCCCTCGAGCCAGACAGACTCATTTAGCTCCAGGAAAGTGTTTTCCCTGCCTCAGGTGCTTTCTGCTTGAGCTGTGTAATGCCAGGGGCCTGTGCCGGCCTGGTGCTCGGCAGCCAGGGATTTCGTGTGGCCCTGCACCACAGATGGCTTACAGGCTGCAGGGAAGAAATGACCGCACCTGAAGGTTGAACACAAATTGTGCTTTCTGAGCTCCTGAGCTTGCTCTTTACCTCTTGGTAGCCCTCAAAGCCCGAAGTGGCCACGTGGGTCCCTCCCTCCAGGCACCATGTCCTGTGGCAAGGGGGTCTCTGCATGTCCTGTCTCTCTCCAGCATTTTCCGACCCTGATAATGGTGGCATTCAATGTGATGCAATCTTCTGTGACATTATTCTTGAAATCCCTTGTGATAGAAGAGTATCGCTTCGTTATTGCCCTTAGGCATGTGGAACGGAGGGGTGAAGGGTGCCTTTGCTCCAGGGGAGCAGAGACCGGGCCTGCTCAGGTGATGTGGGACACAGCACGCAGTGACTTCGGCTTCTGCCTGGCCCTCTATCTGCACGGCCCCATTTCTTTCCTTCCAGCAATGTTGACAGAGCCTAGAAAAACCACATTGTTGTGTGGGTTTGTTTTTTTTTTTTTCCTTCTTTTAAGCTGTGGGGTAACGGTTACAGAAGAGGAGCCTCTGGATGCTCGGGGCTCGCACTCACTAGGTGCTGGGGTGGGTGTCCATGAGCAGGCCCCATCGCTGTCCCCACACACACGTGCAGGCCGGGCCTCTCCCTCCCTTTGCCGCTGGCCCACTGGGCACCCAGTTGTCTCCGAAGAGCTGGAACAGATCTTGTCTGCGGCTGGCAGGGGTCTGAGTTAGCCTTGGCCGGGATAGCGCGAATGGGTGATTACGTGTGCCCATGCTTATGCAATGTCTAAAACTTCCCTCCGCCCGTCTCTGTCCCCGGGATGCCGGCAGGATGTTTTGGCAGGCTCGGGGAGAGTTCGTCTTCTGCACAGCGCACTGGTTTAATACAGCCAATTAATTAAATCATAGTGCTGCAAGTGAAAGCGGCTTTGTTTGAGCATTAGCGCTGTTTGAGGGATTTGAGGGACTGGGAAGATGCTGCGCAGGGGTGCGGGTGTATGTGTTGGCTGGAGGTGTTGGCTGGAGCGCCCTTCTCCTTTAGTGCCAGAAACTCACACTGCCTGGTGGGATTCATCTTGTAATTAATCTTTAAAGCAGGATGAAACTCCTTCTTTCCTTTAAATTCTCACTCTCCTTCCTTTCTGTCAGCTGTTTGCTTTTAATGTTTATCAAACTGAAAAAAATAAGCTTTTTTCTAACATGAAATAAGAGCCCAAGCTAACTTGTTCTCTCTGTGTGTCTGAAGGGGTTTGCATGTTACATGCTTGTGTCAGGGCTCTTTTTTAGGTTTAAAGCAAGAATAAAGTAACTTCCCTCTGATCTGGTATCTCAGCTATGGGCAGCCTTCTCCTGTTGCTGTCTTGGTATTTGGAAAGGACGATAGGCCATGGAGGAGATGCGCAGGCGTGTGCAGCTTTGCTAACTAGGAGATGTTGTAAAAGAGTCTTGGAAATGAGCGACTGCTAAATGACTTCTGAAGTCACTCCCTCCACTTGGAAGCTCCCTTTTAGTTCCCACATGGACCCCGAGAGTTCCCCTCGCCTGGGCCCCTACGGAATCTCCCATCACCACTGAAATCAGCCGTCTGTCGGATGTGGTTTGTTTGGAAATTAAATATGGACTCTGAAAATGATCACAAGACTGTCTGCTTGCAAGTCCTCACAGTTGTTGCAGGCATTTGCTTGTGCTTTGGCACGACTGCAGCTACTCCTCCATTCTTGAGGAAAGGATCAGTATCAAAAGGATAGGGAATAGGATAGGAAAGGATAGGGCAGTTTGCATGTATGGGTGTTGCTGGGTGTTTGTGTTTTCAATCTCTTAGATGGAGAAAACCTGAAGTCCAATGCGAGTCTGCCAAATTTTTCCTCTATGACCTCTCCTGACTCACTTCGTGCAGTAGGGCTCAAGAACCCAGCCTTAAAAAATAAACAAAGGGGAAAGGCTTTCAGTGGGCTAGTGCTGTGGGATGCATTGGCACTTGAAGTTTATCAAGCGCTGTGTTTGGAGCTTGCTTGTGAGCTGGTAGATTGTGACTGACGCGAACAACCTTTGGTTTTAAACCTTGGTTCTTGAACTGTGTTCCCTGGCCACCTTCCTGATAAGTATATTGAGTTCTCTGGAACGCAGGAATGCAAAGCAGCATCAGCAGGTTTCCCAGCTCCAGGTTTGTATTGAGTTTTCCAGAATGTGCTGCTGCTCTAGTAAACAGCCTGGTTTTGCTTCAAGAAGGCCAAAGGAAACAATTATGATTGATTAGTTTAGCCTTATGTAAATCATGGGCCATAAAACCTGCCCAGATTGTTTCCTGTTTGAATTCCTGCATATCTTTGTAGGGAAACCTCCAGCCTTCAATTAAGAATGGCTTGGGTTGAAGAATTCACACTGTTCCATCATGATTGATTGTTCTCCCTATTTTAATATGGTGTCCCTTTGTAACCATGATGAATGGATCAGGCTTCAGCTTGTAATCTTAGCTGCAAGCTGGTAGAGCTGTTCTCTAAGTCTTATTCCCTGTTCCAGTACTTAAGAAAGTTCATGTTCTGCATTCATTTCCTCTTTGACAAGCTGAATACGTTGCTTACTTCTTTTGTTATTTGCTTTTATTTTGAGGCGGGATTTCCAGCCCTGCAGTGATTCTTGTGATTCTCTGAACTTTCTCCAGTTGTTCAACATCCTTTTTTTGGAATTTGGTGTTATAGGATTGGAGCCTGGCTTTGGTCAGTAGCAGCTGCGTCTGCCATGAGCATGGAGAAGATTAATTCCTGCCTCACACCCCTCTGTCTTCTGAAGTCCTCAAATCTGTGTGCTCTGGGTTGTGCCAGGGACACAGAATTGTGCAGCGAGTTGTGCGATTGGCATGAGGCTGTAGTACAAAGCTGTAGCTGGGGATTTACAGGGTGGCTTCTTTTAAATATGAAGCCTCATTTAAGAAACAAGTATGAACAAACAAAAAACCCCATCCTACCAAAATAAAATAGGCAAAAATTCTGCAGGACCAATACCTCCCTGCTGTTCTTCAGCAGTGTGAGCCTGGCACTGGCCCCACAGCACTGGATGGCCATGCTGGGGCTGCTCCTGGGACTGTGTGAGACTTTGATGCTCTGGCCAAGGGGCTCAACCTGGCATGCAGCGAGCGGTCTCTCGTGCTCGGAGTGTAAGCGCACGTCTGCAGTCACTCTTCGTTCCTCCCCAGGCCCTCCTTTGTGCGCCCAGCGCTTGTGATACCTGTCCCAAAGATGCTCCTTCAACCACTTCTCTCCCAGGGTCCCAAGTCCTTTTTGAGATCTCTGCTTCTGATTGTCAGTCACTCGAGCATGGCTTGACGCCTTTGGTTTGCAGCAGTAAGAAGGTCCCTTTTTTTATTTATTTACCTTCAGCTTTATTTAAAACATGTTGCTTGTTTATGGCTGCTTACCAAGTACTCTGTGTTTTGGTTTTGTGACCTGACCTTTTCATTACTCCCTGCTCCTGCTGATGCTGTGTTATCTGCAAACTTCAGTGGTGGTCACTCTCAGGTCATTGATAAAATAGTAGAGTCTGGGGCCAAGAACCGATCCCTGTGGGAACCTGCTGAAAACATGTGATGCAATCACCTGATCTGTGTTTTGCATCTGGAGATTTCTTATTTCTTTATCGCACTGAATGTGGCCTGTTGACTTTGTATCACTCTGGCTTCGTTTACAAAACGAAGCACCAAGTCAGTTGCCCTGTGAGAGACAAGGTGTATTAAGCTTGTACTGTTATTACAAAAAGAAAAAAATTGAGAAGATAGATCATCAATTATTGTGAAATTATAAGCATAAATTGAATTTCTCTCCCTCTTATTTTTGGACTCAAGTTCTCTCTTTCCTTCTTCTCCCTTAGTCAGGAATGAACAGTAGGTAGGTTAATTTGCTCTTACTTTGGTTGCCTTGTTTACACTTAAATATTTTCATATTATTTTTTCCTGTCCATCAGTATTGTCTCATACTGAAAATAGTTTCAAGAGCTCCACAGAAGCTCTGTTTAGACTTTTCAGATGGAGGTTATCTAGGTCTGCTAATTAAAATGGCCAGCTTTGAGTAGCTGTTGTTTTTATATTCTCTTCCATTATTGTTGGGATGAAAATCATTTCATTAGCATCCTGTGGGATGGCTGTATCATCTGTTCTCATATAAAGAGCAGTAATTCAGAACCGCCCCCTCCCAGGAATATTCAATTAAACATTTTTATTTCCCCCCCACCTCCCAACTGCAGCCAAGTGATGGCCTGATCTATAATTAACATTCTTCTGGGTCCTGACAAAGTCAGAAGCAATCTTTTCCCTCTGAATTTTATTTTCTATTAACTCCTCCTTGTTTTCTAGGTTCTGATTTATGTTAACTCTCATTAATTTTTCCTTTCTTCCAGTAGCCTGAACACAGGTTGGAACTCGATGATCTTTAAGGTCCCTTCCAACCCAAACCATTCTATGATTCTATGTAATACTTCTAAGTTTCCGTGGTAAGCAAAGTTATTTGCCCAGCGTGGCTTTCTCTTCCCCTGTCATTGTGAGATGGCAGGGGTTTTGTTTTTGTTTTTTAGGCATATGCTGAAATGTTCATAAATGATGTACAATCATCGTTGATGCTTTTTTGATTAACGACCTTCTCTTGGGTTCTCTTGATCCTTTGTTTTATGGGGACAGCTTGAAGAGCTCAACCATCTCTTTTAGGACTGCAGAGCATGGGCCGGAGGAAATGTTTGCTGCCAGAGAAGGGTAGGGCTGTGCTGCCTGACGGCACGCTGGCACTGCTCCCGCAGCGGCGGGCCTCCGTCTTGCTGACTCAGGGACGCAGGAATCTAGTGCTGGCCCCTGCTGAGTCTCCTTTCCTTCTTGAAGCTGCCTGCCTTTCCGATGGGGAAGAATAAATGAGGGTAAGAACATAGCAATTGCGAGATTGACCACTGATGGGCAGTTTTAAATGGCAAGGCACAGAAGTCAGTTACTCCTGGCAAAAATATGCAACTGGGGATGGAGGAAGTTCTTGCACAATCTTAATATGCTGCTTATCTCTTGTAGGTTTATTTTATCCCTTCCCAAGCACTGTGACTTTCCTTCCTCCTTCCGTTGCTTTCCTTCTGCACCCTTACTATTCTGGCTCTGCTCCACCAGGGTCTTCGCCTGCAGCCCGTGGCTTCCTTCCTGATTCTGCTGATCTTCTTTACGTCCTGCAAGGTGATGAGTAGCTTAGGCCTTTCTGTCACCTGCTTGGGAGCAAAGGTCTGGAAATGTACAGAGGTGGGTACAGATGAATTAAGGGGGTGCTGTGAATGGCTGACGGCTAGTGAAAGAAGCCAAAATGTCTGCTCACAGCCAAATGAAGGCAGCACTGGGTTGAAAGTCTCCCCCATATTACGAGGACTTGTTGGGGAAGAGAGCCAGCACTCATGTTATTAAATGAGCTCTCCCACTAGTCTCTGCATCTCTGGAAAGAAGCAGAGGAGAACTAAGCACACAACTTTTTTGGTTTTGTTTAAGACCTGGTCTTAGGATACAGATGTTTCCATCTGCTGCTATTTTGGGTCCTGAACCTTAATCCAGTACCACTTTTATTTTTTACTTTTTTTTAATAAAGTTGACTGGAGTAATGTTTGTTGGCGCCCTGACAAAGGACTTGTCATAGGAAATTGGAATACCAGCTCTCAAGTATGGGATATCTTAAAATAATTTGTCTAGGCAAATGCTACACGTACTTTTGAGTATATATTTATTTGATCTTGTTCACATCCTGTGTCCTTGTTTGCTTTCTCTACAGCTTTCAATAGAGCTTCATAACAAACTGTTCTGCCTTTGACACAAGTAAAAACCAAGTGACCCTTACCACTCTTGTGGTGACATAAAAGTGAAATGCATCTTTCCTGAGAGGGAGGGTGCCAAAATACTAGTGCTGACGGAGGTACTGGTCCATACGCATTTAGATGCCAGAATGATTTCTTTGGGTTCCTGTGTGAATTTCTGCAGAGTTAAAGCTGTACAAGTGCAACCTGAGCGTCCAGTGTGGAGGACCACTGGAGTCGGCTTCAAAACGCAAGGGTTTTTGCTGTGGGATGGATTTGGGCAGGTCTGGCTGATCCGAAGCAGCCCTAGTGTCATGGCTTCAGCTACAAGGTAGAGATGTTCTTCCTTGGTGTTCTCATCAACAAGTACTATTGCTCTGCTCTTCCTTAGCTTCCCCGGGCAGTAGCTGTTTTGACATGAAGCATGCTGCAAAGTTGCAAGCGGGAAACATTTTGACAGTTTGGAAGGAGGAGGCTTTGGTTGTACCTGCTGTTGGCAAAGTATTAGCTCTGTGTGCATCCACAGTGTTTGGGCTCAGTGCAAGCTTATGGGAAGGATGAGCGGTATCTCAGATCAAAACGCAGGTTGTTTCTACTGAAAGTAAGGCGTAGGACTTATTTACTGGGAAGGGGTGCTGTAGTGTAGTAGTTTGTTCCACTCTCTGGCGAGATCACATGCTGGAACAGGGTTTGACATCAAACTTTAGTGCACGGTACTTAACGTGTAACGCTTAGTGACAGCAGCACTGAACACAAAGTCCTGCCAGTGTTGTTCCTCTTTCTGTTCTGATAGTAGATATTTGTCTGATAGAGGGGGCAGCAGTTTCTGCCGGGCAGGGTCTAAAACCCGTGGCAGCTGAGGTCATTGCTAGCCAAAGGCTGCTGATCCTTGAGCTCTGAATCAGGCGGGGGAGTTCATCTCCCGGGTAAGGTGATACGACCTGTGGATTTCTTAACATTTGCTTTGCAAAACCACTCTGTTTTTTTTTTTCTCCTTCCCTTGTGCTCAAGCACCCATCTCTTTAGTTCAAAAAAGGGTCGTATGTGTGTGGTGTGTTTTTTCTTTTTAAAACTTTGCATGCGTCTGTAATTTTAATCATTATGTCTGTGAATACTAGGCAGCATTTATAAAAGCTAATTCATATTTTCCATAATCAACTCAGGGAGCCTGCATTTAGGCACTTGGAGATGTAGTCTGACTTCAAAAATTAAGACTGCTTAAATAAACATTTAGGAGCTTAAGTTTGTGTCCTTTCTTTTCAAGCTTCAGTTTCCATGCTTCTATGCTTAAAAACAAATGAACAAACAAAAAACACAGCAAACCCCCCCTGGAATAAAAATGAATCTGTAAAACAAAACCTGCTAACTCTTCAGTGAAGTAAAATGGATACTGATAGTAAAGCCTTACTTATTTTGTAATAACCAGACAGCTTTAATTAAAGAGATGAATTTTAATGGGTGGTGTGTAGGTTTTCAGCCAGCGTTAGGAAGAAGAAGGAACGATCGCTCCTGTAAGCTGGAACCCTGCCATTTAAAGTTTGCAGCCATTAAAGAAGTAGTGTTGTTGAAGAAGAAAATAGCAATTTTTATTTTAAATGTCAAGTGTCCTGTCAGTCAGGAGTGGCAAGCCAGAGCATGCAGCGAACACTGCTGATGGAGCAGAAGTTGGTTTTTCCTACCTACACTGTTCCGACTAATTTAAGATCCTCCTTTGAAGGATACTGGTTTGGTCCTCAAGGAGGAGGCTGTTGCGAACACTTTAAACACGCAAGAGCTGATCTAAAGAGCATCTGTGTTCTGCAAGAGGCCCCCTGAGCTAAGGGGAACCTAGAGGAGGAATTACGATTTTGCTGGGCTCTCCTAACGGCACCCCAGCACAGGGTGCCCGCTGGGACGGTTACTGGGTTCCCGTAGGCAGAGTCTGGTAGCTTCAAGTGTTGCTTAACATGTGGGAACTGTGATGAGGCCTTGCAGGGTGAGCAGATAAGCGAACTGCCGCTGGCCTGCAGGGCAGGTTACAGCATCTCTCTTTTAAGTAACGGTCCCTGAATTGCGTGGTGGCAGTCATCCTTGAGGGGAGGGCTTTGTCTCCTTTTAGGCCAGCTGGAGAATCCCTGTGACTTCTGGCTTCTCTTTGTGGTTATCTTTTCCTCCTTCCTGTTAGGTCCGTGAAGTCATCTGGGAGTTGAAGATCCTTGTGGGTCCCCTCTAACTTCTGTGATATACTGTGATCTCTAAAGTGGATGCAAGGCTAGTGGGATTCCCTTTAAAACACAGGAATTGTGCTGGCTGTGCCCTTCGACAAGGGATGCTCTTACATGAGGACTGAGATGGATTTTCCTTGCTTTCTTCCCCTCCCATTTGCATGGTGAGGGAAGATGATAGACAAAACCAAGTGCAGTGTGCCCTGATATTGTGAAACGCTGCTCTAATGTTAAGATCTATCTACATGCGTTGAGGAAACCCTAGTAACTGTTTTCTTTCAGAAGTGGCAATAAGTTAAACCAGCTGTGCAACAGCAAAACGTGTTATCCCTGCTGCCGAGCTCTTAGGAAGCAAACAAGACCATAAATGCCCACTGGTGGATTGTGAAATCTGTTCACAAAGGTTTCAATTTGGCTGGAAACTTTCTTTCACTGCCTATTTTTTGGCTAAATGCTGGGTAGTTGTTCAGAAGGCGCTAGTTAGATGTAAAACTTGTGGTAAATGCAAGATCCTCCAAAGAGCCTGTAGGTGTGCCGGGGGCGTAACCCAGCAAATTATTATCTCACAACAAATATTTATGATTGGCATTGCGTGCCTGGAGCACGACTGGGACAAAAACCCCTCAAACAACTGCATCAATTCCTTTCTTTGTCATTTGATAGTTTTTAATAACATAACTGGTTATGGGCTACCTGGGAAACCATTTTATGTTTGTCTGTCAATAGATCTTAGAGTTTTTTAACTTTGTTTTTATTTTTTTCCCACTGATTTGTGAAACCTTGTGGTTAAGGCTGCAGCTGGTCCAGGTTCTGCCTCTGGTGACTTGTGAAAACCATCTCATTTTAACTTTACTTTTAAACTTTGGCCTTACAAGCAAATGTAAGTTATATATATTTGTACTGATGATTTATAATCTGCTTTAACAGAAATAAATGTTGATTCTATGAACTGGTCTCTTTAAGTATCTTGCCTGGGTGCCAAAAAACATCAGAGGCACCAATGACTAAGTTTTGGGAGGTGAGCTCCCCTCTCTGTCTGGGGTGAGCCACTGTAGCTGGAGGTGGCAGGGAGAGGCTTGCCCCTACTCTTGGTGGTTTGGAGGCTTGTGAAAGGCAGACCTGTCAGTCAGGCTTGTCTTGCAGCCTCTGCAATCACTGGTGGTGAGGAATTGTGACCCTGCAGCTCTCCAGGTGAAGAGAAGGGCATGGGGAGGAGTGATGGAGAGTTTCAGTCTTCTGGGGTTCTGCCACTCAAAGCTGGAAGCCCGAGAGCTGACTTAGAGACCAATGAAGTTCACACCAGTGAGCCGAGTGTAAGAGGCAAAAAAAAATAAGAGGGGAAAAAGAAAAAAAAAAAGTAGCTGAGACAAAAGAATGAATGCATCTGACCTGAGAGCATAATCCAGATGCTTGCTTGCAACACAGAGTTAATAATATATTTTGAGGCCTCAGCCAGAGACCCAGATGGGGGGAGCCTTGTTGAAGGGCTTCCAGCTCGCTGACTCACCGCTCTGGTGCTCTTGGCCCCCGTGACTGACTTGGGCTTTTCTGGGGAGAGGGTGGGAAACAGCAAAGCATGCACACAGCCTATTGAAAAATTAGACTAGATCCAAGAACTATGCACTGGGGGAAGGGCAGGGGAATGTAAGAAGGACTTTCCTGGTTTGTATGACTCCCAGGAGGCTTGGGCTAGGAATGAGCAATAGCATCCTTCTCTCTGCTTGCAGACAGTGGGCTTAAGAGGAACTGAACTTCAGGGTTGTTTCTCACCCTTGCCTCAACTGCACAAGAGCTTTTTTCCTTTTTTTTTTCTTTCTCCTTTTTTCTTTCAACCTGTATTTAGTCCTAGTTATTACACAGTTTAATTTTATTATTAATTATCTTTTTAAATCCAAAATGCTTGAGGGGGGATGTTAAGGAACATGAAAGAATTTTTTTGGAGCAAGGAAAGGCGAAGGAGTAAACATGGTTTTTGAAAAATCCCCCCGATTACTTAAAAATAAATACATCTCTGCTGGTTGTGCACTGGAAATACTTGAGTGTTTGTGATGGAAGTGTGGGCAAGCATGTGTGCATAATGGGGTGGATTATAAGATTTGCTCAGCATGAACTTCAGCATTTCCAACTGTGTAACCTGAGCAAGTTGGGAAGATGTGCAGATTTAATTACCATGTAAATCTATTAGCTCCGAATTTCCTGGCATTTGTTTTGCTGATGACACAACCTGAATGTTATTCACTTAATGGATTTTTTTAATTTGTCCAATTTTTTTTTTTTTTTGTTGTTGTTAATGCTTAAAATGAGTAATTGCTGGTGTGAGACTCCAAACGATCATATCTGCTGTTATGGTGGATCTCTTTGCTGTTTTCAAATACCAATTTCATGTTACTCTTCATATCCTCCGGCAAATGAGGTCATTTCAGTGTAGCTAATGACTAGACAGTAAAGAATTTTATAGTAGAGTAAAATAATTGCGCAACTATTTCTCTGCCTCTTGGTTTTGGTTTTTACACTGTAGAAGATAAACACCTAGAAATCTGAAGTTCACTCTGCTTGCCCTTGGCGGGTACATAAGCCAGGGTAGGGTAAATCTCTTCTGTGTTATCAGCTTGTTTTAGGCGTGACTTAGGGGACTGTTTACAGTCCTTGGTCTCTCTGTTCTCTGCTATGACTGCATCTAAGACTTTTTTTCTTGCCATCAGAAAGCTCTTCCAGCTATTTTGGTCCTTCATCGGATGGAGAGGGAGGATCTCTGAGTCCTGTTTAAGAGCAAGCAGTGAGATATGCCTGTAGTTGCATGTTCAGTACTGTGGTCTGTCCAAGGGGTCTCTCAGCAAGTAGATTTCAGCTATTTCGGGTATAGTTGCATTATTTTTTTCAATTGTTTGCTGCCAAAAATAGTTAGTCATGCCCTCCCCCCTCTCTCCCCCAGTTAATGCATACTAAAGGTAAGCAACCTGGTACATCAAACTGTATAGGGTACAGCCTTATGCTCTTTCACTCTTTCTCCCTGTGGGGGTGTTGGTGAATGAGACTGTGGGGTTGGTCCTGTTTCTCTTTCAGCCCCCATCTTTGGAATCAATTGTATGGAAATATACTCTATTGCTGCCAGACTCTCCTTTGTTTCTCATCCTTGTAAGAGCGATGCAGCAGGAGCTTGGATATGTGCCTTGTAACAGTAAGGTATGCACCCCGTGCCAGGAGAAGGAGCTCTTCTGTTCCCTGCAGGGCATATGTGAGCGAATTGCAGAGATGAGACTACAGGTGCTCAATTGGTAGTTCTTCTCGTACCTGGCAAAGGTAGGTGGATACCATGCGATACAAGCCATGGCTGAGTTTGGAGAAGAGTGAGCGGTAACCAATTTCCCTGCTGCAAACATAAAGGATTTCTAGAAAGGGAAGGAACCTGCAGCATTTGTGTTTCAATCTCTGAAAATTAAGTGATGCCCAAGTGCCAGTGAGTACTGAGAACAGTTGTCTTGGTTGTTGGAAGCTGGTGCATGCTGACACCTCCAGTCCACCAGGAAACTCAACAGCACCACCATCAACATGTCTGGGAAGAAAACACCTGCCTTGAGGAAGCTTTTTAAATTGTACCTTGGGGTTGGGCATGCAGAAATATGGACTTCTCTGCTGCATTGTCATTGTTGGTAGGCTTGTGTGTGCAGTCCTCCACGAGCAGCATCTCTAGGCATGGTTCTTCAATAGCTGAAAAGGGCAGGTCTCTGCTCCAAGCCCCTATGGGTAGATGCTGCACTTGCAAACCCAGGGGGAGCTGATAGCGAGGTGTTTGATGCCTTTTTACAGCTCTTGCCATGCAGTCAAGTCTTGAGCTCAACCTGTGAAGGTTAACCAGCCTTCACAGCATGTATAAGCCATCTTTGACAACTGGTGCCTTGCCTGGATGCCCTAGAGCTTGAAGCCTTTTGTTACCAGCTGTGACTCCTACTCAGACCTCCTCAGCTACCATATAAGCACCTGCCAGATGTTTGTGAAATGTGTGCTTGGTTCCTTTAAGAGGAGATGGTATCTCCATGTAGCCACGCTTCTTGATCTGTTTGATGCTGTTAACTGGAAATGCTGCTATCTTTTGTGATATTTTGTGTTTTATCTCCTATGCACTTTTGTTTATGCAAACCACAAAAGAGCTGCGAAAGAAATTATTTCCTTTTCTCCCTGTTATCTTAATGTGAGAGGAAATTGCTGGAGGGAGGAGGTGGGAGGAGGGAGCAAATTCATGCCTGTGGTGTACGTTTACTTCCCCACGGATGGGGGCTGTTTTGTGGTCTGCCTTTCTGCCCTGTTCCCTCATCTTTTCCAGGAGCACTGCCTTGGGCATCACACGGACTCTGATTCCTTTGATACTGAAGTAAGGGTGCAATCCTTGCCCCCCCACACCCCATTATTGCTGCTCAAGCCTTACAGGAAATAAATATCAGGCAGTTTTGTAGCTGTGGGTAGAGTGGGCTTCGTTTTTATCCCGTGAGTGCCTGTTGAGTAGAAGGGATGCTCCCACCTTGGCAGTTCCTCTAGCAGAGGGGAGATTGATCCCTCCAGGATGGGGAGACCTGAGGGCGAGCCAGGGGAGAGAATATCTTGAATTCTCACCCATTTCTCACCCTGGCATGTTGCCTGTAGGCTGGCTTGTCCCGAACTGCTTGGAGAGCAGAGCTTGCTTTGCAGCACCCGGCTGACAAGTGGGGTGCCGGTACCGGGGGGTGCCATGGTGCTGCCGCTGCAGGTCCCCTCTGGGGGGGCTCTGCTGGAAAGGGTGGGTTGTGCTGCTGCTGTCGGCGTGTGGGACTTGGAGCTGACGCAGTGCGTTTTCCAGGCTCAGCAAAGCCTGTCACTTGTTTAATAATTTAAATATAGTTCTGAAATGTCATTTGGGGCTCTTGACTTCTCTTCATTCCTTTTTTAGGGAGTTCTTAGCCAATTTTCTGAACGTGACTGTTTCATTTTTAGTCATGATAACGTGGCATCTCTAGACAACTGGTTCTGATGCTGCTCTCATCTGGCTTCAGGTCATCTGGTGGAGAATTCAGCACTGCCATGCACCTAGCAAAACCCAAGGCTCTCTTTTACTTCAGAGATGTTCATTTCATCAGACAAGAAAGTTAAAAAAAAAAACCCACCACAAAACACTTGCCCCTTAGGCAGAGCTGGAGAAAAGGGCCTTTGTCTGGCAGGAACAGGCAGATGCTGTGGAGCGCTGCCGCCCGCGGCCAGCTGGTCTGCAGCCAAATACTACTTTCGAAGAGCCATCCAAAATCCGCTGCGCGCCCGGATATAAGAGCTCTCCTCTGTTTGCTTACCGTGGGGTGATGTCTGTAGGTGTTTTGTGTTCCCCAAAGGCACCCGGGTTATAGGTGGACACAAACGTCCAACCAGATGGGTGATGAAATTCTGTGGGGCTGCAACTGAACAGGGGCGCTGCTGTTTTGTTTGTCTTTTCAGTGTTCTGGGGGAAGGGGAAACGGAAGATAAGGTTACATCTGTCCTAAATCCATGACTTTTTACAGGGGTTAAAATCCCAGCTGAACACCTCTCTTTGCTATGTAGAGAGAACAGTTTAATAATTCAAGCGGGCTCCTTGTACCAACACATGTCTGCAATTAGTGCTGTGGCTGCCAGTGGGGTGTGAGGATAGCAGGGAGCTGGCAGTGGAGCTGTCTACAAAGGTATTAAAAACAAAAAAAAAAAAGAAAAAAGGGGGAAAAG
>VXAK01000922.1:412145-462300 GCA_013399435.1 Arenaria interpres
CAAGTCCTCTTTTCTCTTCCTCTTTTCTTTTTTTTTTTTTTTTTTTTAAGGTGAGCTCTCTGGGTGAAAGGTGCCAAGCTGAAAGCCACAGACAAAGAATTTCTTTCTTTCCCAAGTGAATATATATTCAGGTTGTATGTGTAAAATTCTCAGTTTCCTCCCTGATTTGCCCTTTCCTGTTCCTGAGTGCAGGGGTGGTTGCTGCCATATCAGAATTGAGGGTTATACTGTGGTTTTCCAGCTTTGGAAGCAGCTGGTGACCACTAAGGTGCACGCCGAAGCGGAGAGAGGAGCATGGAGAGGAGGAGGAGGAAGAAGAGGAGGGTTGGCAAGGGAAGGACGTGCTTTGAAAAGACAGAGGGAGCAGCTTAGGTGTAGGTGGAAGTTTCTAGGAGATGGAGCCCTAACTGCTCCCAAATAGTTTCTGCTGTAGCTGCTGCTCAGGTGCCCTTTCCTTTTTAATTCTCTAGGCAAATGGCGGTGTTTTCCATGAGATAATTGTTTGCTTAAGGAAAAAAAAAATAAATCAGTGAGCTAGCTTTAATCATTCACTGTAGTAGAGATGTGTGTAGCATGAAAAATTCCTGTAGCTGAAGCGGTGGTGTTTTTTTATAATCACTGAGTGAGAAGTCCCTAAAATTGTCTGTTCCTGGAGCTCAGTAGCTGTGCAGTCTGACCGGTGGCAACTGCTTGAAGCTTCTCTATTGACCGGTATTCTAAGTTATATCACAGACCACTGAAAATAAGATTAAAAATTGTAATGAAACTAGAGAATAATTTTGAAAACTGATTGACCATTTATTTTGCTATCAGACAGTGTTGTTGTAAATTATTTTCTTGCTCACAGCTTGCTGCTTTACAGCTGCACATGAAAAGGAGAAAGCACAAATGTTGATGAACACATTGAGCATCCTTCCCCACACCAAGGTCCTCTTTCTCTCTGGTTTTGGGAAGTTGAATGTTTGTTTCCTCCTTTACTTTTCCTGAAGTGGTTTTAGGAAAATTCCCCATTCAGAAAGAAAAAACCCCAAAATCTAACTTAACTGACTTTAATCAAATGGAAGAAGTAAAGTAGTATTCAAAATCTATTTCTTCCATATCAAAGTAGTAGTATGCAGAAGGCTAGTAGAAACCTTTATTTGTGAACTTGTAGCCTATAGTCATTTTGTCTTTCAGTTGAGTCTTTTAAATTAGAACATCTAAATAGTGTCAGACTAAGTCAACAGTTAGGTATGATATTTTTAAGGATGACATCCTCAGGTTGGATGACGCTGGTGATAAAATAGCTGTTAGTTGAAACCAGGGTACAAATACTGTAGCAGCCCTATTTCAGCGACTGATAGTCATCAGCCAGGATAGTGCATGGAAGAATTAGAAAGAGGGAAAGGTTCTAGCCAGCTTTAGGAAAATATGCAAACATATATAATTGACTCTTGGCATTAGCCCCAGTGAATAGAAGTGTGTAGACTGTGGGGAAAATATTCTCCCTAAGAAAGGCACTGCTTTTTATAGGTTCATCCTTGACTTCTGTTGTGATCTGGAAGCATTTCTGTTCCTTGTTTGATGGCTGCCTGCTCTGTTTCACTCAGTGTATTTACTGATGCACTAGGATGTTCGACTCGTCTTGAGTGTCCTTTTTCATTTCTTTGCACAGTGAGGAACTGTAGTTTGTACTTTTATCCTTACAGATGCTGGGAGGCAGCCCTGAATGTGAAGTCCTAGTGAATCCTTGGTTATCAAAATTAAAATAAACAAGGATTTCTAAGGTGGTCATGACCCTCTTGCTGAGTCATTTCAGAGTTTGTTTAGTAGTGTTATCGTTTACGGCAAGTAAATATGAGGCTACAAATCTGGTTTGCCATTTGTAAAGGCTTTACTTTTGCTAGTTTGCTATTTCACTGTAGTAACTGTGGTCTTCTGTTTATTGCCTTATGTTTAGTAAATATTTTCTTTTCCTCAGTGTCTGTCAGAATTGACTCAAGCCTTATTAATTTTGAAAGAAGGCACAGTTAGCATTCGTGAGTATCTTGGAGGAGGAGCTCAAACTTCCAGGGGACTTTGTGAGAGCCGGCTGTGCTCAGCATTTTCCAGCATCAGGCTTCAAGGCCACAGATGCTGTGGAGCTGTGAAATGTGAATGCTTGGGGGTGTGAGCACACTGCTTTCCTCATGGATTTATACAATATTGACTTGTTTAATTCTTAATTTAGCCTACAGGAAACCAAATCTTGAATTTCAGTGTTTGTTTCTGCAGGAGAGAGCAAGAGGGAGAGCCAAGATCAATACGGCTTGCAAAAGCAGAGCAAAACAGACTTAGACTTTTGTAGGATTATACCCCAAGTGACAAAGACTCCTATATAAGATGGTAGATAATGCCTGATTGTTTGGGAAAGCTCGTTACAATTCATTGTACAAACATTTTTGTACAAAAATAGAATTCTTTGCGTGAATGAGGTGAGCAGGAATGGTTTCTTCCAGCGTGGTTTCTTCGTCTGTCAAAGATATAGTCTTCTGATGTTGGAAACAAAACCAAGAAAAGCTGCAGAGTTTTTGGCTATTGATGGGAAGTGCATTGGAATCTCAAGGAAGTAGACCAGGAGATTTGGTTTGTGCTCATTTTGAATAAGAAACAAACACAAAGTTATCATACTGAATGCAGCCATAACACGTGCTCTCAGTGCAATGGATTTAGTGTAGTAGATAAAGTAGTAATTAATACTGGCTGTCAGAGCTGCAGCTGAGGGGCCTAGAAGCTGGATATGCGCTCTAGTCCTAGGTGGAATGCGACTCCTGAAATAGACACATAAATCAGCCAGGAAACCCGTTTTACAGCAAATGTGTTAATTGCATGGCTGGGGACGTGCATGGACCTGTTTTCTTAGAGCACACTGTACGTTCTGCGCAGCTAAAATAGTCATACATGGTGTCGGAGTCTGTGTCTGAGTGTGTTTCCTTTTTCTTCTCTGCTTCAGTGAACATTAACCCAATATATCCTGTTCCATGCGCAAAGTGTTCTGGTGATAAATCCTCCAGGATCTTTCACGCTGTCTGGGTGAAATGTGCTATAGCGAGTACCTTTGGGGAGGAATGGGGGGAGGCTGCTTCAGGACATGACTTCTGTGCTTCTATTTTCTGTTGTCATTGCAAGTTAATGACAGGCTCTTCTGTTGTAATGTATGCCTCTGAGAGGACTTTTGTTCTAGCTGTAGCTCTTCAGCTTGAAGTGGTGATTGGTGGAGGAGGTCGTTAGGCAGGGCTGGTACGTCCTGCTGCTGACTGGCACGGATACACAGTGCAGATACTGGAGTTGTTCTGATCAGTGCTCTCCTGTTATTGGTATGACAGACAGGCAAGGAGATAAACTTTTGCCCCTTTTTTATCTCCACAGCACTTCACAGAGTTCCTGGATGAGTTTTCACCAGATGTCCTGGGCCAGCTCTTGAATGATCCCTTCTTGTCTGAGAAGAATGAAATAATGGAGGTAGAACTGTCTCCAGCATCCCCAGCGCCCCTCATCCAGGCAGAACACAGCTACTCCCTCTGCGGGGACTCTCGACCCCAGTCTCCCTTGACCCACATCTCGACCGATGACAACTTCAATGAAGGTAGTAGTACTGATGGGTGCGAAATCTGCTGGCATTGGTGCACTAAGCCCTTGTTCGTTTGTCGTGATGCTGCAGTTCCTGATGGGGTGATGGTGCGCTAAGGGTGCACGTGAGCGCTCTGTGCTAACTGAGGTATCTACAGTGAAATCACAGAAGGGAAGTCTGCAGGCCTTGTGACTAAAGAAACTTGCCCAAGGGCAGGGAAATTGTGCTCAGCAGAAGTTACTAACTTTGCACTGTAAACATTTTGAATTAGAAGTAAAGTGCCCATAAAAAAAATAAAAAATGGGAGAACTGTACTTGTTTCCATGTGTCTGCAGCTGTGGTTGTTGAAGATAAATGGAGACTGATAAACCAAATTAGTCAAATGAGGACCACCATGAAATCTGAGTATTGTAGAACATGACACGTAAGGAAAGGGTGAAGTGGGTTGTCTGGTCTTCAGGAGAAAAGGCAAAGGGGAGGCCTTATTGCTTTCTATGACTACCTGGTGAAAGGGTGCAGAGAAGACAAAGCTGGACTCCTCTGAGATACACAGTGATAGCACAAGAGGTAATGGTTGCAAGTTGCAGGAAAGGAAATTCCAGTTGGGTGTTAGTAAAATAATTTACTAACTAGGCATTTGAACAGGTGTCCAGAGAGGCTGTGAAATCTTCAGCCATGGAGATATTCAGAGCTGAACTAGGCAAGGCCCTGAGCAACCTGATCCAAATCGGCCATACTCTGAATGAGCAGTTGGGCAAGATTGTCTGCAGAGGTCCCGTCAAAGCTACATGATTAAAAACAAACAAACAAACAAACAAACCTTTTAAAGTACACTTATTTTCCAGTAGTGAGTATCGCAAGTTTCCTGGTATCCCAAAATGAAAATCAGATCATCTTACTTATATTTCTCAATACACGTGTAACTTCAAGTGCTGCCTCAGTCTTAAAACCTGTCTTGCTCAAGTCCTAGGGTTTTTTCCCTTTTTAGACAACAAAAAAAAAGGTAAAGGAAAAAATAATGCCCATCAAGAAGTCATTAGTGATATTGTAAAGATGTAATAACTGCAACTTTATAGATTCTGTGGTTGTGGGGAATAGTGATGCATAGAAAATGATGAAAACCAACGGCATTTTTTAGCAGTTATCTTGAATTCAGCAGTTATAAACAAGTGGAGGGAAAAAGTGGGAAATGCAGGAATGATGGGAAGAAGGGATCCAACCTGCTGCTTGTGGTCTGAAGGTGCCTGCTGGCAGGAAGGAGAGTTCAAGGTAAAAGTGAGGTTGGCGGGGCAGCAAGGCCATGAATATCTGGTAACTACTAGCAATATTCACCATGGCAGACTTTCACTCCTAGTAATTGGTTTCTGTCTTCAACATTAGCTTTACAGTGAAAAGCAGTAGAGTACTAAGGTGCATTGCAGTAAAAGGGACAGAGATTCATGCTTATGTGTAAGCATTAACAAGCTAAGCTGTTTATGAAGATCCATCAGAACGTGTGTTTTCAAAGGCTGACATTTTTGTAGTCCAAAGCGCTCTTTTAAAACAAGGTACAGTCTATTAGAGATTTCACAAGAGGACAACTAATAAAATCTGTGAGAAGGCTTTTCAATATGAGGCAGGGTTTTGGAGGTGATCTGGAAACATCACCTACATAACACCTTCCCGTGTTATATTTCCTAACTGTTTTATATGAATATCAGCTGGTTTATATGAATATCTTTAAATTAATAGATACAGAAGATAGTAAATGTAATTGTGGCAGGAGAAACGAGCACAAGAAACATCAAAAAACAAGCATCCCTGGAAGTTAACAGGGGGAAGCTTCAAAGTAGGCTAAAAGTGAGAGGAGATTCCTTTGGGGAAAAATCCTGAAGAAATTCATACTGCTGAGATCACTGGGTAATTAATAGAGCTCAAGTCAAAGGATGTTTTAAAAAGCCAAGAAACATTAACAAGTGGGTTTAAAAATGGGAAATGAATGGAAAGCATTTATTTCATCTTCTATTCAGTCGGCAGAGTGTTTCATAAGAGAGGAGGAGGAGGAGGAGTTGTTCTTGGTGTTTGGGATTTTATTTAATTTTAACCCTGGAATCACGCTCATGACCTTTCATTACCTATCGACTTCAAAACAGTGAAGCTCAGAGAAATACTTCAGGAAATTGCAGAATTAACAGTAACATGTCTGTCTGATAGATATTCAAAGGCATCACCCTGATGATTTTTCAGTCCTCAAGTGCGTGAGAACAGGAGAGGAGGATTTTGTGGGTGGCAATACTGCTGGGTTAGGCACTGGAGATTGAAAGCATCTCCCGGGTTCAGACAGTGGAGGTACACAGTGCTCCTGGTAGCTCTGGTGAATGCCAGTTCCCTGGGTAACCACCCTGTTGGGCAGATTGGTGAGCTCGTACAGCTGTTGTGTTTTCATGGTTTTCACGTGGTGAGGCTTCATGATCTGCAAGGACTGGGAGTAGAAACAGGCTAGTGAGGAGGCTCATGTACGACACTTGGATGCGTTGTGTCCACACATGCTCTGGACACACGTGCTGCGGACCCACATTCCTGTGGTCAGCAGCAGTGCAAGGAGGAGGATGGCACAAGGCAGTTGAGCTGGGTCTGGGTGCTGATTCATAGCTTAGCCCTTAGTTCTACAGGACTAAGGGCCTGGTGTTGTGCTCAAAGCACATGGCAAACAGTCTTTGTTCTTGCTTTGCAGTGAAATCAATAACATGATGGTTCAGTGGCACCCGATGTCTGCAGTGATTTTCATCTATGTGTTCCCAAGTATGGGGTCCCACACCCCCAGGTTACAGGGAGGTTGAAGAAAAGGCCCATCTTGTTTGGTACATGATCTTCAAGATACATGATCTTCTTAAGCCATTCAGTGTCTATTTCCATCTTTTTTTCCCGGCCAAGTCTCTGACCACCTTACTGAAAATGTTATTTAATGTTTCCTTTTGGCCATTATGGTGGAGTGAATGATGGCTCTGAGTCCATAAGCACTTTCTTACCAACTGTTGCAGGGGAACAATTAACTTCGGCTGTGAGCCATTCTCGTTGACCACGATCTGACTGTTACCAGGATTTCTACAACTGCTAAATTAACCTATTCATGTAATTGTAAATCTTACATAAAGATTTTTTTAAAAAGTTCTAGAACTGTAAAACCTGGCAAAGTCCTAAGTCTGGGTTTAACTCTTCCGAGGTGTCCAGTTGACCTCAATGTGAGAACGTGTTTAAGCATCCATAAGATCAAGGTCCCAGCACCGGTTTTCCCCAGTTATTCACTCTTCTGACTTCACTGTGCTGAAGGCATTTCCCCAGCTTTGTGCAGAAGAACTTTTCTGAATACTGCCAGGTTGTTGCTAGTGTGGGGTCTCTGAAGGCGTCAGTCCATAAATATCCAGCCTATGAAAGCATTGGCAAGAATAACTATTTTAAAACAGATGTGAGCAAGACGGCTGGCGTTTAGTTGTTTGTTCCCTCCCTCCTCCCCTTCCCCCCAAGAATCTATTCTTATATTCAACTTTGCAAAAACTTATAAGACTAGAGATCCTATAGAGAGAGATTTATAGGCCTGACCTGCTTGCTTGCACCTGCCTGATCATGTCCTTTGGTTTTTCTGAACTGATGAATAAGGCACCTGGCCTGGGGGTGGGAGGACTTCCAGGCTGTAACATGAAAAAAGAGGCTGCATCCCAGGTACGGATGAGCCGCGCCAGTTGCGCTGCTACTTCTTGCACAGCAGGTTTCCTCTTTCTAGTGCAGGTTTCCTCTTTCTAGTTGTGAGCCCTGAGTTTTTTGAGACAAAAAACATTGTGTGGAGAAGCACAATGGGTAGTTGAGAAGTGGAAATTGCTTCCTGGAAGGAAATGAAGAAGCTGGGAGAGGAGGCTGAGAATAGGGCTGATGGATAAGGGAAACTTCTTGCTGCGCATCAGAAGCTTTTGGGGGCACAGGTTCTCTTCTGACAGTTGTAAATGGTTAGGAAAAAAAAGCTTTATTTTCTGTTACAGTTGGTGTGTGTCTGTCTTCAGTTTTCCAGTCTCTGCAGCCTTTTGGAAAGGGAGGGCTGTGGGTGAGACAGCCAGGAGCAAGGCAGGAACCGAGTTTCAGCAGGGTCCATGGTTAGCCTCCTGTGTGACTTGAGGTGTGAGTGTAGGACCGTTCCCTGCCCTCTGATGCTTCATCTTGTCAGCCATAGGCACAAACTTTAGGACGGTGGCTGCCCCTTATTTTGGATGTGTGAGAGCCATAGGCGAGAGCTGGGTACAAGTAATACTGAGGGGCTGGTGTGCGGCAGGAGCGTGGAAGCAGAGGCTGCAGCATCGGCGTGGGGCTCTTCATCCTCTGGGATCAGCTCAAGTGACAGCGGGTGGTTTGCAGCGGGTGCATGTTCGGGTTTTGTGTGTGTTTTTCAGTTTGTGTGCCTGGCAGGGCTCAGATAGTGGAGAGACAACTAGTCATTCAGATGGTTTCTCCCCTCAAATTGTGGCCAGGTGGCTGGGTGCGTTCCTTTCCCCTACCCCCGAGGGCTCTACTTTTGAGACTAGGCTTGGTCCCCACCTGCCCCTCCTGTTCATGCTTTCCTGCTCAGGAATGCTTTGAAGTTACTGTTGGATTTGAAGCGGCTTGTCTTGGCTAAAGGTTTGACAGACTGATTGCAGAAATGATATGTTTCAATTTTATGCTGAGCTGTGCCAGAACTGGGGCTGGCCCCAGAATATAACCTGTATTGTTATTGGGTTTTTTACTGCTGAGGCTATGTTTTCCTGTAACGTGCTTTTAAAACCCAAAAGCCAAACAAGAAGCCCAAAACAAACAAACAAAGCCCTGAAAATCATTGTATATGGCTCTCGCTTCTCCAGGGCAAATAGCCCTTCAATGATAAATCCAGCCGTCATCTCAAGCAGCGCTTTGTACAGGAAAATGCTTGCTGATGTCCGGAGTCCACAAACAGTAATCGGTGTCATGAACTGTTTCTTCACATAGAGGTACCTGTGGGCTTGAGGCTCAGGGTGGTTGTCATACATTTTACATGTATATATGTATATAATATATATGTGTATATATGGTGTATATATTAGTCATTGGGTTTACGTATAGTAGGTTATATTTCCTAATTTTATTTTTTTTATATATAGAGGTGCTTCTGTCTGGTTTTCTTCAAATACTGAGTTGTAGAATCATAGAATGGTTTGGGTTGGAAGGGACCTTAAAGACCATCTAGTTCCAACCCCCTACCGTGGGCAGGGACACCTCCCACTAGACCAGGTTGCTCAAAGCCCCATCCAACTGGGCCTTAAACGCTGCAGGGATGGGGCATCCACAAGTTCTCTGGGCAACCTGTTTCAGTGTCTCGCCACCCTCACGGTAAAGAATTTCTTCCTGATATCTAATCTAAATTTCCCTTCTTTCAGTTTAAAACCATTACCCCTCATCCTATCGCTACACTCCCTGATAAAGGAGTCCCTCCCCATCTTTCCTGTAGGCCCCCTTCAGGTACTGGAAGGCCGCAATAAGGTCTCNTCTTTTGGTGCAGCCCAGGATGTGGTTGGTTTTCTGGGCTGCAAATGCACATTGCCGGCTCATGTTGAGCTTCTCATGAACCAAGACCCACAAGACCTTCTCCTCGGGGCTGCTCTCAATACATTCTCTGCCCAGCCTGTATTTGTGCATGGGATTGCCTCAACTCAGGTGTAGGACTTTGCACTTGACCTAATTAAACTTCATGAAGTTCACACAGTCCCGCTTCTAAAGCCTGTCCAGGTCCCTCTGGATGACATCGCTTCCCTCCAGTGTGTTGACTGCACCACACAGCTTGGTGTCATCGGTAAAACTGCTGAGGGTGCACTCAATCCCAACATCCTTGTCGCCAACAAAGATGTTAAATAGGCAATGAAATGTGAACAATGACAATGGAACCTCCTCTGCCCTGACTTTAAAGAAAATGGAATTGGACAAAGAAATTCACTTGTGTTTTGAAAAGATGCTGTCAAAGCCATGCTGGTAATTCTTGTGAGCACATTCCAATGCAACTTTTTTCCTGTGTGGGTTTTTTATTTCTGTGTGTTTATTTAGGAAATGGGGAGGAAGCCCTTTGGTGATGATAATCTGTATTTGGGTGACTTTTATGTGGAAGGGTAGCAGTCAATCCTTGCCAGCATCTGCAGTTTTAAAGAATGAGAAGACTTTTGAACTTTTATACGTCTAAGGTCTGAAATCTCAGTAGGTCACTTTGAATCAATCCTGTAACTTCTACTTGTGCAGCTGTGTGTCTAAAAAACGTCAGTTTTGATTTAGAAGTGGGCATTTTGGTGCTTACTTATGCTTACTGTTAATAATTGACAACTTTATTTGCAGTCAGACTTCCTTTAGCTTCTAGTTCCACATACGAGATCTCCTTCTGGCCTTTTTTCCTGCTGGAGTAAACAACCATCTGCTCTCGGAAACCTCTTTCCCCAGGTGTTTGCAGGCTGTGATTAAGTTCCCTCGTGATTTCTGCTTGGATACAGTTTAAATGAACTGCACTTCCTTGGTGTTTCTCTATAGGGAATATCTTCTGGACATTGAGCTATTGCAGCTCCTTTCTAAACAAAGGGACATTCACAGTTCATTTTCAAAATTCTGTGTCAAGTGACCACAGGACCTGATTTCCCAGGAATAGTTTCCCTAATGATGCATGTTAGGGGAATACTCCTCCCACTTCCAGTCCTGTTGTTTCTGAAACCAGTGATCTCATTCTCTCTGTAGTGTTGCACTGGGACTTTGTGCTCACTTAGTTATGTGCTGTGAGCATACAGCCCTTTTTAATCAAACTCTGATTGCTGCCATAATATGGGCATGCCTTCATAACATCTGTGTGGGGAGAAAGATTCAGGGGGTGAGAGGTAACTGTTTTATTTGAACACACTGCTTCTGTGGATAATTTTCACATATCTTAAAAAAAATAATCATAGTCTTTTATAGGATATTTAATTATATCTAGCTTTAAAGCTATAAATCCAAGTTACCACCTCAGACTGTGCCTCCTAAGCAAAAAATTCAAAAACATCAGGGATTGTATCCCAGCTGACAGCTATGCTTGTGTAAAGTTGTAGTCCAAAAGGAGGTTAAGGCAGAACCTGTAACCTTGAGACATCTCCTGGCTGGTTTTATGTGACAAGATGATTCTGATTGAAAACTGTCAAATTCTCTGCAGGAAAAGAGGGTATTGACCATGGTATGGGAGGAACAATGTGTCCTTGGTTCTATCTTAATAACTTTGATAGTGATCCCAATAATCTGTGGGTTTCAGATGACTCCGTGCCACTCAAAGTGGGGATGCCTGTTTGACTGGTGATCCTTTGCTAGAAGAAAGGCTACATCTGCTGTGCAGTGTGATTGCCACGTATCGCTGCCGCTCATCTCTGCCCGTTTATTCAGTTTTCCCATCCTGGCACTTTAAAAAGGACCCCAATGTTTGGTAGTCAAACAGTATCTCCTTTGTCGAGGCTGTTCCGAGGGCTTGGGTTTCATTATTTGCGGTGGGAGTGTGTGTGCACGCTGCGAGGGGGAAATGCCATCTGGAAAATCTGTAAGAGAAACTGTTTGTCGATGAATGTGGGCTCTCACCTCACGGAGGCGAGGGGGGGGAGGTAGCAGTGGTGGCGTTGGAGTTCAGCATTTCAGGCATGATAAACGGGGCTTGTGTCTGCCAGGGGGTGTTACGTGAGCCCAGGGGGAAGACAAGGAAGCAGTTATTCCTCCAGAAAGGTCCAACTTGCCTTTGGGGGGCTGGAAAGGCTCAGACTGGAGAGCTGGGGGTGCTGAACTTCCCTGCAGGCATCATGTCCAGCAGAGAATCTGTGCATCAGCAAAGACCCATTTGGGTTCATGGTGGGGTGTTTCTGCCATTTCCCCCCCCCCGCCAAAAGTTGTGAGCCTCCTCCAGGAAGCGCTTGCCCCTTGCAGTTCGCAGGTTTCTAGTTTGCAGCTGTATTTCTGTGGTGTAGGACAAGTGATCACCCTTGGATCATGCTGTATAGGGGCGGCAACCTCAAAGGTAGGATCCAGGCAAGGACTGAATGTTTGTCCAAAGTACAGCTTTGCAAACGTGGACCCTTGGTGCACTTTTAAGCGCCATCGGAGTCAAAGTGTCTTATTAACATTGGATGAGCCAAGTCTGAAGCTGCATACTGTTGTATGTGGCACTGCTCTGCAGAAGCCACGTTGTAGCTTTGCATCCAGGCCCAGTGGTTCATGATGCCGGTACAAGGTCAGGCACAGACTAAAAGGAATTAGTTGATGCCCTTTTGCTCAAATCCATGACACAGCTGAAAAGAGGGATTGTTTAAATACGCTTGGCTGGAACAGTTTGACTCATTAGAGAGATACTTGCATTACCCTGTTGCAGAGATGTCTCTTCTGATACCTGTGCAAAGCACTTTGCCTGGTGGTCTGTAATGGTCTCCCTAAGTTTCTGGTTTTGTATTTCTCTAGCTGTTTAATCTGCAGTTTGGACTGTGAACTGCAAGGAGGTGAGACCTGCCTCTTCATTCTGCTTGTGTATATGGGGATACCCACTGATGCTTCTACAGGTCTTATTTGCAAGCTTGTTTCGAATGACATGCAGCGCATGCATCTGTTTTCTGTGCGATTACAATCTGTTACGGCAGTAATGGTGGTATCAGGTGGGGTTTTTTTCCCTTCAAGCTTAGGTTCAGTGGTACATCACTTGTGTGGGCTTGTTTACTTGGTGGTGCTGTCTTCTTTTTTAGTGCAGAGGGAAAAGGGTGAAAATCATGTTGTTTCTCTTAATGCTTACATTCTCTCTGCTTGGGAGGGGTGAGGGAGAGATATAGAATGCATCTCTAATTTCATTTATTTAAAAATAGACAGCAACTCACTGATGTAACTTGGTTACCCATGCAAAAAGTGTCTCTGTTAAACTCTTAATGAGTAGCGCTCAAATGAATGTTAGGAGCAAGGGAGATCTTTTTAATTACTTTGTAAGTTCTGTTTCTATGTACATCTATCACAGAGGGTGAAATTTAGTCAATATTGGGGAAGATACACTTTTTCTCAGGAAAGGAGGTGGTATGTTGGACAAGATTGAAGAGTTAGTTGGATAGAATAATGTTGGATAGAAATAATTTTTAAAAAGGAAAGCAAAGCTCACTGGGAATGCTGATATTAAAAAAAAAAGTAAAGTTGAAGTAAGCATTTTTGTCGTCTTTTCCACTTTTCCTACCCTGCCTCCCATAATATTATGTGGAACAAGGAAAAGCAAAATGTTACAGTTCTTCAGAGAAATATGAATATCCTAGAAAGCTGCACATGGTGTTGTTAAGTGAATATGTTTGATTTTATTTTTGTATCTCTATATAAATACAGATATATTAAAAAATATTTTTTAAAAAGCAAAGTAGTAGTATATATTAATTCTGCCATGTACAAACACCTTCTTCAATGTGTGTTTTTCATGGATGCCAAAATGACACATACTGATTATTGCTAAGCTGTGATGCTTAGAAGAGCACTGAAATCCATTTCTGTTGAAAACTATCATCATAATGTATGTGGTGTGCAGTGTAGAGAAGAAGTTGACTTGAGTGTGTTGTGCACCCAAAGGCAAGCACTTGTGCACAACTCAGTCTTCGTAATGGGCTTTGAAAGATCTTAAGCTTTCGTTGTGCCAAAATGTTGTATAACCTTTTCCCTTTTTGGATGTAGGGGAGAAAGGAGAGTGAAAAGGGAAACTCCACTTGTGGTATGCTGGGCAGATCCTCCTGGCGTTGTCCATCTTAACTGCAGGTGATGGGACCTGGGGCAGGATTAGGACCTTTGAAATAAAGACAGAGGACAGAGGAGTTTGTTTGCTACTTGGACACCTTGCTGTAGATATGCACAACATGCAGTTACTGAGGGAATTATGTCTCCCATTTTGAGCTTTCTCTCCTGCCTTATTGCGTACACAGCATCTTACAACACATTGCATGTTGTATCTGGGACCAAGCCGGCCTCACAATGAGAAGAGAACATGTTTAGCATTTTTCCTGTCAGCGAGAACTTTGCTCAGTGCACTGATTGAACTTACATTTGTACTTCGTAAGGCTCCTGCCTTTTTTTTTTTTTTTAAAGAAGATGGAAGATGCATGCTTAACAGGAGTCTGCAGGAAAAATAGGACAAGCTTGATGACAAAAGCAGCACACAAAAGGTTTCTGAAGAAATGTAATTTTAGTCTTCGACACAGAAGATAAGATTTTAGATGCATGTGTCACAAACCCTGGGTTGCTGTGATTAATGGATTTTTTGGATGCTGGATTTGAAACTCTGGCGTTTAACTTGCAGAAATGGTCGCAGCTGAAAACTTAAGGCATGCTGTGTTTTGATAAAGTGTAATAACAGTGCTAAATCATCTGAAAAATCCAATTCCAGTTGTCTCCAGTTGGCCATTTTAAATTACTAGATACCTTTTGGCCTTAATCTCTCCATGGCTCGCCTGAATTTTCAGGACCGCTGTGGAAATTAATTCAGTTTGGTGAAGCGTTTTGATTGTGCCCTAGTAGGGAATTAAACAGCTCTGTGGAAACAGAATTTGAATTGTATGTGGTAAAGGAGAGATGAGGCTGAGTGTGAAACAATGAAACTAACAAAATATGGTATAGAGTCTCAGTTAGGGGAGCACCATGCATTCTGCATGTTGGGTAAGACACAGATTTTTCAGAGAGATTGTTTGGTCACACTATTAAAACACTCTTATTTTTAGGTCTGCGTAATACGCAAAAGTACACTGAATTAAATTTTTGTAGGTATTGCTTAATAGCTGGGTACTTTGCAACATTAATGTTCAGTTAACATAGTCCTTATGTGAACTTCAACAGTGCTAGTGCATTGCACGTAGAAGCATTAGCTGGGATTTTGCTAAGTACCATGCAGACTTCTTAAATAATGTATTTCATGTGCCATAACGCCTAGCATTCATGGGCTTATGAAAGGGTAGGTGAGGGGGAGTGCTTCTCATCTGAGGAATCATTGCATGACAGAGCTCTCAAGTTGATGGGAAGTTTCAGCAGGGGTGGGGTAAAGCAGCTGGTATCATTTGTTAAACAGTGAACTTTGGAATCAGGATTTTGAATCCTGAGAAGAGATTTCTCACAGGCGAAGCGACCATCTTTAGGTTAAGGATTCTCCTAGCCATTTGAATAGCTGAATCTCTTCTTCGAGATTTCTTCTCTTTATATCTGAGTGGTTTGCAGTGTGTTTTGTCTCACCTGAGCAATGCAGTATTGCCCTATTCATATCCATCTAGAATACCATCACCAAGATCATTTTCTCAGCCTTTTGTTTTGGACTCTGTTTCAAGAGTTCATGTGTACCTCCTGTGTCATAGCAAATATAAACATTCACCTTTAATTTCTTGATGCCAGTCATCTACCCTTTTTCCACAGCATGTCTTGCTTGGTTTGGAGAAGACACCTCCCTTCCCCTCTACCGGGTCCCTTGAGCCAGCCTCCACTGTGGTTGCATTTCAGTATTTCGTGTGCACTTTCTTGCTTGTTGTTATTGTTCTCTAAGACCTCTCATGGTTTTTTGTACCCCTCCATAAGAAATACCCGTGTCTTGGAGGATGGGCCATGCCCCTCAGTATGCCCAGTATTCTGTAGCCTGCTGAGTTTTCCCCTCTTTCCCTAATTTTGTCTGGTTTTGTGCAGCAGTGTCACCGGGGCAAGGGCTGCCACTTTGTTCAGCTAGTACAGTGCTTGGCCAAGTAGACTGAGGTGCTTAGGGGCTATTAAAAGAATAAACTAAGAATGATTTTCAGATAATGTCAACCTGCTGCACTCAGGAAGAGGAGAAAGAAGAATGGGAAATGTGCTTACAGCTCTCTTGGAGCAGAGGAGAGAGATCGCTGGTGACTTCAGAAGCTGGAATGTGTCAAAACAACCCTGACCATGACAGTGACTGCATAACAGGGGCTTGGAAAAAGGGGGGAGAGGGGAGTATCAAGGTGGGATTCGACCAGTGCATTGCTCCATCCCTTCCTTTCACAGGGCTCTTCATCTGGAATGACGGCTGTCACCATGCATCATAAGAGGCAATGTCAAAAAAGTATTAGGTGCTGTTCTTCAAAGTTATCTCAGTGTTAAATGCAGCGTGTCGCTGTCTCTGGAAACCACCCGTAACCCTGCAAACTGGTTGGACTGGCTTTAAAGCCTAGAATAACTCCGAGCAGTTTGTGCGGATCTAAGTGATGATGGCAGGGATGTCAGGTTAATCAGCAAAGTCAGGCTCCAGGGGAGTAAAATGACCGTCCGAAGGCCAGCGTATCTTGCTGTCTTACAGCAGCTGAATCCTTGTGATGAGTCTGGGGGTTAGAGGTGATAAACATCCTCCAAGTGCAGCCTTAGAGGACATGCCCTGCTTCGCTGGGCACCCACGGCTAAGATTTCTCTTCTACTTGCGTGATGATACAAATCTCAGCAACTTCAGGGCTAATTACTTGTCTCACTGATAGCTCTCATTGTTTGTAGCCTTCCCTCCCAAAGGGAGTCTAAAGCAGATTACAGCTGGTAGCGCTGCCACCCTGTAGCTCGACCCAGAGGTGCGAGAGGCAGCAAGCGGAGGCTCTGCGCAACACGATGCGGGGGAGGTTTTGGCAGAAGTTATCCAAACAAGCATTTGAAAGTTGTATTTGCCAAGGGATTCTGGATTTCCAGGCAAAGTTACCACTTCAAAGCTCTTATCTGAATGATCCACGCACAGCAAGCTAGAGGGAGACCGCGGATCCACTGCACATTTCATTGCAGTCAGCAGGGACGGGAGCTGCGCTCTCGTGAGTAGGGAGGCTCAGGGAGCAATGTCCTCCCTCCTGAGTTAATATTTAGACAATGCTACCTCTTTTTTTTCTTAAATACTTCTATTTTTATGTTTCTTCATTTCCCAGAAAGCTTTGGGAGTAAGCCCTCTAGAAACTTAAATACAGTGTTTAGCCCTTGCTGTACAGTTACTTCTTTTGGCAGAGCTGGCCTCACTGTCCTTGAGCTTCTGATTACAGGATACCTATTTTTCATTTTTAATTCCTTGGCGTGCCTTTACTCAAATTACCTCCTTCCTTGCCAGCGGTGGAGGTTAGGTCCCACCGCAGAGTAATTACTAGCACTGGAGATGTACATTCTTCTCCCTTCTCCCAGTCACCCGGCTCGTGCCCAGTGCCTGTGCGCATTGCGTGTGTGGTCTTAATAGCAAGGACATAGGGCAGCACAGGGGCCCTAAGCCCGCTCTTATTTTTGTTACTTGTTTGCAGCTGAATTCCGTTGGCATCTCGTCAGCTTGATGCCTTCAGATGTGCAAGGGTCTTGTGTCAGCCTTGCAGGCTGCTTGGTGGCGCGGCCACAGCGCCCCGGCTGCCTCCCACGATGCTGGTGCAGCGGGCGGCTGATTCGAAGCTCTGCTGCTGTTTGCTAGCCCTACCGTGTACGCGCTTACTCTCTGCTTTAATTCAATATATGCAGTAAATACTCTGAAGGCAGGAGAAAGCTTTGAAAGAAAGATCAACGCTCTTTTCTCTTACGTATATTTTGGCCTCAGTTTCCAGCTGATTGATTTACGGACGTGCTTCTCACAACTACTGATGGGTTGTGGCAGAGGACTGCGCTGTACGCGGTTGGGGTGCAGTACAGCTGGTGTGGGGTATTCTCCTGCGAGAGAAAAGAACTTATATGACAGAACTCGAGCAATAGGGATGGGAATTTTTTTTTAAGGCAGAATTGCAACTGCCAAAAATGCATTTGGTACGTTTTTGTTTTTTTTTTTCAAGTGGGGTTGTTAATAGCTTTGTGGAATTGACTAGGCTGAGAGAGGGATATCTGTGTATTATGTCAAAGGATGGGAAGCAGGGGGTGGCGGTGGTTAATGGGGATGTATTGGATAGTGTGGGACCTGAGCATGAGGTAAACAGTATGGGATAAGGGGTGGAGAATGTCATGGTTTTGCCTGGGGTGGAGTTGACTTTCTTACAAGCAGCTGGTGTAGTGCCATGGTTTGGATTTGGGATGAGAATGATGTTGAGAATGCACTGGTGTTTTCAGTTGTTGCTAAGCAGTCAAGGCCTTTTCTGCTCCTCACACCATCCTGCCAGCAAGTAGGCTGGGAGTACAAAAAAGCTGGGAGAAGACACAGCTGGGACAGCTGACCCCAGCTGACTAGAGGGATATTCCATGCCATATGACGTCATGCTCAGTATATAAACCTGGGAGAAGAAGGAGAAAGTGGGGGGGATGTTTGGAGTGTTGGCATTTGTCTTCCCAAGTAACCATTACGTGTGATGGAGCCCTGCTTTTCTGGCAATGGCTGAACATCTGCCTGCTGATGGCAAGCAGTGAATGAATTCCTTGTTTTGCTTCTCTCATGTGTGCGGCTTTTGCTTTACTTATTAAACTATCTTTGTCTCAACCCATGAGTTTTCCTTATTTTTCATATTCTTCTCCCTATCCCACTGTGGGGGGAAGAAGTGAGCGAGCAGCTGTGTGGTCCTAGTTGCCAGCTGGGGTTAAGCCACGACACCAGTCAAAATATGCATCCTGTGCTGTGACTTCAGAGGCTTTGAGGAGGAAATTAGAATGATCACCACGGCACTGGTGCTCCTGTGAAATCATCAAAGCCTTTATCCTCTTTTAGACTTACTAAATGAATCCTTGGGGAAAAAATGTTGAAGTTGAGAGTGTGAAAAATCCTTTGTTCTTAAGGAACCACTCCAGCAATTTGATGATTGCAAGCGGTAGAAGGAGCAGAAGTCTGGCTAAACGCTATCTCTAGAAGGAGGAATACAACTGAGTCAGCAGGCATTAGCCTGTGTAGGACACATGGCTCCCTGGCTGCTTTACTCAATGGCTTGTTTAGCCTTGTTTTGCTGTGTGTTAGCAGCTTTCGGCAACGTACAGTGATTAGTGCTCTGTGTCTTTCCTCACTGGTCCTCTCTGTATCCTGGGGCTAGGATTAGGTTACAGCCCTGGAATGGCACGGTTGTCTGCATTGACTGAGAGCTGAATAGTAAGGGCAGAGTTTTGTTGATAGACTGAAATGCCTTCTGTGTTTGTTTCCCTTCTCTGGAGGAGGGGTGACATTATTTTCATTTGTAGTCTTTCTGTCTCTGAGCTAAACATGTGGTGTCCAATTTCCTTCCCTGGCAGGTGACCTGGAAAATGAGGAATGGTGTCTGGGTACAGAGCTGACTCCAGCAGCAATAAAGACTGAGCCAGCGTTGTGCGAGACATCAGGCCTTGCTCCCTCAGTCAGTCTCACTGTCACGGCCACGTCGCTGGAGGGAGAACAACCTGAGCTACAGACAGATGCCCTGGTACGTGCAGAGTTTCTGTTCTCCTCTCTGCACAATTAGCTACAGATTCTCCTAAGACTGCGTACTGGTGTAGCCTCCTTGGTGCCAAAGTTGTCAGTTCAGGGTTCACAGTGCAGTCTGCTTTAATGTTTTTTAATGTGTCCCACTACTGCTGTAAGAGCTTGTGTTTGAAAACAGTTATCTGCGTCTTCAGGTCTTAACTTTCTTTTCTATGCTAGCCCCAAAGCCTGGGGCTCAAGCATTTTAAAAAATATTTAAACAGTTTCTAATGAACCAGTCCCACCTGGACTGACTAACCCATTTGCCCTGTTGAGCCTGTGACTGGAAGCTAAGTGTCTTCCACAATAACTTGCCTTAGTGCTGCTGTGCCTTCCCCTAATCAGAACAAGACTCCTTGTTTGAAACAACTGGAGAGTTTCCCTGTTTGCCTGCTAAGTAACTCACTGGGGCCAGATCTACGAAGCTCTGACATTTTGAGCTGCTTCTGCTTCCACACCAACCTGCCTCGTAAGGAGCATTTGTGATGCCTTTCTGACCACAGCTGGAGCAGCCAGGGGGCATTCATAGGGCTTAGTTTGGCTGTGGTTGAGTTAAGGAGAGTAAACTGCAGCAACTGATGGCTCACCAGAGTCCCCTGGCAGTGGAGGAAGAAGCGTGACTGTTCTCAGTCCCCAGGGTGCGAGGTCAGTCCAGGCCGGGTGGAGTTAGTATATGCTGAAAATAAATGTTTCCACTTGGATGTGGATCAGAAATATGTGCAACAGAAATTATTTTATGAGAAACTGACAAAAATTAAACACAAGTTTCCCATAGTCCTCTTCTAGACTGAATGTGCTGTCCCCGTACACAGTCCTGCTGTAGCTTGGGATGCTGTGATTTGCGAAGAGTATATTGGGAGTAGCTGGTGGCTCATTACCATTGCACGGATTAGTTACACAGGTTATTGAGGGAGATTTTGGCTGCAATGAGCATGCTGATGTGCCAAACTGACTTCCTCAAGCCTGGGACTGTAACATTCAGGCAGACTCTGCGCAACAGCTTGGCAGCCTGGTGCCCCAACCTTGTCAATAGGGCAAGCCAGATGTCTTCCAAATTTCGATCAGCCGTGACTGTCTCTTCTCCTGCTCCTCCACACCGTGAAATGAACTTGGGTCTGATAATCTGGTGCTTCAGTGACTGGCACCTTGCTCTTGCTCCCAGATGACAACGGTCTTGAACAGGCTGTCCCCCGCTGCCATGAGTGTTTCTGTCTCCACTCAAACAGACTGTGCAGTCCGGCAAATCCTAGCAGCAGCTCTGTTGCTAAGAGAAGTAATTTGAGTGGGTTGCATGCTAGCTTTCAGCCTGAAATGTCATCTCTGAGGCGTAATCTTTTATTTAGCTAAATATAGTAGTAAGAAAAGCCACAGTGGGAGTAGTCAGGACAATATTCTCTGTAGCCTGGTTTAACAAACTGTGTGAAGCAGTTAAAGCTTTGCCTGTAGCAGAACAGGAGGGAGGGAAACCTCTCCATTTATGGAGAAGTCATCGTTGTAGCCTTCTATTAAGGTTTTTAAGATGTGTGCTTTGGGTTTTCATGCAGTTAATTTCTCTTTTCTAGATGAAACCATTAAGCCAGAAAGTTCTTCCAGAGATTAAATTGGAACCCCATGAAGTGGATCAGTTCCTGAACCTCTCTTCTAAGGAAGGTCTGTTAATTACCAACCCAAAATGCAGAGGGAGATGACCAGAATGCGCAATGAATGTACTTTACCCTGATTAAATATTTGGCTTCCTCACTTGCCATGTTAATCTTTAGGCTAAAGCTGTTGCCTTCTAGGGATTCAACTCACACTGCTGAAGTGCCAGCCTCTCTCTGACCCATTTATGTGGTTTTTCTTTTTTTCCTCCCCTTGCTCATCACAAAGAAAATTATCCCTTTCTTGTCTGTAGTGTATTAAGAATTGTACAGTTGCTGAAGGGAGCTTGAATCCTTAAAGTACAGGATTATTTACGGTAGAAGAGAAATCAATTTGAGGAGACTTAACTAAGGTATAGAAAGCATGAAGAGCATAAGTGGAAACTTTACCCTTTTAACCTCTGATACAAAAGCAAGTTTGAGTTTATATGAAATTAAAAGTTTGGTGCATCTGTTTGTAGCATATTAGTTTTAGTAGAGTTTTTAAGTGCCACCAGGATCCCTTTGCATTAATCTATAAATGAGGAAGGAAGAGCAATGATCCCTACCCTGAAAGTTAAACATGGTCTTGTCGCATATAATATGTTAACCCAAGAAAAGTTTGAAAGAGCAAAATATTTGGGCTGAAATTCGAGCAGATAACTGCATCTCAGTTGCCTGATACTTGATATTCTGTTAGTGAATTCATTTGTGTAGGTAATTAGAACTACTCTAGGGAGAGAAGCAAGTGATGTATCAGGTGGAAAAAAGGAGGCTATATCTCAGCCCAGGGCATAAATTCGATTGCTCAATTTGTGGGACTTAAGGGCCTTGCTGTTTTTCAAGTGTATATCTTCTTCTGGCAACTGCTAGAGTTAAGATGCTAGACAAAAAGAGCTCATGTATAATAGCCTTTTTTTGTTACTATTTTTCTTCCTTCCTCCCCCACCGCCCATTTGATCTTTTCAACTCAAATTTGCAAAGTATAACAGAAGGGGAAGGTGGCAAATTCAGCCCAGCATCTTCCTACTCCCAATTTTCATTGCTGTAAATTTATCTCAGAGAAATAATGACTTAGTTATGGCTGTTTTGGACATCTGCTAAATTGTCCATGTAATATGAGTAGGTGAGATACTGCCCTGTTTCTCTTGGTCCAGACCCATTTGGTTATAAGCAGCACTTTGCTTGCCAATTCTAGCACAGGTTCTTTTGGCTGCAAATGCAGTAGAAGTTAGTTTATGGCCCTGGACAGCACAGAGAAAGAGAGGTTCCCATGGCAGTTGCCTATACTGCTCCTGCTCCATCAGTACCTTAAAGCCTTCACAGTCACTAGGTTGTCACTTCCTCCCCGTTGTGCCAAACCAGGTCCTTAGGAGTCAGATTATTTCTCTCCTCTCTGTTTGTATAACACCTTGGACATGATCCCTTCTCCTGAAAAATGCTGGCAACTTGTTTAATCCACAGCAAAGTTAGGAAAGACTATTGTTTTTGGAAAGAAAGCGCACTGACTCAGATCCCCTCTGTTAATGTGGTTTCCCAGGGCCAGGGGACTTGTACTGAAGGGTTATACTTAAACCTCAGAGCATTTGGAGAAGAAGCTGAAGTGTAGGTAGAAATGACTGAAGCATATGCACAGAGCCCTGTTTTGTCTGTTAAGCCTAAAGATAGCTGCTGTGTTTCATTCCTCCTTTGGAGACCTGCATGCTCTGAAAATCTTCCAAATTGCCATTTTTCCCCGATCCGTTTTTTAGCAGACAGTTCTAGTCTTGGAAACTGGGTGGTCGTGGTGGCTCTGGTGGAAATTTAAATTAACACCTCAAAACCTTGTGTTATATATCTCTCTTGCCATTTAGCAGTGGATCCCCTGCATTTGCCTCCAACCCCCCCCAGCAGCCATGGCAGTGACTCTGAAGGAGGGCTGAGCCCGGCTAGATCGCTCCCTCCTTCGAGCCCAATCCAGCTACAAGCCACGGCTAAAGTGACATCCCGTGCAGCTTCAGCGCTCTCCAATTCCCCTCTCCTGACTGCACCACATGTAAGTTGAGCTAACTTTTTCCATCGTCTGTCTGTCTATCATCTATCTTTTTTTTTCTTTTTTTTTTTTCTTAATTACTGTTTTTGCCATGGATTGACCATCTCTGGTTAAAACTGCCAGTCCAGTAATTCTTGCATGCTGGTCTGTTCTGTTCCCACAGAGAACAGCGTGTGCCCCTCCTCTAAGTTAAGACAGGGTTCAACAGTGTTATTAGGTTTCTCCCACCGTTGATTGTGTTTTGCATTAGGGCCCAGCCCTGCTGGGTTAACCCGTCCCTGGTAGATCTGCATCTGACCTCTTGTCATGTCTAAAGCAAGTGGTGATATTTAGGGAGGGATTTTCAGCAGTGCTTCTTATTTGTCTCTTTCCCTGTTTGAGCCAAGAGAAGTTTTACTGTTGGCCTCAGTGTGTGCAGAGCTGGGCTGGGAGTAACTGTTTTGAGGGAATCCTGTCCCAAAAGTTCAGTCTCTGAATGGAAGCTATCTAAAAAGGTCTTCCCCTTCCACTCATTCCTAATTGCAAGAGGCTACTGTGTTACTAGGCAGAGTCCCTTCTGAAGTGGGAGAGCTGCTGCCTCTCTTCCCTAACACTCTTTTCTCTAGAGCTACGTGCACTTACTGTTCTATTATTTCATTTCTATGACACTTGCAGAAATTACAGGGGACTGGCCCACTCATCCTGACAGAGGAGGAGAAGAGGACGCTGATAGCAGAGGGGTATCCAATCCCTACCAAACTGCCCCTGACAAAAGCAGAAGAGAAAGTGCTGAAGAAAATCCGCAGGAAAATAAAAAACAAGGTAAATGTTAGTTAGCTTTGCTGGGTAATTTCTATTAATCCTTCGTTTAAAACAATGCTGTGATAATTCTGCAGTAGTGGTCTGTGGTACAGTTGAATGCTGTAAGGTGTCTTTATTTAAAGTGCTTTCCTTTGTTCCTAAACACATCCATCAAATTGTCACCGTGACACTGTGCCTCTGTCTAGTTATTTACCTGAACACATGAACAATAGAGTATTTAGCAAGCAGGGTATCAAATTGCTGTTTCTTGGCTCCATTTTAAAAACAGTACAGTCCTACCCTTATGGTACGCAAAGACCTCCGTATTCTTTCCATGGTGATGAAGGTGTTCTTTTCTGCTGTTTCATGTTTTAAAATCTGACTGTGTATTTGTGTCCTAGTCTTTTGATCACTGAATTCCGTGACCTTTAAATGAATGATTGGTACCAAGGCTGTGAAATGCCCTACAACTCCTTTCTTTCTTCCAACATGGGGAAGAGCCTAGTGACAAGGAGGAAAGGATTATTTTTTTTTCAGACCTGGCCAGCCCACTTCTTCAAGAAGATATTAGTACATCTTTGAAGGTTAATGCGTTCTGTTACTGGTTTTGCAGATAGAGGTGTAAATTTGCCCACACTGAATTAGAATTTGGTATTGTAATATATTTTTTCAAAATTTTTGAAAGTGATCTTGTGCATTTTATGTGCTGCTTTCATCTAATCAGTCATTTATATTGGAGAGGATCTCTGAGGTCCTTTGGTCCAACTCCTTGCTTTGAAAACAGGGTCAGCATATAGAGCAAGTTGCTCAGGGACTTGTCCAGTCACGTTTTACTGTCAATGTATATGGCAACCTGTTCCCAAATTAGGCTGCTTTTGTGGTAAAAACAAATAAATAGAATTCATAATTTCCTTTGTTGCAACTTGTATTTGATACCTCTTGCCATTTTGCTGTATGCCTCCAACATCAGCTTCCTACACAGGATAGTTGAAGGCAGCAATGGGATTCCCTCCTTAGCCTTCTCTTCTTCAATCTGAACAAACTCAACTTTATCTGCCTTGCCCAATAGGTCATGTGCTCCAGCCTGCTCATTATAGCAGTGGTCCTCCCCTGGGCTTCCTTCTGTACATCCAAAGTATTTTATTTCAGAGCCACAAACTGTACACTGTACTCAACTGTGGTCTTGCAGGCACTGAACAGAGAGGAAGAACCACTTCTCTCAACCTGCTGGCTACAGTCTTGTTAATGTAGACCCAGATCCAGTTGGCCGCTTTAGCTACAGGGGTGTATTGATGACTTATGCTTGACTTGTTGTTCATCAGGACCTGCAAATATTTTTCTACAAAGCTGCTTTCTGGTGCATGCATGGGCTTTGCCTCTCCCGGAAGCATTGTTCTAGGGACCATCTTTTAGTATTTGTCCTAGGATATTCTCCCCAGATGAATCTGATTTGCTTTTTAAGGTTAGTTCGGTAAGAGCAGGGAATGATCTTTTTTCTACTGGTGAGAGAAGCAGTCTTGTTTCAGGATGTGGAAACAGACCAAGTCAGTGCTTTGCTTACCAGGAATAGAAGTGAGAGCAGCACGGAGGCTTGAATCAAATAATGTTGGGGCTTTTTACTAGTTTATTAATTCATCTCTGATGCTTTTTTTTTTTTCCTATGCAAATATTTGGTGTTTTCCTTCTTTTTTCCTTAGATCTCTGCCCAGGAAAGTAGAAGAAAAAAGAAAGAATACATGGACAGTCTGGAAAAAAAGTAAGCCAGCCTTCTTCCTGTTTCATGTGGACCAGTAGCGCTAGTTGCTACACTGGGAAGGGATCCAGCTGTTGATGCTGGGACTGCTTTGTGCACAGAGTGCCAGCTGCCATCTCGTGGTTGTGACTGAGAAAAGGCCCTTCTTCTGGCTTCTGCTTGTACGTGCGCTGGGCTGCTGCATTCCTACCTGTGTCTACCTCCAGCACCTCGCTAACATGCCGACAAAGACTTTGAACCTTAAATAAGGCAAGACCCATCTGCTGTCAGCCTCTCCCTCACGCAAATCTGTTGGCCTACTGGGTAGGCAGTGTCCAGGGAAAGGCGGATTCAAAGTGAATATATTCTGTCTTCTAGTGCAGATGGATACAGAAATAGGAAGTGGATGAGTCAGGACTGCTTGGGAAAATAAGCAGGACTCAGGAAAACAGCATGTGACCCATCGACTTCCTTTAGTGAGAAGGAGCCAAACCCCCAGTTAGTGATTTTTATCCCAAGTTAATCTTTCTTCCAATAGACAAGTATTCTAGTATTTCTTTTATGCCCTTCACCAGATGGATCTGTTAAACCCCTTGTACCATCTTTGGTGATATCCTTGATGTAATTTCCTTTTTTTATTCCTACCTCTTTATGGATGAGTCTTGCTTCCTCAGAGTTGATCTTGGGAATTTCCACCATATACATACAGATATCAAAGCTGTTTACCTTTTTCCTCCTCGAAGCTGGTCTGGCTGGTCATATTTGTCTTTGTAGGAGTCCCATATTTTTACTTGCACCTCTTATACGGCATGTCATATGATAACCAGCTCTAGTTTAGGAGGTTTCCAGGGGCAGTGTGGAAATGAGCACTCTGTTGTAAATGAATCCGCCTGGCTTATTAACCTCCCTAAACCTGAAATTTGAGGATCTGATTTCAGAAGCGTGACGTTCATTAAATTGCTTGGTACCTCATCCTAGCAACGAAATGCACACATTGAACACCTTTGCACAAAATACTTGCTAGCAACATAAATATAGTATGTTCTGTGACTTTTAAAGTATCCTTTCCATGGCGTGATACACAGAGAAAGTCTGAGCAAGGTCTTTGCTGTTGCTATTCCAGGGGTCAAAAAGTAGTCACAGCTCATCCTGAATGAGCTACACCTGCTCGGATTAGTTGAGCCATGTAAGCAGGTGCTCCACAGCTAGTAGTGTCTTTTGCAATGTCTTTTACACCAGGAAGTATGATTAAAGATTATTAAAGTTCGTTGGTGTAATTTTTCATTAAAGGTAGGTAAGACCATAGAGCTCTCTGTGAAAGCATGTTTAATAAATGACTGATTTTTTACATTCCTCTTTCTTTCCTTGTACTGTCTTCAGAGTTGAGACTTGTTCAAATGAAAATAGTGAGCTGCGTAAGAAGGTTGAAGTCCTGGAGAATACTAACAGGTAAGGTATGAAGAAAATAAAACAAAACTGTAGCATGGTATTACAGTGAAAAGTAAAGTTAAGACATCAATTGAAATGTGAAGAACAGCTATATCTGATCTAGTTATTGTCAAAGAAAAATAAGGAAAGCCAGTTATCCTGACTACAGTGTGATGTAAAGCATAGAGACTTTTACATCAGGTCTTAAACTGTCTCCCTTTTAGTACACTTCTTTGAGTTCTTCCACTGCCCAGGGAGACATGGTTAGTGACACATAACAAACAAAAAACCACAACCCAACTCTCCAAATTGTCTTTATTTATTGAAAGACTGTTTTGACAAGAGACCTTGACCTGCAGCATTGACACTTCCAGAAATTACAGTGCTGAAGCTCAAGAGTCATTATTAGTTCCTTCTGGACTGCTAGATGTCATTGCAATTATTGGGCACCCTTCTAACCGTCTCGCACCCCAGAATTTCCTTAATTTGGAGTGGGAAAATCAACTTCTTGTTTCGTCATTTCTGAAGAAATGAGTGACTCGATGGCTTTGTCAAAGGACATATGGCAGAAAATGTTCAATACCTGAGCTTTTAATCGAATGTTAGCTGAGAGTGGAGTGTCAGTCGTGGCTTATGGTCAGTGTGTTCTCTAATGGTGAGCAGGTACCAGATAAGCCCGCTGTTAACACCTTCTAGTTACAGGCATTTTTAGTGATGGTTGAATATTACCATTGAACATGATGGTAGCACTAGAGGTTGGGAGGAGGCTGGGTTTTGAAGATAAGACCCATGATCATGGAAAATGGCCCTAGAGCTTGTCTGGCAGCCAGTGTATTGCTAATTGAGTGGCATGTGTTGTTTCTAATCTCCGGATCCAATCTCTAATTTCATGGAGCCAGACCCTGTAGCACTGTAATTTGCTGAAGAGTCACCCACACACTGTTCATGCATAAAGACATCTGCTGCTTGTTTGAAGAGAGCCAAGCCATTTCTGTGCCTCCTGTATCTTCCTTCAGGGTTTTACATAAAAGAACCAGGAATTTTTCTGTACTTGTGGAGTAGGGTTTTCTCTCCCAGAATCTGTCCCAGGAGGTGCTGAAGCTGGCTGCTCTAAGGAAAGATGCAGCTGTGGATGAACCACTCAGGAACAACATGTTTGTCAAGCCTAGAGTTGTTGGCCAGCTGTTTCTCTGTCGGAGTTGTTGTAGATGCAGTCATGAGAACAGCTTTGTTGGTATTGTCCATCCTTTTAGACAGGATCTTCAGCATCTTCTTTGTTATTTGATAATCTTAATTCTCTCATGCTCTAAAAATACTTAGCTAAGTGATATTATCTCTGAATCCTTGGAGATAACGTGGGATGAGTTGAATTGTTTTCTTCCCTCTGCATTAGCGTTGGTACTCATTTGTAATGTTCTGCGAAGAAGCAGATGTTCCTGACCCTCTGCACAGAAATTCTTGTAATTCATGGTGATGTTGTTTTGGCTATTTAGATACAAATTGTACCTAAAATTTGTTAAAACTTCAAATCAAAGTACTGAGAAATTTGTAAAATTGCCTGCTTTCATCAAGTCAGAATTATGTAACATACCACATTATGGGTTTTTTCACCTTGACCTCAAAGAGCCACTTTTCTTATTTAGTGCATAATTGTGCAATGATCTCATTCAGAGAATGGTTCCTAGGTCCTTGTTTAATGTACATTATCCACTTCCTATGGTGAATTCAAAATGTCTTGTTTCCTCATTGGTATTTGCACCAAGCCTTGATGTGGCGCCCGGAAACTGTTCAACTTGTCTTCACAGCATCCTATAACTGGTACTTCCAGCTATGTCCTTAACTACTTCTCCTATATACAGTCAGGAATCAAAGTTCAAAGCAGTGATGGTTAAAATGATGCAGTGTCAGTTTATTTTTGGATGTCCAAATTTAAATGTTTAGCATTTTATTTCTCAAAGTACCTACCACACAGTCATACACACATGTATCTTATTTAATATGCCCAAAGAAGAGCCCCAGTTGACTTAATTTTGAGTGTTCAATGCAGTAAAAAATGAAGACGTTGATGAAGGTCTTATCTACAAGTAGATCTACAAAGATCAGAGCTGTTCTTTTGTTGTGAAAAATTGTAAGAGTGGAAGAAAGATAACAGGAAAATAGCTGCGATTACATGTTAAAATGTCCATGCATTTAGTATGGACGAAGACAAAGTTGGTTTTGTATCTTGTTGGAAAATTGGGTTATAGCTGCTTACTAAAATGTTCATGCACATGTATGTGCTGTCACTCAGTATCATGTTTTTATAGTCTGGCTTGAGTTGAAAGGAACTGAAGGGCAATTTCCACTATTGAACAGCAGAGTTTCCTTTCAGTATGTGCCATCAGTTTTTTAGAGCATGTTACTCTATATATAGAACGCATTTTGCACAGATACATACCTAAGGCTTCAGGGAAACCCTGCTTGCATTTCAAAATCTGGCTCCAAACCATGGAAATACTAGAATTTCTTCTGGTAAAAATATTCCTGCATTATTCTCAGCAACTTGAAAAAATTTAGAGAAGAATCTTCCCCAAGAGCCTGCCTTAACCTGAAATTCTCAATCTGAAAATATGTAATGTAAAAGGTGCAAGTGTGGTCAAAACCTTTGCATCCAGAAGCATCTCCCTTGGCATTTATGCATCTTAAAAGGCAAGGCAGGAGGCTGGGGATCAGGACACAGGGGAGTTTTTAATTTTCATCGCTCTGAGTGGGTGACTGCAGCATTTTTGGCACCTTCAGTATTAGAACACTAGCATATGTTTCCTCTTCTAATTTATGTGACTCAGTCCCTTAAAAGAAACCCGTCCAAGTTCCTTTCTAGACAGTTTTCTCAAATCTAAGGAAGCACATTATTACATTCATATCTGTTATGTCTTGTAGCCACAAGTGAGCCAGACACTCACTGGTTTTAGTAGCATCTGAACATGTGAGGTACTGCTGTCTTAAAAAAGCAAAGGGTGTGAGAAGAAGCTGGCGCCAAGAGTTAAACTGACTGTCCCAGTCACCAAGAAGGTTTGATCCACTCATGTTTTGGCACTGGGATCAAAAGCAGAAACTGCCAATGATCTAGGGGGTTGAACATCGTCTCTGACACCAGTATTGTCTAGCTGTGAGCTATGGGTGTTTGGGCTGTATTGAAACATCTGGTACTGCGTATGACATATGAGGAGTAGTTTTGATTTTCACTTCTGTTGAGTCTGTATTTATCATAGAATCACAAAATCATAGAATTGCTTTGGTTGGAAGAGACCTTTAAGATCATGAAGCCCAGCTGTTAACCTAGCATTGCCAGGTTACCACTAAACCATGTCCCTCAGCACCACATCTACACATCTTTTAAATACCTCAAGGGATGACGATTCAGTCACTTCCTGGGCAGCCTGTTCCAATGTTGACAACCCTTTCAGTGAAGAAATTTTTCCTGTTATTTCAATGTAAACCTCCCCTGGTGCAACTTGAGGCCATTTCTTCGTGTCCTATCGCTTATTACTTGGGAGAAGAGACTGAGCCCCGCCTCTCTACAACCAACTTTCAGGTAGTTGTAGAGAGCGATAAGGTCTCCCCTCAGCCTCCTTTTCTCCAGGCTGAACAACCCCAGCTCCCTCAGCCGCTCCTCATAAGACTTGTTCTCTTAAATATATTGATGATCACTTTTCCTGGAGAAATGAAAGACAGAGGATCCAATTAGCATGTGGATGAGAGTGTCATGCATAAACAATGCATGCAAGTAGCAGCTTGAGTTGCTCACATAGAGTAATGACTAGCAATTTTGTAGATCTCCACTTGGACAGCCACCTTAAATGCAGTGGCTTTATAAATACAGTTGAGATGTTCTTCCATTTCTCATGCTCCTGCTCGAGCTATTGAGCAGTCATCTAAAGATTAGGTTGCATATCAGTCTGACCCACCAAGGGTCTACCAGCACCAAAGCTGCCAGACTTCATTGATTTGCATGGCTGTTCCTTTATTTGGGGCTAGAGAAGCCATTTTACCAAGCCATTTTCAAGGAGTAACAGATCTGGATTTAAGTTGCAGTGAGATATCTTGCACTTCGTGTCAGACAGCCCTCTTAAAAGTTAACAAAGTGTGGCAGCCCTGGAACAACTCATGTTTTCAAAGCAGCAGGAGAGTGTTTTTATGTTGAAACACCTCTGATGAAAAATTGGTGGATTTTTTCTTTGCAATTCAAATTGGAAAAATTGTGGATTTTTTCCTGCTTTGAGGTATTCTGGTCTTTCAGTGAAAACCTTGTTTTGGTATTTGCTCTCTTTCCTACAAATAGGGCAAGCAGAGAACGAATCTGTGTGTAGAGTTGGAAGATTCAAAATTAGATTTTGCTCTTATCAAAGTAGATAAATTCTCTGAAAAATCTTGATCAAAACAAACAGTGGTTGGTGTTCCTTAGAAACTGTCTTTTTTTGTTTAAATCAGTGTTGGATTTTAAACTGAATTGAGGAAGCCTCCCAGGTGGCTACGTCCTGGAATGACAAATTTCCTCTCCTTAATCAAAGTGTCACTGGAAGCAGAGGTGAAGCCTTGACTTGTTCCTTACTTTGGTAGTGAAAGGGACTCTTCTGAAGACGAATACGTGAACGTGCACACGAAAACAAGACATCATAGGCAGAGTGAATTTGCTGGCAGTGTGTGGAAGGGAGACCAGGAGTCTTCAGTCACTTTACAGCTTTCTATGAGGTGCTTCCATTGGCAGGAAAAAGCGTGAAAGCACGTTCACACCTCCTACGGAGGTGACCTTCTAATTGAATATCACTGGGAAATGTGTCAGACACAGTGAAAATAATCCCTGTGGGTGCAAACCCCCTATGCACACTGCCTTGGGATTGCATTTATTTAGCCACAGGCAGTGTGTCTCACTAAAAGTGCTTGTGGCCTTCCTGTTGCTATTTAGGGGGAACATCTTTGTTTAACCTAAGATCCTGTTCTACAGAGCAGAGAGCTCCTCCTTTTCCCTCTTTTAGTCCAGATCATCCCTGCAGCCGCCCAGTAACAGTGAAGGCAGCTTTTCCATGGGAAAGGAGATCTTTTGACCTTGGAATCCAGTCTTCCACCAGTCCAGGTTCAAATAGAGAATAAAAGGACCGAGGAGTGCCCCATTTTGGCAGCAGCAGGGTAAACTGATATCATCTCTGAACAAAGAAACTTATTTCTTGTTCTTGCCTTGGCTCTTACTCTTAGTTTGAAAATGCACCTGTAGCTTGTCAGCTCCCGATGCTGAGTCCTTGTCTGCTGGGAAGAAGACAGTAGCTCTGCTCAAACAGATAAATGACTTGGGAGAGAAAGGCATTTTATGCTGAGGTAGTTGGTAAATAAGGTGGGTGGTGAATCTTCTGTGTATAGGAGACCTCAGAATACCTGCCTAATTATACTTTCCAAAAAGAGAGCATTTTGGAATCAGGTTTCTGGGCCCACTCTGCCCAGCAGGTTTTTTAAGTTGGACGCAAAAAGGCAGAGATGAGCAAAATGAGGAGAATTGCCTCTTCTCTGTTGATTTCCTCACCAGCCATTAGCTGTTTTCTCACCGACGCCTCCACAAAAAGTGGCAAGAGTGATCAGCATTTCAAGGCGGCTGCTGCTGCCAGCCCCCCGGGCTGGGGAGGAGGAAGAGAGCTCCTTCCTCCTCGCTCTGCAGAGCTGTTCTGTGTGGAGCCCAGTGACTCAGGCCTGAAACAGGGGGGAGATTCAGCCTCCTATAATAGCACAGGAAGCGCAGGGTTAAAAGGGCATTGCTGTATAGCATAGCTAGTGGCATATGGTGGGAATACTATATGCAACACGTTCTGTGCCGCAAAATGATGTAGACCATGTACCAAGTCTTTGTGAATCCGCTTCTGTGTAGTGGATGAGAGGAGGAATTGGGGAAAGATGCAGAAGGGAGCAGAGAATTAGGATGTTCTCATTTGCATGATCGACAAGAGTTTTCATCTCTTAATTTGCTTGTGGTCTCTCTAACAGTGAAAAAAGGACTGAATTAGACGAATCACTTTCTTTTTTTAAATATTGAGTTGCAGAATAAACCATGCTCTCAAGAGCATGTAAGACATCCTTCCTTAATAAGTTGAGAAGGATCTGCTGGCCCAGATAAATCTGCTGTGAGCATGCCTTGTGCTCATTTCAGAATGCATTCCTGAAGTCCTTGAATTCATTAAACCCTAATTAGCAATGAGCATTGATGATTAAAAAAACCTATAATAACAGGCAGAGAAGTGTATATTGAGCTGTGAAGGCACCTCTGGGTCTGTCCTACAATTAGTTTTTAGCCAGTTTGATCTTAAAATAATCCTTCTATTTTCTCTGACACCCTAACCTTGCCTCCTGCCTTAGCATTTGACGTCACAGCCTCCAAAGCTGTTGCCTGGAGTTTTATGGGGGTTACCCTCTGAAATAGGTTGTGAGACTTTACAGGAAAAATGACAAGTAAAATTGGAAACAAACAGCAAAGTTAACATCCTGATGCAAAATTCTACTGTATTTGACTGTGTTGAGGACAAATATTTAGATTGCTCCTTGTCTGTTAAAAAGCTTTAATGAGAACAAAATGAAAACTGCTGTGAAAACCCTGTATCAATCATTCTTTGAGATAATTTCCCATGTAAATTACTAGTATTCTAACTGTAGTAATTAACGTTGATACTGCAAAAGAAAAACAGCCTGAAAGACAGAATACCTTCCTGGTCTGGGACTGTTGACTCCAACCAGAACAGAACTGGCATCCTGGTTGGGACCTCTGAAAGACACAGTCATAGTAGCCACTTCAAGCATTTGTGATTTTTGTCTGCTCCTGGAGGATTTAGCAAATAGCAACAAAGTGCTTTATTTAATAAATTAATTTATAAGAAATGAAGCCTATGCCTGTGTCTAGCTCTAAGACCTTCTCTTTGAAAATGGTCCGGCATGTGGTCCAAACTGCTGTCTGGCAGGTTTTCAGAAAAAGGAGGTAGCTGTATACCTCTACCTCCAGGAGTATACAAAGCGGGGAGTCTTTGATGATCTGTACCTTATCATAAATGCTATATTATTGCCAGGTGTGGAATTTGAAGCAAAAAGCTGTTTAACCAGTAAGTAGATCAGTACGTTTGATGCTTGTCTGTTGTCTTTGCTTTCCAGAACACTTCTGCAGCAGTTGCAGAGACTCCAAGCCATGGTTGCTGGGAAGGTGTCCCGTTCGTGTAAGGCAGCTAGCACACAGACAGGGACCTGTCTTATGGTGAGTGTCCCTAAAGCTGGGAATTGTAGGAGAATGAGAATCTCCTTCCACTACTCAGAGGCACATCTCTTGTTCTGTCAAGTCCCTCACTTGCAAATTCTCAGCTTGGGAAACTTCTCTTCAAAATTTGACAATTAATTTTGAGGTAGGTGAGACTCCTGGCTGATGAAGATAAATGGTTGTGAGAAGGCATTAAATTCTGGAGGAGATTTGGCCTGTGCTTTTTATTGGATGCTGCAGTGATGAAAGAAGGAGCACTGTCCGTCAGAGTGACCTGTTTTATTATTTCGTACAAAATTATATGTGAAAAATGGTGTTTAGAGTTGTAAAATGAAAACAAGGGTGACCTTTCATGCCTGGTTCTTTTGATACCAGTAAAAATAAACTTGCTCATCCAAATAAAAATATGACTAAGGCTGTAAATCTACCTCTAGCCTATGTCAGTAATAGTATCAGGATAAGAAAAGGATTAGAATGAAACTTTTCCCTTTTCCCTCCTTACACTCAGCCAGCAAGTTCCCTTTATACTAGTGCTATAAATTGATGGAAATTATTTTCAAGGTCTAAGTTGTTCTCCTAGTGTGCCAGCCTGTCTATTACTTCTAAGCAAGACTGGGGCCAGCAGCAGAAATAACCTTGGAAGGACCCAACAGCATCTGTAAAACACACGGTGGTTGTGTCTGCTTTTCAGCTTTGGGAGTAAATAAGGCTACAGGCCAAAACGGTGGCAGCCATTGAAAACAAACCCCAGCATTGAAATATGCCCTTCAAAACACTGAATTGTTATTGTATATGTGCCTTTACTAAGAGACGCTGTATGTAGTGATGAAAATAGTCTCAAATGATTTGTTTTGAAAAGTATCAGATCTGCTTAGTTTTGATGTGCATATGTGGGCCAAGAGCTAGTGCACTTACCTATTCTGCGTCCTCCCTTTGCCAGATGGTGGTGCTGTGCTTTGCAGTAGTTTTTGGCAGCTTCTCTCAGAGCTATGAGCCATATCCTTCTGCTACAAAGATGGTGTTGCCCAGGCAGCATTCCTCGCCAGAATCCTACACAGACTCCATTGGTAAGTGACAACTATCCCAGTCTTGGTCCCTGCTTGGTTGTGCTTTGGCACTTGTTTTCCATTCCCATCCCTAACCCCCTCCTCAAGTACCTCTTGTTTTTCTGCTCCTTAGCGGGCCATTCCTTGGTATACCTGTGTCTTTCAAAGATTAGCTTGGCAAGCTGTTCTATGGCAGAAGACTTGAAAGACACGGGCAAAGCCTTTTCCCACTAGCCTGCTTGGTATTTCTTTTTAAAGCAGTTTTTTTTCTGCTTGTGGAACTAAAGCTGTAAAAGGTAGCAGGATTTCTACTTGGTAGCAAATCTTCATACTGTTAAATCACGCAGCTGATATCAGCTGGTGTGTCTTTTGCAAGCAGTGACAAAGAGTCCAAGGACTGAGTGGGAAACTGTTAGCATTATATACCCATAATGAACCAGTTACTTTCAATGTGTATTATTAAAGTGATTGTTCCATTTTGTTCTTGTTTTGTGAATAATTCAGAGCTTTTTGATCCCTACCCTGGACTATTGCTGTGGTATCTTTGCTCAGCTATCAAATTACCGGTTAATCACTATGAAAAGACCTTTGCAGCTTTAGTTCTGCTCTGACAGTTTCCATTTCCTGAAATGAGATGGGCTGTTCTCCGAGCTGCCTGTTTCTCATCTCTTTTTGCCTTCTGTCTTTGTATGCAGTGAGGTCAAGGAGTCTGCTAATTTATGAAGAGCCTCACCAACTGGAGGAGTCGTCCAGCCCGATCTCCTTTGCAGATCGCAACGACAGGCAAGCAGACACCTCCAAGTACACAGCGCTGTCCCTGGAGGCCATGCCGGGGACACAGCAGGATGATATCATGCAGTTCACAATAGCCAACGAGACGAGGCTAGAGAAGTCAGTGCTGCTGGGCCTGCAGCAGCACAGGTGAGTGCAGGGTGGGCTGCTTGTCGTATGGGTGTTGGGTGTCACTGTCATTTGTGCCTGGAGGCCAGCAGTAAGACTAGGGGCTCAGCTGGGCACCGTGGAACGTGAAGTAAGACTCTGGTCTCTATCTGGAGAGCTTATAGGCAAAGTTATTGTTACTCTGGAGAAGTGGTTGCAACACTATAGTGGTAACGCAGCTACCAAACTCGGTGCTTCTGCCAGAAACCTGACCCCTGTAAGCCTGTTAGTTGTGCCTACCTACTTCTTTAAGCAGTTACTTCTGTGTCCCCTGAAGGAATAAGCTTTTGCCAGTTGGGTGGAAGTGTGAGGCTGTGACTCACTGGGCTTTCTACAAGGTTAGGGTGTGAAGAGCTGGAGCTTCTCACAGCAGTGATCTTACTAAAGCATTACTGTGGAAAGTTTGCAGGACTCAGTCTTTAGAGACGGACCTGTAAGGTTATCTGAACTACTTAACACAGAGCTCCTTCATATTTTTATTTTTTTTTTAGGATAAATCTAAGTTTCTGGGGCCTCTGAAAAGAGAGCTTCACTGGTTTAAGTATGTATGTGCAGTTTTCTTTCCACTTTACCTTTTCTTTATTCTGCCACTGTCCTGGTGGCCTACGTCTTGGTCTCTGCTAACAAGAAGCAGCAAGCACACCAAACAGTAGAGGAAAGGATTTTGTTTGAAAGAACGTTATTCTGAGGGCTAGGATGAGCCATATCACCCCAAGCGTGCCTTCTGAGCGCTTGTGTCAAAGTTCTACCTAGAGCCAAAGAGATGAGTAATTTGGTGTGTTACCATCGTCCAACTGACAAGTACCTGGTAAATACTGAGTGCCGTTTTAGCGTTAGCCAATTCAAGCAGGATATACGCTTTTAAAAATAGTCGACTAACTATTAGCGTTAACTGGTGTTGTTTTGGGTTTTTGTTCCCTGCAGAGTCAACTCCGAACTAGAAGGAAACGAAACACTGAAGATAATTGAAATAGACAGAAGAGTCAATGCCACCTCTTAAAAATAAAAAAAGGCCTTTTTTCTTGACTTCCCTCTTTCCCACATATTTTCAACCAAAGTCCCCCTGACTTGTCATCCTCAGTGAACCAAAGCACAAAAGAGAGGGAGTCCAACTTCTACATTGACTGGTGAGGCTGTGACTGCAGATGGGATCTCTTGGCTTTGTAACTCCCTTCCTCACTTCATATGCAGTCCCTGTCTTTGCTTTTATTCCCTTCCTGTCTGATACTGCAGGGGCAGGATTGAATTATGATGGCAGATGATGCCAGCAGTGTGCCGGTGACTGGTGGGTGTGCGTGCCTGCATGCACACATCCTAATCTGAGCACAAAGACGTTCTGTAGAAGAGTGGAGTATGCAAAACTGGTGGGAGCATGTGGGTGACAGGTTTCTTGGGAGAGGGAATTGAGAGAAAGAGGAGATGCAGCATAATGCTGCTCAAAATCTAGCCACAGCTGCATGCCTACTGGTCTACAGCATTTGAGCCTTTTGGGGGGATTGTGAAGCATGATGAATCTGCTTCTGAAGGGTCAAAAATGGGCCTGGATACTGTTGAGTTAACAGCTCAGGCAGTTGAGGGGCGGGCAATGGCGGTGCTGAATTGTCCTCCCATAGCTCTTTCTCTCTTCTCCCTTCCAGCCCTTTTATCATTTAGTAGGGTAGGTTTCTTTTAGGGTTGAAAGCAGTCCTAGTAGGCTTCCGTACTGCTTCCACCCTGGTGGAATTCAAGCAAAGATCAGTCGCTGTCTTGTCACACTTCGTCTGTGTGGGAGAATTACACTAGTTTAACTGAATCTGTTTAGAAAGCAGGTTTTGTTAAATTTATGCAATGTTCTGGATGGATGTCCTTTAGTCTGCTTAAGGCTAATCTGTTTAGCTTAAATCAGTTCCTTCCCAACAAAGTAATCAATGTAAGACTTAAACCAGAAGTGCCTCCTGAGAGGACCATATGGATTTAATTTATTGGCTTCTAGATATGTTGATGGAATTTCTTATGTAGACCCGGTCTCAGATTGTCCTGTGTTTTTCTTTCCTTGCCATCTTCCTGTTACTATTGTAAATAGTATTTATTAGCTTTGCAAAATTTTGTTCAAGCAGTCGCAATGAAGAGAATGGAGCTTTCCTAACCCTGCAAGTGGTCTGGGCGGACTCTGATATCAGACATACGAATATCACTGAACACCCATTCCTTCTTCCCAAACTGGAATTGGTATATAAATAAAGCCTTGGGTCTTATCTTCCTCTTACCTCCTTTTCCAGAGATGTGATCTTAGACCAGCTGCTTAGCTGAGAAGGTAAGGGGTATAGGTGATCCCAGCTGGGCACAATTCAGGCCTGGAGGTGGTAGATACTGTATTAACTCTATGGCAAGACAGCCCCTGACCTGAGGAATTAAGTACGTAGGCAGCAGACGAAGTAAAAGAGGGGTGAGATGGGCACATAGGGAGGTGAAGTGACTGGCCCAGATTCAGTAGAAAAACCAAGAGGAGTATTCAGGTCCAGTCCTGGTCTGGTACTCTTCTCCCTCCCTTGTTTCCTCCTTGTCCCATGTAGCTGTTGCCTTTAGGGGTTTTCCCTCTCTTGATACCCTGGTCATGCCTTTGCCTGAGCTGGGCTTCTTGCAGTTTGTCTTTGGAGTGGCACAGTCCAACCTACCCCAGGATATGAGCAGGGTTTGGTCTGGTTACTGCAGAAGGGTTCTCAGACTCCATTGAGGATGGACTTAATGTGAAAATCCTAATTCAGCAGGCTAGCATATAGATACTTCACAGTTACCAGAAGTCAATTTAAAAAAAAACACAAAAAAAAACCCCAACATTTTTTAAGCTCTTTTTTCTTTTTTTTTTTTTTTCCTAATGATAAATAAGGGAAAAACTAATGTAGCCTTACAAGTAATTTTTTACCATGTACAGTAGATATTTCCTGCAAGTATTCTATTTTGTAAAATATTGGATTTGTATTTTATTACAGCAGCTGCCACACCAGCTCCTTTCTCATTCTTCATTCTCCTTAGACTTTCTTCCTTCAGTATCCTATTTTGAAGCCCTCAGGCCTGACTCAAATATTAGTGAAATTAATGGAAAGAATTTGGTGGGTTACAGCAGGCTGTGGATCAGTCCTTACTGTGCCATTTTAAGAAGTTGGTTCACGTTAGTGAACGTGCAACATGTCTCTGACTCCATGAAGTTGTAATGAGTTTTGGTGTACAGACGTGCTTTCTAGGTAATGCCCTATTCTTCTATGCAAGTGCCTTTTTATTATTTTACCTCTGGTGGCAATGAGAGGAGAAATGCCATTGCAGTCTATTTTGCAAGTGTTCCTTCTTCTTTGCATGGGTCAGTCTCCTCCCTAGAGCCTCTTTCCCTTCACAGTGATCCCGCTGGCTCCTCTGCATCATTCCAGTGTCAACCAATGACTTTTGTATGGGGTTTTTTTGAGCAATAATTTGAGGCTTCAAATAAATAACGATCATGGGTGGGTGCCACCGAGGGTGCCACAAGGGATGGCTGCATTCCTTAGCCACGTGAGGTCAGCAAAGTGACAGGGGAAGGCTGGGACTGACCCTTCCACTACTGTGTGGCTGGTCAGTGTAAGTGGGCAAGGTCAGAGCTTAGGAAATTCTTTAAATGGTCTTCTTTTTTTTTCAGGGCACCCATGGTTTGCCAGCAGTGAGGGCAACTGAATGGTTGTCTTCTGGAAAAGAGGCCCCAGGCTGTTGAGCACAGCAGTGCTCTTACTAGTCTTGCAGTTTGCAGCGTGCATGGATAGGAGGTGGCTCTGCCTCACCTCATGCCCATTATTTCTATAATCTTAAACCTGCCATCGCAGATACAGCTGACTTCACTGTATTAAAACCAAAATTTAATTATTTCTCAATACTTAAAAGGACAGACAATTTCGCAAAGCCCAAACAATCCCCCTTCTCTGAACCTACTGCACTACTCACCATTACAGCCTTATAGTTTTATTTGCTTAATTTGGGCATGTCAGTTCAAATCTGACTGGGAGATAGTCATGTTTTCAACTGGACCGTTTTGAACTGGCCACGGTCTGGGTCAGGCCTCTGAACTAATTTATCCAAGCCAGAATGGCAATACCAATTTTCTTGTAACTGTTTGATAATCTATTTCTATAATCTTAATTTGTGTAGTCCTTTAAGTTATTTTTAGGTATTCTTTTAGGGAATCTCTTGACCTAGCACACACATTGCTTGGGGATTTATGATATTAAATATTACTTCTTTATAATAAGAAAAACCTTTACTTTACTTTGGTATGTTTGTGATCATTTTTCTTGAGGGGCCTTAATATGACAGGTTTCTCTGCTAGGTATGAGGGGCCAAAGAACCTCCTGTCATCACCTACCCACAGGCTGGTATGCGACAGGGACCTCACTGTCTCCAGAGGTGGTTTGTGCCCGTGTTCAGGTACCTAGCAGGGGGACAGGGGAGGCAGGACACGTGCGATTGCACTGCCACCCCCTCGGCAGTCCAGGGGTGACCCAGGTGTCCGTGATGATGCACTGCGGAGCACCTGGAGAGGCAGCTGAACGCGCTCTGCGTTAAGGGCATAGGGATGGAGTAGCAAAGCATATTCAGGGAGGATGCCAGGATAAGTGCTTTTAATTAGCTCAGCTATATTACTTGAGGTCTTAGCCTTCTGCCATTATGCTTTTTCCAGTGAACAGTGACTTGGTGCTGTAGAATAATGTGTTTGAATGGACAGGGTAGGCAAAGGCCTTACATGCTACTTAATTTCCATTTTCACTAGTGGACTTAAGTGATCCTTAGACGTGTGCATTGTAACATTATGCTGCTTGTCAGCATGATTTTATACACACTAGTAAACTTACCTTTTGGCCCATAGCTTTAAAGCATGTCTAGATCTGTCGGGTCTTTGCTTCTAGGGAGATAAGCTACGAAGGAATGTAGGGCATTATTTTTTTATATATATATATTTAAAAAGTATCAAGCACAGGGCATGTGGCCGTTCTAACCTTGTTACCAGTATGTAGATAATGTTGTTTGGTTTTTTTTCCCCAGGCTATTTATAGTTCTTTGCTGCATTTCTCTCTATTTCATCCGTACCATTCGATGTTTTTCAGCAGCACAGACTAATAATGGATTAGGTTCTTAGGCCAGATCCCAGCTGATACAACGCAGCACGCTTCTCACTTACCGCCTTTGGAGGCTGCAGATCTGATTTATACTGGCAGGGGACCTCTTCCATATCTCTCTGTGCAACGATGTGTCTCAGTGTATTCTTGATTTTTCTAATGTAGAGCTGAAAATGAATATAAAAAACTTTTCTTCTTTGGGTGTGGTTTTGGTTTTTTTCCTGCTAAAAAAAACAACCCACCTCTCCACTCCCATCCCCCCAAACTATCAGCCGTGAGTTCTGTCTAGACACATTTAGAATGTAGGTCAAGTAAATGAATGATACTAATTGCTACGTTGGGAGGGATTTCCACTGAGTATTTGGGCTCTAGATTCTAGCGAATGCCAAGAGGCCATTGTACAAAATTCACGCAGCTAAGAACAGAAGTATATGGGGTATTTTTATTCTCTTGGTGACTAAAATATTTCTTTCTCAAGTCACTAATTAGAAAGGGAACATTTTGTATTCTGAAGGAGAAATGGTAGGTCAGTACTTTGGAACTACAAAAGTTATACTCGCCTATGTAAGTAGTGTAGAGCTGTGATGTGTTGCTGCTTTGCACTGTAGTCTTAAGGATAAACAACTTTATGGGTTGCAAAGATGAATGAACTAGCTAAGGTGTGAAGGTCTTTACAAATAAGGTGTAAGGATTCAATCAATGGGCCAGGATACTGTAGCTTTCTCATGGCCAATAAAATGACCATGGGCATTCAGGGATATGGTGAGGTTGTGATCTCAGTGACTACTGCATTGCTTAGGTGGTCAGAATCCATTGGAGACTCCAGGATTGGCAAGGAATTTGCCGGGTTTTTTTGTGGTTTTCATATCAGGCCTTTTCCTGCTTCACCCAAGTGTATAGCTGAATTAACTCCTTACGTAGAAAAGACTGCGTCTCGCAGGAAACTCTCATTTGTGATGCTGAAATTGAGTTTCAATATGCTTTATTACCAGTAGTCTCTTCTCTGCCCTAAAGCCCATCTCCATACTCTTCCTCTAAGAGTTGGAACTAAATAGGTGAAAACAAAACACGGGAAAGCTGGATTTGTAGACCTGTCTTACAGAAAAGATGAAATAAATGGCCGATGAGGGGACTCACTCCTGACGTCACAGGGAAACTTCCTAGTTCTTGATTCCATAAGTCAGCAGTGATAGTCTTTTCCGTTAGTTCCCCCCCTTGGTTTTAGCTTTACTCTTCCCTTTGCTCTTTAATACTATGCAGTCCTGTTTATGCATACCTGACCTTTATGGTATATGCCATTTTTCCTTCCAACAGCAGGTAAAAATCTTTTTGAACTTTAGCAGCCCATAATTAAGGGAGTGGGAGGGAGAGAGGGGGAAGCAGAGGCAAGTAATCAATTTCTTTTAACAGAACTCTGCTCGTGTCTGACTTTGCCATATCAGATTTTAATTCAATGGTGCTGATGTAACGGCTTCTTGCTTTCTTCATTTGGGCAGTTAGCAAGAACCAGTGTGAGCGTGTGTGTATCTGTGCACGTGTGCATGGTGAGCAATTAAAAAAGACACAGAGGTTGTTGATTTGTTTTTTTTTTCCTAAATGTAGTAAGCGTCACCAAATAAAAACATCTACCTGAACACACAGGGCACATTCCACTTGGTGCAACAGAAAGTCCAGGCGTTTCTCTCTGAAACCTGTTCACATTCCATGTCACCGAGCACTTGTAAAACTGTCATGTGAATTGCTGTCCGAAGTCTGTCCCATTAGCTGTTTTCGACTGAAAGTTGTTGCATTCTGTCATTTTATGTGTATGCATGAACTGTCTGGCCTTTCTCTATGACAGCTCTGGCTTGGTACAAAAAAAATAATTACTTTAGACTTCATTGTATCTTTGGGTGTCATTTTTGTTCTGCAGAATTATGGCTTTGAATGTGTTTTTTTTTTTTCTTCTTAAAATGGTGTAAGTTAGCCTTAAAAAGTGGCCCCTGGGAGCTGACAGCTTGAGGAACACAATTTGTTGGGCTGGTCTTCTGGGAGAGGACTTGAAGATCCTCCTTCCGTGGGATCACAACTGCCCTAACTGCCCCAGGGGCGCAGAAAGATGCCATCGAGGGGCAGCAGTTTGCTCTCAGGTGGCCACACCGTGATGTAAGTACATCATGATTTCTCTGAGATTTGCTGGGCCTTCCAAAGGTAAATTACCTGGTGTTACCCTCTTGAAGAGAAATAATACCCAGGGCCAAAGCCATTGCCTTGGGCCGTGCGAAACAGTTCCTGGTGACTCCGAGTCACTCTGCCTGTGACACCCCTAGGGCATTTCAGCTGATCTTTCCCTTTCCCTCCGCTCATGTGGATACAGTATGGGTTCGTGCAAACACTTAGAACTATCTAAGATGGAAAGGACAGTGATATTAGTGCAAAAGCACAGCCCCCCTAAACTCCTTGGTGAACTGCCTCGGAGCCTCTTCTGTCTACAGACCTCTCTGTTCTTTTGCCCTAAGTCTGTTTAACTCTGTGCAAGTGTGTTCAACGGCCTCTCTATTTTTGTACAAGCGCTGTCGTCCGGATACGGTCCCACCTGGTTGTTCACACTGCAAACGTGTCCATTGGGTGAAAAGGAATCGCTGTTTTTCCTTTTTAAATTGTCTGCTTGATTCTATGAAAGAACCGACTACCTGCTTTTGTAGCCTAAACATGTATGTAGCTGAGCATGTTATGCTTTTCATTTCTTGCAAATAAATATTTTCTGTAGAAAAAAGCAAGTGCAACTCGTCTGCTTTCCTGATGGTTGGAAAAGATCTGGTTCCTTGGCTTTCCCAAGCGCGGCGCTGTGCGCCATGTATCCATATTCGACACAGCAGAACCCCCATAATTCAGCATGTTGCTAGACAGAGAAGGTTAAAAGCAACAGTGTGGGTTTTTACTGAAACAGGCTGCCCCTTCCCTTTTTTGAGAGTAGCAGAGAGTTATATCTGTCAATAATGGGTGGAAATTAGGCGAAGGCTGATGACATTTAATAATGGTAATGGTACTTGAGTGCAACTATGTGATACAGCCCCATTAATATTAAATTCTCTCTCTATAAAAGTGGGATCCAGGAAGGCTGATGCTCAAGGGGGGAACTAGCTTCAGCCTAGTGATACCAGTCTGCTGGAGCTCGATTGGTGTGGGCCAGAGAGCCCTCTGGAAGGCAAGGCCTTTCCCTTCACTGACTTTACATTGGGCAACTAATGGCTTACACTGAAGAGAACTCTTAAAAGAGCTCTTTCTGCTTGGGCTTTTAGAGGTTGGCCTCGGCTCCTTCCCTTGGCCTGAGTCACCCCTGAGGTAGCTGAAGAGCTTTCTCCGGCGGTTCAGAAGCTGCTATTTCGCCTGTGCAAACAGCCAACATTCTGCCCCGCAGCCCAGGAGCAGCATCCAGCCAGAGGACGGAGGTGACCTTTGCTGCTTTGAGTAGACATGGTAAAGAAAATAACCTAATTTCTTCCAGTCTGGGGACTGCACGGCCATCCAGGGAACTTGGCGGTGGATGGCCTAGTGCAGATGTGAAAATTACCCTGTGCAGAGCTGGCTTCACAAATGGTGTCGTCGTTTGTATTTCACCAGTTTTCTGCTGGGAAAGGGACCTTGTATATGAGTACCGTGCGTCCGTGTAATAGCAGCCAGGAGCTTATTCCTCCGCAGGAAATACTAGTGATGGACGTAATGGTTCCGGCTTTACCGAACTGAAAAGGGGAGCGTGACAGATGGCTTTGGTGCCCGCTTTTCAAGGCCTCTTAAAGAAGGCTGCTTTAGAGGTTGGGGGAGGCGGTGTACCATTAAAATTGGAACACCCTGGCCTGCACTAAATTTGCGGCTGATGCAGATTTTCAGAAATGCCTTGATTTGGGGCTAAAGAGGTTAAAGTAGCAAAAGAAATTGGCAGTGAAAGGAAAAAAGAAAAATCCAACCCCCAAAAAAAGCTCTTCTAAGCTCTACCCTGATGCTTTTAACCCAAGGATTGCCTTTGCTGCCCATCACCATTTATTATCATGAGAAAAGGAAATTGGAATGAGAGGTTTATTTTTTTCCCTGTCCAGTCTTTTTGATCTGTCCCATTGCAGACACAGCCTCCGTGCAGGGCTCTGTCCAGCTCCACAACATATTATCTAACCCCCTCCTCCGTCACAGCAGATGATGAAGCAGCTCTTTTTCACAAAATTTGGTTTCTCTACCTGAATGAAGAAGGTCGGTGGTGCTTTCTCTTGGAAGGTGAGGGAAGAAGGGCTTTACTTTGTCCTTGATGTTCTGCATCCCGCTCCTTTGCTCTCATCGTTCCAGAGGTTATTGCGGCCGCCGACTTTCTCCTGCTGCTGCTGGGTGCCCCTTGCTTTCTGCACAGGCAATTTCACTTGCCAGAACTATTGATCCAGGGCACTTGTTAGCAGCATCAAGCCATACATAACATTTTTAGAGGAAAATCGTTAGACTGTGACTGATTGGGGAAGTTACCATCGCCTCAGTTTTAGCTGAGCTCAGTTCCTCCGAGCATACAAAGCACCGACTGGTGATTAACGATTGGTTAAGAATCTCCTCGGGTCTCAGTATTACCCTTAAAGCATCACACAGCAGGCGATGCTGCAGGGAGCCTGTGATTAAAAAAGAAACCCACATACAATGGAGAAATGCTGGGTGATGAGCTGTCAGCCTCGCTACCTATCACCCTCCGGTACATGCTGTTCTTTGAAACGGATGTTACTGTTTGAATGCAAGGCTGGATTTTGATACCGGTTTCTCAGGCTGATTCCCATTGCAGGGCAGGAGGAAGGGTGTCCGAATGCACCTTGCAATGCCTCTCATGGCATGGTTTGGGTAGGAAGTCTTCACCCTTTGCTGTTGCCTATGGCTTGTACATCCTGGGCTGCACAAAAGAAGCGCGGCCAGCAGGGCAAGAGAGGTGATTCTGCCCCTCTGCTCTGCTCTCCTGAGACCCCACCTGGAGCACTGCATCCAGCTCTGGAGTCCACAACATAAGAAGGACACAGAGTTGTTGGAGCAAGTCCAGAGGAGGCCCACGAAGATGATGAGAGAGCTGAAGCACCTCTCCAATGGGGTGGTTCAGCTTGCAGAAGAGAAGGCTCCAGGGAGACCTAAAAGGAGCCTTCCAGTCTCTAAAAGGGGCTACAGGAGAGATGGGGAGAGGCTCTTTATCAGGAAATGTAGTGATAGGACGAGGGGTAAAGTTTTTAAACTGAAGGAGAGGAGATTTAGATTAGATATCAGGAAGAAATTCTTTACTCTGAGGGTGGTGAGGCACTGGAACAGGTTGCCCAGAGAAGTTGTGGGTGCCCCATCCCTGGAAGTGCTCAAAGCCCCATCCAACCTAGCTTTGAGCAATCTGGCAGAGGGGTTGGAACTAGATGGTCTTTAAGGTCCCTTCCAACTCTAACCATTCTATGATTCTATGATTTTACAACAGCACAGACTTTGCCACCCCTGCAGCTATTTCATGGTCGATTTAGTAGTGGTGCTCCCTTTCCTGGTTTGTTTGCTTTGGGTTTTCTTTCGAAACATGGACCTGATTAGCTTGGAGTTTAGAAGCGGTGACCAAAAGCTTGCACCTTTCCCATAAATAAATCAATTCTGTAGGAGCCATGTCCTGTAGAGAGAGAGACAGTGCTGCAGAGGGACTGAGGAAATGAGCGTCTGCATCCGGTCCTGCTCATGGCGTGCTGGTGGATTTGCCTGACCCTTCTCCATGCTTCAGATTCCTTGTCTGCAAAATGGGGCCAGTGGTGGCTTCCTCCTCTCTATAAAGCACGCTGAGATTAACCAAAGCGGGGTGATCCAGATGAGGTACTCATTACAAACAAAAGCACGCTTTGCTTCATGTCGAATGAATAACGCTTGTGTGTCATATCTCCCCCCGGTTTATGCTTCAAAAGGTGATCGATTTGATTTTTCGTTTCCTTGGTGCTGCCTCCTATGGGCTTCAAATGGTCCCTACAGAGGCCAGGAATGACTTTTAAAAATTTTTATAATTGAATTAATCTTAAATTGTGTTTACATGAGTTCTATATGTTACTATAAAATTACTTTTTTTGTGGATTTCCAGTAAAGATGAAAATTACAAGTTCTGGCCCTTATCTTTTCTGTGATACAGCCAAGGAAAGATAACCACTGCAGAGATAGTCCATGTCTGTTGGGTTGTCTCATTTCTGCTGTCTAAAGAAATGCTTAGGTTCTGGTTAGCCCTTTCTAAATAAACCTATTTGGTAAATAGCTGGGTTTGATCCATGGCATTTGTGAGGGGGCAACACCCAGGCACTTCCAAACCAGAATCAGGCCCTTTTTGTCACCTCCACTGAACACCTTGGCAACAGGAATCAGGGCATATTTCTAGCTATGGCAGCCTACCCGCAGAAAGGTGAGCAGTGCTGCAAAATAGCTGAAAAATGGTAAAAAATAGAATGCAGTAGAAGGCAGTAACTCACCAAAGGGCTAATTGGAGCCAGTGCTGGCAGAGCTGCAGGGTGAAGCGATCTGCCCAACGGGGTGATCCGCTGAGGTGAGGGCAGGTAGCTCCACGTTAAGCCTCAGCATCCCTCAGTTACCAGATGGCCCCACTTGAGCTTCAAAAGCTGACCAAAAGTGAATGTTTTTGTGGGCATATCTATGAGCATTGGCTCTGGGAAAGGGAAGCTCTTGCTTGTTCAGTCACGTTTAAAAAAAAATTTAAAAAAATATGGAGGGAATGCAAATACCTATGTATGTATATGTGAGTATAAATATATCTCTTTTTGCATGTTTTCCCGGGGGGTGAATGTTGAGGGTTATCCTGAGGATTAATTTTAAATGCCCTCAAGGAATACCGAGCATTTAAAGTAGACTGACTTCTCACTGGCTAGCCTGGCACACTGAACAAGTAAAGTTGCCCCTATCTTCCCCACTGCCTGTTTTCATATATCCACCTCTTTTCCATTAGGAATAGGATTTTTCAGTCCCTCCCACCCTGAATAAAACTCACTGCAGAGCACACAGCCTGTGCACATCGGAGTGCTGAGAACGGGGTTTAACAGGCATGTGAGTAATGGAATAAACCTTCCCTTAACTTTATTCCAAAAGGGTGAATCCCCTTCTTTCTCCTCATTCCCTCTTTCAGTCCCACCGCCCACCCTGCTATTCAAGGTGTGCAGTTTGGCAAGACATATCCAGAGAGGAAAAAGAGCTCCCCACCTGCTGAAGCTCGTCAGCTCTCCCAGAGGAGCAGGGGAGTCACTGGTGGAGCGATGCCAGGTGCTCCCTTTAACCCGGCAACCCAGCCCTTGGCATTAAGAAACGAGATCCTAGCCACGAGAATTCAGGCTTTTGCCTGCACGACGATCCCAGATACCGGCAAAAAAATTCTATTTTTGTGCTCATCCTTTCCCTCCTGATCCAGTGGTATGTCTCAGACACGTCTTGGAGCAAACGTGATGCTCTGATGAAGTTTCTGTTGTTGCCGCCTGCCTCAGACCCCAGGAACTGACAGCTATGCCCCAGGTGTAATTGTGTAAGCAGGGCTTTCCTTCACGAGCCTCAGATTCTCTCATAATTGCTCATATTCAGAAAAAGGCATAGGAAGTCAATTTAGCACTTCATGTTGCAAATGAGTCACGCAAATTGCAGCAGTCAGAGAAAAAACAGGTAATCCCGGAGCGCAGTCTAAATGTGGTCATGTGGGCAACATGGTTAGTGACAAGCAGGAGCTACAATGGGGTTTATGCTGGAGAAGGAGGTGGCAGCTCGGTGGTGTGGATGTTCTCTGGAGGGGGGGCGGTCAGGAAATTCTGATGTGTCGTTAGGCTTTGCTCCAGATGCTCTGGGGGAGGTGGAGCGGTTTCCCCGGGGCAGAGGCCACCGCGCTGTTCTCACAGGGACCAAAGGCGAAAAGAATAAAGCTGTGAGATGATGCATACTGTTCTGCTTTCCAAGTGCAAAATTGATTTGCAATTAAAGCTTACGGCACTGTTCCTCATCCTTGAAGCGGCTGTTGGGCTAGCTTCCGAACTGGTTTTTGACAGTTCCACCTCAAAAGCGTTTAGTTTCTTTTTTGTTTTTGAGAAAAATAGTTGTCATGTGCTCTTAAATCGGATGCTTTCACTAGCAACACTGGCTGCTAGTTTCCGTGGATGTTCAGCTGGAGACTTTCCAACTGAGGTCCCAGCTCTGCATGGAAAAGGCATGGATGGTTTCAGCAGAGGTCCATGCCGGTTTGTAGATCTCTCTGCACACAGCTCAGAGCAGGACCCAGACCTTCATTTTGCAGTTCTGCATAAGAACCTTAGTTTTGCTTGTATTTGCAACGTATTACTTTGCTTAATTATACATTCTTTTATGTGCTTCATCAGTAACTAAAAGTGCTCTGAGGTTTTGGGGGAGAAAATTTATATACATATTGGGCGAAGCATATGTGCATGTAGATAATATATGCATCGTTTATGCATGGGGTTAGAATCTCATTTTGAAAGTTGGCTAAAATTCCAGATGCTTGAACTGTGGTAAAAAAGAATCCACTTTTCATGCCCCTTCTCTACTGCCCACAAGGGACAGGAAAACATTAATTGGCTGGGGTGGGGAGCCTGTAATTGCTGAAGTGGAGGTGAAAGACGGACACACAATATGTGCTAAGTATGGAGCAGCTGAATCTTCAAACCGGGTTGGAGAAGGAGCGAGAACCAGGTGTGAAGAACCTCTTGACTGTCGTGAGCCTGATTGATGGCCGAGGTTTTTGCAACACGTACGTGCTGGTGCGTACAGGCAGCAGGTAAACGCCGCTGCCTGTTTGACTTTCAACCACGCCACTGGCTGTGCTGGTGCACAAGAAGGGGCAAGGCCACTCAGGGAGGTCATCCATGAGGAAGGGGTGGCCCTGAAGTCTGTTCCTGCAGGGTTTGCCTTCTCTGTAGTGTCATTCTTCCCGCTTCACCTATCTTTTTTTTTTTTATTATTATTATTACTTTTTTCTTGTGCTTTTCTATTTTGGATCACGTTGCCTCGGAGAAGTTTTGGATGCAGAAAAAGAAAACACTGGCTGCGCCTAATTCCTGCCGTAATTTCTGCGCGGTCTCAGACCTTGGCCTTTTCTGTACGTTTTAATCTTATTGCCGCGGTCGGCCCGTCTGCTTGAATAGTCCCTTCCCTTAGTCTCCCCCAGCGGACGGAAGGGAGCAGCGGGGAAGGAGGCGGGAGGGCAATTTATCCAAAAGATACCCCCTTGGGCG
>VXAK01000923.1:6442-100893 GCA_013399435.1 Arenaria interpres
AGATAATGGAGAAAATAGAGATAATACAGCTATCTGTTTATAGAGATGAGAGGTATTTTTTCTTTCCATGTAAAGTTTTAGGTCCAAAACATCTGAAGTCTGTAGTTTCTGCTTGCAGTTGCCCTTTTTTCCGACTTGATAAATCTGCAGTCTCTATTCTCTTTTAAAAATCTGCATGAGGGATTCCTTCTGTCTTGAACCACTTGTATGCAGCCAGTTTTGACCTTGTGTAGCTGGTACAAAATTACACTGGAAATAACAAGCTGCAGCAAGCCAGCAGAGGACAGTACAACAAGGCTTCCTGGGAATCTTGGACAGCTTGGTGGAATTTGGAAGACGGTTATGTATTTTTTTTTTTAACAGTGTTGTTGCAGCATAAACCTGTTCTTGTTATGGGAGAAAGAAGTCTTAAATACTGTTTTAAATGCAAATACATATATTTTGTACCAGTAGGCCTTTGCTTTAGTATTAATGAATCAGATTAGGCTGTGCATCTGGCTGTTGTGTGTTCTGTTCTTGAAGTAACACTGAGAAAGTACATCACCTGTTTTCTGATGTTCTGTTTTTAAATAGTTCTTCCCCTCCCCTTCTTGATTTTTAACTGATAGATCTGTGAAATAACCAGTCTTTTTTTTAAAATTTTTCTGACAATGCTGAAAATTTGGCCTTCTACGGGTGCATTTCATTGATTTCAGCAACCTTTCAGCTTTTCAGTTTCTGAAACCGGTTAGTTTTAATAGCTTTACTGTTAGCTAGGTTTCTTTCCTCTGACTTTCTTTCTCACTCACCATCTCCCATGAGCCCAGGATTTGCTAGGCCGTCCTTAGCTGCAGTGTGGGACTGACACCACACGATGGCAGCCGGTTACAGTGACATTGCTCGGCGAGCTTTTGGAGCCAGCCTTGCCTCTGTGCCAGCAGGACAGGCTGTATTGGGTCCCTCCGCAAGGAGGGAGCGGTGCTGCGCTGCAAGGGGACACCATCTAGCAAACCTTCCTGCCAGGCAGGACGCACGCAGCAGGGGTGCTGAGCCTGGCAGCAGGACTGCGGAAAACAGCTGGATCACAGAACACAGCTGCTCTTTAGCATAAACCCCGCCTAAATGAATTTAACTGCCTACATGGGGAAAGCTCTGCTGATAGTTTAGGAGACAGCATGAATCCGTATTAAATCAGAGCTGAATTTATCAGTCAGTATTTTAAATGTTAAAAACCCAATTTCATAAATGCAAAAAACCTTCTCTGAATAAAGTTAATTTGCTTTATTCATGTAATTTATTTCAGAGGTCCATTATTCTTGGAGTTGTTGCACTTGTTTTTAATAGACCGAGACATAATAAAGCTGTTTAATTTATTCAGATGCACATGGTTTATGATCAGAATTTTAGACTGTATTCTCGTATTTTGATGTGACCAGTTATTCCCAGCACCAGAGGCAGTTGTGTCTTAGTGTGCTGCTATACTGTATGATGCATCTAAAGTGAATTTAATACCAAGAAGAGTAAAAATCGGTTTGTAAACAGATAAATGTGAACAGCAGTTTTAAGGTTCAGGAAAATTAAGTCTCTCATGGCTCTTTCTGATTTTACAAAGTTCTATAAAAGCTAGGACAGTCACAAGAACTGGATCTTCTGGGTTTTTTGTTTTTTGTTGCTTTTTTTTTTTTGGTTTGGTTTTTTTTTTTTTTGGCACACCAGTGGTGAAACCTACTTCCATTGGCGTAGAAAACTATATGGATTGCTCCCACGTGGGAAGTGGAAACTGATGCTTCGTTTCAGGAAAGCTTTTTTTTCACTTAATCACACAGTTTCCTGAAGGACCTGATTATTGTTAGATTTTTTCACTGTCTTCCTGGCAGAGTTGATATATTCAATAGGAAATATTAGTTTGTGTCCCGGCTGGCTGCTGTGAGATGACATGTTGTTTTTATGACCACATACACAGCAGCAGCCAACTGATACAGTCTTTTGTCCCAGACTTAGTTGTTGGAAACTACACACTTGATTTCGTGTTAAGGCCTATAGAATGGCATTGTCAAAGGAATCTAAGTTAGGCAAATAACTAAAATTATTTTGCAATTATTACCTAAAATAATTAGAGCACAATCTTTATTGCATTCCTCCTGGATCTAGTTAATTTCAAGTGCGGGAAAAATACTTTCTAATGAATGAGGTGCCCTTTTCATATTATTACAGAAATCAGAGGTGTGGTGAATCTAGTTTGGAAGAATAATAAACTTACAATGCCTTAACATATCTTGAAGTGTCTTAAATCATAGTAATTGCTTTGTTTCTGTTAAATGTGTAGTAGACTACAAATTGACACCATTTCTAACTTTTTTTTTAGGTTCTTGGGGTGTCAATGTTTTAATACCAGAGCAGCAAATAAATCAGTGGTGAAGTCATTTTCTAAGTGGAAGAGGAAGTTTTTCAATACAAAATTGTGGTAGATACAGTGAAATTCTGAACAGATTTTTCTCTAAGGAGAATGACATGCTTTCAAGATCAAGTGCATTGAAGGGGCAGTTTTGTTTGCCTGAAAAAAAGGAAATGTAAAGGACAAGTAAACAATTTGAGGATAAGCTACACTTTTTGTTGGGAAAAAAATAATCAATATTTTATTTATGTGCTATCAGTTTATTTCCGGATCATAAGAAGTATTCCCTCTGAGTTTTGATCTAACAGTCTGAGAGGTGTTTGGTACAGATTTGAACCCCTCTCTATACATTTGCTGGCTATACTAAATAATCACGAGCTCTGCTGGATTGCTGTTTACATCCATGAACTGAAATAATAAATGGATTGGTTTTCTTACAGTTATAGAACCAGAAGAGTGTCAGTATTTTAAATAAAGTGCAAACTTCAACAGCAGAAGGTTTGTATTAATTAATTATGGAAAAAAATACATAAAGCAGAATTTTAACAGCTTTTTAATCTAAAACACACTTTTATTCCAAAAGCTTCATGTTAGCCTTCTCGGAAAGGTCCATAAACTATGAACTACCAGAAAGTAACAATCTCAATCATGCTTGCCCATTACCAACCCTGAAAGTTTGCTTGTCCTTTAAGAAAAATGTAATGTTGTGAAATTCCTTCCAGTAGTGCCACTGTATTTTGTCTCCAAATAAAAGAAGCTTATTGTAGTATGTTTGCAGAAAAATTCTAAACAAAAATTATACAGCTTATTAGAGTGTGGGAATAGGGATCTAAATTTTAAATAAAATTATATATATATATAAATTGGTGCTGATTTTATAATTGCGCAGTTTGTTTAGTTTTTTCTTACTTTTAAATTCCAACTTAAAATTATGAGGTTTCAGAAATATATTGAAAGTTTAACAATGTTTAAAAATAGAAGAGCATGAGAATTCATGCTTTAAAAATGATTTTTAAATTTGTATTTTATATTGTTTTATCTATCTGTCTTTGCAAGCAGTCTTCAGGTTAAAGATACTTCTAACAGGTTACAGTACATTTCCTCTGTATGTAAATTAGATTGGATAATAGAAATTCATAAACAACCCATAATATTCTTTGAAAGCTAAGCTTTAAACTTCATTTTGTGTCCATTCACAAATAAATTAAATTTGGTCTAAAACAGAAAGTGGATCTATGCCATTTTGACATCGACTCATTTTGCAAGGCTTAGGCAGCTAGACATCATTTTAAAGGAAATATTAACTTATATTACATATGTATATTTTTTGTCACTTGTCTCTCAGTTCTTGAGGTATATTATTTTAATCATTCCATGCCTTAATATGCTTGCAATACAAGGATCTCCCCAAATGGGTGAATACAAAAAAGGCTTCCTGTTTTTAGACTCAGAAATTAAACATTGGGCTGTGGTAGCCAAAAACCATAGATTATCTAAAGGATCATGATAAAATATAAATATTTTACTAAGTCATGGGGTAACAACAAACTCAAAACTAGATCTGCCTAACTCATTTTACATAAATAAATACTCTCATGTCTAAAAGTACTGCCTATATTGTTTTTCACACCACTGCATTTAATAGAACTGCTGAGAGGACTGTATATATGATTTTAAACTTAAGTTGATTTTTCTTACTCTTGAAGGAGTGTTTCTTTGTGAAAGCAGTTCTTACAGCTTTGTTTTCAACCAGCTAAAAATGTTTTATATATTTACCTTAACCTGTTGTCCTCCACATTCTATTGTCCTAATTGTACTGTTTTCTGATTTGTATTTATGTCTTGAGACAGTAACTTTTTGAATAAAAATAAACCTACAGTATGTTGTATGTTTGATCTTTTTAAATCGGGGCTAGGGGAGGACAGTGAAGAAAGGGGTATGAGTAATGCAAATGTTATGTTTATAGAAATCAAAATCTTTTTCCATGTCTTTTAAGTGTTTGTCTCAGAGTTGGGATAATGTATGAAAAACTGCACTGTTTTATATTTGTAATAAATTGTACAAGTTTTTAAAATGTGAATAAAGCACTAATTGGGTAATAATTTAAAGTAGAAAAGTTAATGCAATCATGATTGTTTAAATATGCTTTAATTTGAGATAAACTTGTTAAAAGAATTAGTGTAAATACAGAGTGAGTTTTTCAAGAGGTTAGTACCTGCAAATAAAATTTTTAACATTTGTATAGAACTTTTACATGCCAAGAAATCAATGGTTAATTATTTTTGTGTTATGTTTTTTAAAGGTGTATCAATAGGCTTTCTGTTGGTTTCTTTTTTCCTATTAACTTTTATCTGAGATTACTCAAGATGCTTTTTATTCAGTCATTGGCGTTATTGTATATTGTCCAATTGCAATGCCACTGAAAGTATGCTACTGTCCGTTTCCTACATTTGTCATACACCTGATAAAACATTTGAAGCTCAGTTGGCGAGACAGCAAGGAAATGAGGGGTAAACACTAAACATCTCTTCCCCTCCCACTCCCCTCTCCTCAGCTACTGAGCGGTTCTGGCTGTGGCGAAAACTCTTCTCTGTTACAAGGCGTTTTAAAGGGAGTGATTTTAAAATCTTAGAGGTAATACTTCTAATCTTTGCTAATGTAACTTTGGATTTTGTTTTTATTATTATTATTACAAATGTTCATTCCTGTCTCTAAATCCTGCTGTAAGTTCAATAGTATCTTGTGGAAAATGGTTTTAGTAGGTTCTAAGTTTATAACACAAGAAAAATACCTTCACTATACAATGTAAAGTCTGTTCTAGTTAAACCGTTTTGGTACAAAAACATGTAAATGAAAGAAATTTGAGTTTTGAAGATATATGTGATAAAAATGTAGAGAACAACAAGCAATTCGGAGAAAGTAAAGCCTGTCCTCTAGTTTACCAGAGGCCACAGAGAAGGTATTGACACAGTGAAATTCAAGGGAATAGTCTTCACGTATTCTGTAAAAAGTATTTCTTGTTATTAAACAACCAAAGACAATATGTAAGAAGTTAGTGATTGCTGTTGTTTGTTTGTTTGTTTTTCCTTTGGATGGTGTGGTGCTGATTCCTGTAGCTTGTTGGAACCAGTAAATCCCCATCTTCCCTCGCCTTAGTATAACTAAGTAATTGCCTCTTTGAAATTTACTCCTCTCTGTTTTCCTAATAGTTTACACATACACTTATCCTAGCATGGGATTTCAGGATACCAATGCTATGAGCTTTAGCTTCCTACCCGTAAAAAATCTACTGAATTTTTTGATTCATGGTAAAGTTTTGCTACTTTTTCAACCTGTAGTTACCTTTTATTTTTTTAACAGCCTGGTGAGTATCATGGGCTTGTTCATTCTTTGAAGCATTTGTCAAAATCGTCAATTTCTGCTTCAGAATTCTTCTGATAAAAACACTGTTTGGTTCTTGAAAAATAATACCCATTCTAACTTGACCACTTTAATTTTTTTTAATCAGTTTATGATCCTGATTGCAGCTTATGCCATTTCCTCATTTTTCATAATCCTAAGAATCTCTAGTACTGAGATTATATGCCAGTGAATATCAGAAATTAAACAAAAGGAATCGTATCTTTGATGGAGGTGGGTGATGACAAATTCATGGAAAACAAGGTAATCTGGGATGATATTCTATAATAATTCTATTTAAAAGTAACAATTCAGTATCAATTCTGCCTGTCATTTTCCTCAGCTGTCTTTCTCTCCTGTATCCCTTCTTCATGTTGCTGAGCTTTCTTGAATGTATTCCTTTGATTAAATCTTAAATTTTGTATTTTTTAAAAAGTCTTTAAGAGTTAGACTTTGAATAATTACTCATTTTGTAAACGAGTGCTTTCCAACTGGAGATTCAGTTGCGTTTTTTCCGCATTTTTTGTAGCGTCTGCCTGATTTCATAGATGTACATCGTAGTGGCGTTACGGTACAGCCCAGAAAAATGATCTGAAGCACTTTAAAGCAGTTGGGTGGCTGTGACAGAACCCCATGTGAAAACTTCTCTCTTCATCTAGAGTATGTGTGCGGTTCTTTGCAGTGTGACCATGTGTCCCCAAACGGATTGTGTAATTTCTGCGAAGCTTGTCTGAGCATTTTTGGTTGGATATGAAGAAAAGGCCATCGTTTTTTTCTATGTTAACTACTTTTGTCAAAGAAAAAGCTGCAGTTCCAGATCTTAGAAGTGAAGTTTGTGTTCAGTGGATAACAGCTTGAATTCTGCACTTCTAGAAATGCTGTTCAAAAAAATTCACGTAGTGAACTGTAAATCAGAATAATAAAATCTCTAGGGGTCATGGAACGTCTCAAATTAGGAAGGGGATGTGAAATTGGTAGTTACTTCATGAACGCATTCAAGTAACAACAAGGTTTTGGAGAAATGGATTAATTAGTTTGACGAAGGCAGTTTATTTTGGTGAGGTAGGTAGTGACAGGTCAGATGAATGTGACAGCGGTTTGTTTCAAATGTGGTAGAGTATGGGCATACATCTAATGCTCTCTTGAATAGGGGACCAATGACCAATATCCTCTTTATTTCCACCTTTCAGAGTGGCTTTAGGAGAGCTGCTCCTCCCCCCAGTACTAATATTTTTATGATTTATTTGTCAGAATTCTAGCAGGGATGCTGTCCTTGTGCTTATTCTAGACTGCTCATTCCGTTCGTTTGACCTTAACTTCACATTTTTTCCTTGTACTTTCCTCTTAAAATTGCCTGTAACGCGTCAGCCGGCACTGTCAGACAGCGGTTCCTTGGGAATCGACGCGAGCGCTGTGCCGTGGTTAGTGCAGTTAATGGTTGGGTTGGATCAGAGCTACGGTGCGTGTGATGGGTCTTCGTCCCAACCTTCTGATCTCGTGCTGCTCAGCCCGAGTGTTTATCTGACAGTGTGTCAGCCTTTGAGTACTGTGTTGGCAGCTCTACGTGAAACCCTTCTTTACCGCACCATATGGCCATACCAGGAAGCCATGCAATTGCTGTTGCTTTTTAAATAGCAGTTAAACCACAGTTCTTGAGTGACGTACGTGCAGATCTCTTTATTATTTTAACACACTCTCTTTACAGGTTTATATTCTGTTTTCTTCTTTTTAGACTCCTGCAAAAGCAAAAAAGTAAACCACATCCACTTGTTTTTCGTATCATGCACAAAAGCACTTAAAGACGTGGTGTATCTTAGATTCAGCCTGCTCTTTGTATTTTTCATCTTAAAATACTGAGCTGTCTTTTACATAACTGTTCTTACGTATCAACTGACAAAACCTGTCTTTTCATTATTTCTGTTGCTGGCTTATAATCTTTCGAATCTTGAAAAGCAGATTTTTCTGGGGCGGATTTTTAACTGAAGTCTTCCATTACAGCCAGGAATTGAAGTGCTCTATGAAACCGAGCGTGGATTAGGGAAGCAGCTTTGTCAGTGAAAACACTATCTTGTCATTTTCATCCTGTTTGAGGTACTGATGGTGTCATGGTTTAAGGGCACATTGTGTAAATGCTTGTAACTGGAGAGGCCTGCAGATTGGGACTATCAGTAGTTTTCCTTGTTTAGGAACTTTTCTTTTTCCTCTTGCTTGTATCAGTACCTTGTACTTGGTGAAAGCAGCTTGTTTGAAGCGCCGTGAAGCTAAAAGGAACAGATGTTCTATTTAAAGTTGCTTTCATTACAATTTTTTTTTTTAAAAAAACACCTTGCAACACTTCTACTTCAGAATGCCTGTTAACTTGCGTGATTCTCTAGCTCACCTGGGTGGGATTTATAAATCTGACAGAAAGAAGCGGCGCCCCGTAGAACAGAGGCTGCCAAGGACGTGATTTCAGCTGTTTGCCTGACCTTCCTTTTCCGGGGATTTGTGTTGAGTTAACAAAAGAGAATGAATTGTGTGTGTTTGTTGTGACACGCTACTGATCTGTCACAGAGTGTGACAGATCCACAGATTTTGTGGATTTAGGCATTTTAGAGGCATTGTCTCTTCACATTCTGTTTCTCTAGTTAGCAGTATTGGATTTAGGTCTCTTGATCCATTATTAAAGTTCAAAAGACATGTCTTTTAGTCTTTTCTTATATCCCTACCCACAAGGAAAGTCAGATATTTTTTTTTTTTAAATTGATTTGCTGTTCATCTCTTACTCATTTACCAGAAGTGAGTGATGTTTGGAGTGGTCCATAGAACCAAACCACACCACTCTGTGATGTATAATCAAAACTGTGGTAACTTGGCAGGATGGGTCTTGCAGGTGGATAATCACTCCTGTTCTACAAAACACTCCACCAGAAAGAATATAAAAAAGTTCCCTTTGCTGTCCTGTTTGTTTTAAATGGAGCGGGGGGGGTCAGCGCGAGCAAGGCAAATGCAGTCGGGTCTCGCCCGCTCAGGGAGCGAGAGGAAGCCTTTGTTACCAGAAAAATGTTAAAGAAATAAACCAATTTGGTTTTGGGCCAGGGCTTTTGGACCATTGTATTCTAGGAATAAAAAGACAGATTCGATGCATCAGCATGAAGTGCACCTCGTACCGTGTGGGCCTTGCTGGAGGAGAGGAATGGGGACATGACATCTTTTTCAAAAACCTCGGATTAGAAGTAGTCCTAACTCATTGCTACTTACTTTTGACGATGTCTTACTGAAATGAGAACTGAAAATGTCACTGCATTTATTCTCCCCTCTCAGCCTGAATTTAGAAGGTCCCTCTTACTGCACTCTCTGTGGCTGGTCAGGAGAGCAGTACAAGCCTGTGACCGGCTCCATCCTCAGGCGCTGCTGTAGGTCATGGAAAGTGGGCAGAAGTGTTTTTCCGGGGTATTGAGCTGGCAGGCAGGTACCGAGATGCCCTCTTTCACATGCGTTGGTTGAACGGAATTATTTTCTGAATTTTAGAACGGTGATTCTTGTAATGATAGACTTTTTCCATACAATTTTAAGGTGAAAGAGTGTGTGTTACAGGAATTTGGACTGAATGATTTGGGAACTGAGCCTGGTCTTTGAAGGCAGCTGCGTACATTAACTAAAGTGATGTTCATGATAGAGCTGATTACAAAGAATTCTGCTTCCAAAGGACGATCCTAGCAATTATGCAAAGTAAAGCTTGAATCAGTATGATATTTTCAAAGTGATGCCTTGTAGCTTTTGCAAAAGTCAAATTAAAGTATTTTCATTCTAGTACCATAGCATTTAGGGGTGAAATTTCCCTGACTCTGTATAAGAATCAGATCTGGATAGATAATTTGTGGAAACTTATTCATTGAATTTGGCCGCTTTGTTTTGTTCAAACATTGTGTGTTTTTTCAGTTACTTCTATTTCTGGTGCCACTATCCCTGGCTGAGATTCAGGTATGTTTTTTCTGCTGCCCTTCTGAAATTCAAGGAGCTTTTCTAGTTATCTTTGGTCCCTATTGTCTTTTGTTTTTTGTTTTTTTTTTTTAATTTTTTGTTTGGAGAACCAAGGCTTTTTAATGCTGTTTCAGTATAGCTCTTGACACCTAACACATCTCTGAGTGAAGATAACCTTCATATCAGCAGACAGCTTAAGACTTTAAGACAGCTCCTTCTCCAAAAAGATTGAGGGGAAGTTGCAAGTATTTGCTTATGACATCCAAAATGTTGTTAACAAAAAGTTTGTTACATCATCCAACCTGATTATCATTTTTAATAGATTGCAGAATCATAGAAATAGCGATTGGGAAAGATCTGTAGAGATCGTCTAGTCCAGCATCCCTCTGAAACCTGAAGCTGGTCAGCTGAAGTCAGCATGAACATCAGCTGAGCCTTAAGCCCTGTGCAGGATGGCAGGAACCTGCTGCACTACCCTCCTGTCGGAGAAGCTGGGCGTCTGTTCCAGCTGAGCACCCTACGCCGCAGCTCTTTCCCCCTCTGTGTCGCTTGCCCCAGCTGGAAGGAGCTGGACCCAGTGCTGGTAGCCCCGTCTGCCAGCCCACACGGCCTGGCCTTTTCCCCTCCCTGAGGAGGTGCTGGTGTGGCCCTTGCTGTGACCCTCTGGTAGCCTCCCCTGGGCTTTCCCAGTTCCTCACACTCCTCTTGAACTGGGGGCCCAGCAGTGGATGTGGGACGCTGGGCACGGCCTCGGCAGAGCAGAGGGCTGTAACACCCCGATCTGCCGCCCGGGCAGACCGCCGTGAAGAAATGGAAGATCATCTTTAATCTACTTAGGCCAGGATGAAGCAATTTTTATATTGAACCGACTCTCAGCCAGCATTTCCAGAATTGTGAGGCAAATATATTTTACTGTACATTGTACTAACATATCGGTACTTGAGGGAGTGTTTAATATTCTGTGGATGCCTGTTAGTCGCTTGACCTGCAGGAGCAGAGATGTTCTCCACCGGAATGGTCTGGAGAAGTGCGGAGCCCCCGCTCCGGGCAGGCAGCCTGCTTTCCGTCAGGCTAACAACTAAGGGAAGACTTTGATGTATCAAAAGGATTTTGCTTCTTTCAGATATTTCCAGTTAACTCTGACAGTGGTGTGCAAACTCCTAGTACAGCCCCTTACAATGGCAGAGTGTAAAAGGTGTGGTGTGGCCCGACCTCCTGCACAGACCCAGCCTGATGCTTCTTTGGGCTGGAACTGATGGGATCCCCTGGTGCGACTGTCTCTGCCGTGCCTGGTTCACAGCTGGCTGTAGCCTGGGGTAAGGTCTGTGGTTTGGAGGGTTTTTCTCCCCCCATCACTTTGTACCTGCAGATCTTCACAAACTGTAAATCTCGAAGAGAACATACAAATAAGCAGAGCTCTTCTTGTTACTTTATGGTAACAAAAAGAATAATCCTTTTTCTCAGAGGAAAGGTCATGGTAAGCCACTTCAGGGTGAAGATAAAATGGGTTAAGAAGACTCTTCATAGGGAAGAATAATAGCAATGACGAAAATAACCTTAAAAGATACTTCAGGGTTTGTATTGTGAGAGCAGGGCTGAGGCTTATCCACCGCGTTTTACACTGTGTGCGTGTACTTCATCTTTCCCCTGTGGCACTCGAGCCCCGGGAGCTGTGGGAGGGCAGGGTGGAGGGTCGGTGCCTGACCCATCTCAGGAGCCTTGTTCCCAGTACTTAGTGCTTAATGCTCTTCCCTCCTGCAAACAGCTCTGCAGTGAGCTCGGGCAGCCTTCGCCTCTGCAGAGGCTGTCGCCTTTCAGCGGATGGAGGATTACCTCTGTGTTAATGAACAAAATGGCGAGTGCTTTCGGAGCTGAAAGGAATTAATTGCCAGATTAACATGGGCTGAGTTCTCTGTCTTAGGAAAATATTAATATGTTAAAATATTAAATTGCAGGAGCCTGTAATAAAAAGAAAGGAGCCTGCAGTGTAGGAAGGTAAAACAGGAGATGTTTACATGGTTTTAGTGTCTGAGAAGTTTGAGAACAGATTGTACTTTTCAATACTGTCAGGATGTGATTTACAGATATTCTGGTTTAGAAGTGTAATGGAAAGTATGTTTTAAGTGCTGGAGCATCACTGTGGTGAAGGCTGCTGTACTTCCCAGAGAAAAGGTCAGGTAAGTGATGTTGGGCTCCTGTGGAGAGGACTCCATTGTTCTTTTGTTTGGCCAGAAATTTGGGGAAGAGAATATTTTTTGTTCGGGTTTAAGTGCAACATAAATGTAGCTAAATTTATTCTGGGACCCAAAATAGCCCAGAAGTGTAAGTGGTGGTGCATTATGCTGTGCAGATACTTTTTATCTCCCCGTATGGATCCCCCAGTAGCCGGATAGACACCTGTGCTTCCACTGCATAAAGTGATCTGCTCCAGTAGCGTGGTCATCTTGCTGGTTTTTAAGAGATACAAAGCCACCAGAAGAGCTCCCTTAAGAGACTCAAACCACAGTACAAATTTCACACTCTCACCTTGCCTTCCATGGAAGTATTTGGGCTTCTTTCAGCTCCTTATGACACATGCTATCGTGGATCAGCAGGGTTTGAATGCTGTCGAAGCTGGTTATTCCATTTCCATCACAGGGACCACTCTCTCTTCCCTGTTTCTCCTGTAGAGCCCTTCTCAAGATAGTACGCAGTTAAAGCAGGAGCTCCTCGCCATAGTGAAACGCCTCTAGTTGGGGCTTTGGGAAGAGATTCTTTCCAAGTCATCAGGAAAAAAAAAAAGGGCATTAATCTCTCTTGGGCTGTGTTTTCTCTACTAGCGTGTCTTGCTGTGCCCTCTCAGTGCCCCTCCAGCTAGAGAGAAAAATAAATTCAAAGGTCTGAGTGCGTTCAGCAGGAATTTGGAATGGAAGTTCCGCAGAAGCCAGTCATGCAGCTTCCCATACTTCCCCAAATTTCCTTTTTTTTTTTTTTTTTTTTAGGGCTCTTGTCTGAATGGATTTGTCATGGCTGCTAAGTTTGTAAGCCTAGTAAATACTGATTTATTTTATTCCCCTTCCCCCGCCTTTTGTGGTTGCCTGGCTTAGCAGTAGGGTAGCTGTCTGGCAGCGTGGGGTTGTGGGGGAGCACCCACTCTGGCCACCAGCACCCATCGCCCTGGCCCCAACAGTGGCATCTCAAAGCAGCAGACACTATGAAGTGGGTACCAGTAAAACATAAAAGCAGTAAGATGAGAAACTGCATGGCTACTGCCATATATTAGATGATGACATAAGATACACAGGTATATTGTTTCATTAATAACAACAGTTAACTTAATCTGTTCTTTTCAGCCTTGGCTATGAAATCAGCAGCCTATCTGAAGTGCTGTCCTCAACTCTCTTACTGCCTTACTTCAACCTTTCTTTTAAAATTTTTTCTTAACTCATTAGACATTTGCACAATTAGTGGTCAAACACATTCTTGGCATAGTGAGAGACAAAAACAACTGGCACAATTTTTATTTGAATTTTGAATAGTTTTAAATTGGAATTTACTTGACTGCGTTCAGCTCCTAAGTTGGTGTCAGGACCTAGGTAATGCTGACTCCTGCACCAATTAGGACTAATCGGTGTCATTTAAAAAGAAATTTAGGATCTATCAAATTTGATATGCTTTCCACTAAATAATGAATGCTTCTGTCTCCACCCTCTCTCAGTGGTTGTTGAAGTCTCCTTGGTGCTGTAGATGGATTTGTTTTAAGCCAGGCTAAAACTCGTCAGGCTCATCTTCCATCAGCGAGGCATCGTTACAGCGATAAAAAGAAATGGTAGAGGAAGTGGGAGCAAACCCCTCTTCTTTCTTGAGGAATGATCATAAAAACCTGGGATGACTCAGTTTTCTTTGCCTCAATTTTACACTTCACATAACTGGCTCCATAAGCCTGATTGATGCTTTAGAGCATCTCTTCAGTGCCGCCATGCGTGGCTGTGGGAGCATCCCTGTGCTCCCCGGGGCCAGCGCTGAGGAGGGGGGTTAGATATTTGCATTTCTCGAGGAGAGAGCAGCTTACTGGAGTAACCTGGTGGCTGGTGATCCTGGCAGCATGGGAGTGGGTGTCCTTTCCATCAGCGGGGGAAATTAGGGCCCAGGAGAGCCTCTGCTGTGACTGAGAGGGGAAGGCTCTGCTGGTGGGTCCTCACTCCAGGAGTGGTTGGAAGGTTTTCAAACTGTTCCTTATTGCCCTCCTTGGCAGGATGCATGAGACAGTGTAGTGCTCTAGGAAGGGTTTGTGTTGGAAGCTTTCTGTATAGATGAATTCTCACCAGCCCATTACATCAAATTCAGGGACGGAGATAGGCTTCTGCATATCTTGTTTTACGAGATGCCGTGTGTTAAGCAGGGCAGTTCCTCACAGGAGGACATTAAAGGTTCTGCAGTGCTCTGGGTGCAGCAGAGTTGGACGCGCTGGAGGGAGGGGTGGGCGTTCCTGAGAGGGGAATGTCTCCTGAGAATGGTTTCATGGGCTGTCTTCTGTGACCATGTGTCTGCTGCTGCCTCCTCTTACACCTGGCAGAGCGTTTCTGCGTTGGAACTGTGGATGTGAGCATCTGAAGACTCACGCGGGGAAAGGGTTGGGTACTTGCTCAGCAGGTGATGTCGGCTGTTCGATACACTCCACAGTGGAATTTTAGCAAAAAAGGGATCCTCTGTCATGGCAACTGCTCGACAGAAGGCTGAGCTGCGGGTACCACCGAGCAGGTGTCTGACTTACAGACGTCTTCTCCGGTGCCAGAACGGTGTCTAAGCTGTTGGACAAATTTGCTGGAATCAATATAGTATCTTGCAGTATTGGTGAAGTCTGTGATTTGCTGCAAGGCTGATGGAAGCCACATGGAGCCTCTCACCTAAATTGTCATTTCCTAATCATCTCTTTCAGTGTATCGCAAAAGACCACCTTCTACAACTCTTATGTGCAAATTAAAATCACCCTTCCTCTTGAACAACTGCTGCATCCATACCTCGGAATAACGCAGCGTCTCACAGCTGAGCAGAACACAGACATTCTAAATTTGGGGTTTATTTCATAACGCCTGGGCACATCCGCGCAAAGGCAGCGTCATGCAGTGGCACTGGGTGCCCTCCATGGACAGGAGAAGATGCTACAGCCCCCTGCCTAGTGGCTTCCCAACTCCTGGGCACCCACCTAGCCTGGAGGCAGGGATGTGCCAGAGCTGCACGACCTCAGGAGAGGCGGACAAGAAACAGGGGGTGAGAGAAGGAGGACAGTAGCAGATTCACCTATTAATTGGTTCATTTAGGAGCCTTTGGACTTCTTTTTGCTGTTTTTCTGCAGCATGGTGAAGCTCTGGGTTTCTCTTACAACTGTGAATGAAGGTGGGGAGTGCTACAGGTTATACAGGGCATCCATCTAAAAGCCAAATGTGGTATGAAAAGTGAGATGGTGGGGCGAGCTGTGGGCTGGGCTGTGCAGTTGCAGTGACCTGGAGTCTCTTGTACTTCTGTTTGGGGGGACAGTCTTTGAAGTGGAGAAGAGGAGGGATGGGGTAACCAAATGAGATAGGAAAAGATAAGGAAAAAAAACCTCCAAATGTATAAGGGAGGAAAAAAGGGAAGTTTGTTAATACCGGTCAAGCTGGTTATCTAGCAACAAGGCGGGCTGTGCGTGTCCCAGAAAAAGAAGCCATTAAGGAAAATGGACCCTCCAGCAAGTGGAGAGAGATGTGATTGAAGCAGAAGCTGGTGCTGCTCTCTACAGTCTGGGCTTTGAAGGAAACTTTAGTGTTGGGTGGAAAATCTGAAGTCACTAAAACGGAAAGGAAGTTGCAGAGCTACAGAGAAAGCATAAAGCTCTTCAGAAACCTGATCATTGATGCTGAGCCAGCAGGAGCCCTGCTCAGGTAGGTGAAGGCAGGAGAGGCAACTCCTGCCTGCCGTGCACGAGAACAGGCCTCTTTGCCTGAGAAAGCTTCCCTCAGCAGTGGGGCTACAGTGCTCATCAGGGTTGGTCTCCTGCAGTTTTTTGAAGCTCTCCCATCGCAAAGTTCCACGTGTACCAGATGAATGAGAGGTGCCCTGTCTTGCTGGCTGTAGGTCTTAGTGCTAACCCCAATGGGCAAGAGAAAAGCTTGTCCGACGAACGTGCCCTTTGTTGTCTCTTGGCTCTTGCTCTTCCACACAGACACAGGTGGCCTCCCCCTCTGCAAAACCCTGAAGCCTGGAATGAGCTGTGCAAGCTGCCAAGAACAGAGGAGACCATATCGTCGTGGGATTGGTAGGGTTTATTGATCTGCTTAAAATGCAAGTGCATATGGGAATATGGGAACCCCAGGAGGGTGATGATAGGAGCTGTGATGTTTCCTCCAAGCAGCACAAACCATAGATTAGCACAGATCAAATGTTAAATTTTGGCTGTCTGGTTTCATAACATCAGGTAAGGAATCCATTTTGTATCTGAATGGATGGTTTTATCCTTCTGAATTAAGTATAACACGGCACATAATGTAATACTTGCTGTTTCACAGTGAGGTTAATCAGACCTTTCCTTGGTGCCACAGGACACCGATCAGGAGCTCAGAGGTTTGTTCTGCAGGATACAGGTGCCTCAGCCCCCTCCTCGTCCTTGTGATGGGAGTGGGGAAAGGACTTCACTGTGCTGAGGGGGCTGCTGCTTCCTTCAGGTGCAAAAGGAAGGAAACCCCTTATAAAATAAGTACCTTTTTATTTTTTTTTTTAAAGAAAGAAGTGAGATGATTTAGAAATTGACTTGGTGGAACACCTCCAGCCCAGCAGTTAGATCTCTCTCTGTTGGGAAGAAGCGTAGTGTTTTCTTGGCGTGCCCGCAGGCTGTGCCGTGCTCCCTGCAGCGCCGGGGGGCTGCCCCGGGGGGAACGAGGGGCCATCAATGCTTTTTCAGCTGACCCAGGGCTGTGTGCCCAGGGAACGTGGGGAACAGCACCACACCGCCCAGCCAGCCACTCCTCAGTTCCAGCCCACCCCAGGGGAGGCAGAATAAAGGATTTCAGTCTGTCCTAAGAAGCGGGCTGCAGGTTGGTGGAAGAAAGGCATCTAGTGGGGAAGGCTGGAGGGTACCATCCCCAGGGCCTCATGGCAGGCAGATCAGTCCCACCATGTACCTCCTGACACTCATACTCTGCTGGACTGAGCTCTGTCCTACAGGTGTCTGTCTGTCCATCCCACGTGGACCACTGCATGTTATCGGTCTTGCTTTTCGTATCCTGGAGCCTGGATGTGAATATGCCCACCATCTCAGCACAGGGCACTGCTGGCTGGCTGGGAGACCCTCCAGCCCTCTGGGTTTGTGAGAAAAGTCTGTGGAAACCTGTTCTCACAGTTCTGGGAGAGGGAGGTAAAAAAAAAAAAACTCTGTGAATTTTTTTGGGAAAAAAAAGTTTCCTCCTTGCTATGTGATTCTCCAGCTTTTGAAGCACTTGAGCAAATGTTTATTCTGGTGAACTGCTCAGGCTGCATCTCTGCAATCAAACTGAAGTGGTTTGAGCTGGGTCACTAATAAAAAATAGATATTTGCATTTCTGTTTCAAACTGTGTTCAAAGCACAAGGCGGAGAGATGGCACTTGATGAGCGATTACTGCATTTCATCGCTTGGCACATGGCTCGCGTCTGTCTGCTGCTTTTATGCCAGATCTCCAAAAAGACCCACAACCCGCCTGGGGATGGGTTTTGAAAGTGCATCATCTAATTCAAGTACAAAGCAGATGAACAGTCTTATAAATGTGATCAGTCATTCGTGTGCTTAAGTCAAAGCATTATCTCTTTGAAAATCCGAATACCTGTTCATCTTCAATCAGAGCTGCTGGCTCCTGTTTTTTTCCCAGTTTATTTATTTTTAATATCTAGCTGCTAGTATAGCTGCACTCCACCCTTAAATGCCAGGGGAGAAAACATGTGCAGCCTTGCTGGTGAGAATGTCTTGATTTGTGTTTGTGTGCGAGCAGTGACAAAATTGAAGTGTAAATAAGGGTTCAGGCTGTATAAATCTGACACCACAATAGGTGCTGCTTGGTGGTAAATCCGTGTGTCCCAGAGGGAGGAGGCGGCAGGAGGCTGTCTGAGAGAGAGCTTCTCTTTGCAATTTGGTGCTTGTGCTGCACCAAGGTGGAGCCCGTGGTGAGCCCGCTGAGTTGCCATTAGTAGGTTGCTTGTGATAGGGTCCCCTCACCTTAGAAAATACACTTAAACCTCATTTCAGCTCATGGTGTGTGACTGTTGTAGGCCAGATGCTGGGGAAATGGACTCACTGGGTGGAAGGAAGGGCTCCTGCCCCAGCTGCCCCCAGCTCCCTCAACAGCTGTATTTGGGGAGATCCAGCTCTTAATCCAGGAGGGGATTTTCCAGGGAAGCAGAGGGGCTGGCTCCAAAAAGAAGCCAGAAAGGTCAAGTGCTGGGAAGAGGTCTGACCTCAATGCTGCTGAGGGAGTATTTATAGAATGGCCCAGAAATAGCAGTGTGATATGTCTGCAGTGCTGCAAGCCTCCTGTTCCCTGCCAAGCCATTTGGGGTGGCTGGGTCATTTAAAATATTTTAGGCATGGTGAAATATCAGCTGCCATCAAAGCTTGCATGGAGAAGTAAGAAGTGTCTGGGCATGGGAGCAGCAACCCCGAGCCCTTTGCCCAGACCAGCACATCAGCTGTGCCATCCTTCCCCCCGACTCTTTACTTCTGGAAGGTGTTTGCCAGCACTGAAGTCTATTATTAGTGTCTTTAACTTTATTTGGAGTGCAAGTATGATGGAGATAGAGCCTGGAAACCATGCTTGGGGCTTTAAATTGTTCAGCAATTTATTTAGTTTGTGGTTTTTTGGTTTTGGGTTTTTTTTTTTTTTTTTAGATTTTTATCCTGTTAGGAACTTAGTGGGATTCCTGCTCCCCAGCCCATTGTTGGTAGGGCTGCTGTGATGGGGCCGTGGTACTTGGCAGCACCTCTGCGCACCTTGCCTCTCCTGACGGTGGAAACATCCCATCTCTGCTCCGTGGGGAGCGAGACCTGCTTCAACTGGACTCCAGAGTGGGCAAAATGCACATTTTTCCCCTCTGTCGTGAAGTGGTTCTTACTCTGATGGAGGATGCAGGCAGGGGCATGGCCCTCATGCTTTTTGGGGAAGTCCCACACGCATTTGGGCTGGCTCTGAGCTTTTGGGAAGGTCTGGTTTGCCCACGCTCTGCATCAGGGCTCAAAGATTTTGGCTCTGTTGAGAAATTAAAGGTGACAAAATGAGCCTCCTTTTGGGGGGAATGTTTAGGGTTTTATTAATTAAATACAACTAATGAAGTAACATGCAGTACAGTTCAACTTAGCTTATAGTACAGAGAAAAAGTTATAAAATCTACAGTCTTGCATTCGCCTTGAGCTAAAACCCTGCATCCCAGATCCCCCACACTCCTGCTCATCCCAGCACCCTTCCAAGCACCCACAGCCACATATAGGAACGTATATGTCCTCTGTGCTTTGGGTCACTAGTGGGCACAGGTGGGTGCTGGAGGGGAAAAGGGAGTGCTGCATCTGCTTTCCCCATAGATAAAATCATGGTCTGGCAGAACCACAGGAGACTTTGCAGTGCTTATATAAATAAATGGAAAAGGTGGAAGAAAGGAGCTGGACAAGAAAACAGCTCTGCTGCTGCCTCCCCTGGAGGCAATACCCAGGTGGGACCTTTCAGACCCTGCCGTGTGCTGTGAAATGAGGGGAGTTTGTGCAGCCCGAGGGGGGGAGGACCCTGCAGCACTGCCCCACAAGGCACACGTGCACAGGCACAAGTGGCAAAGGAAATATTTCCATTGATTTCAAGAGGCTGGATCCAGGCTAAAAACCGTGTGTGTTAAGATGAGTTTTGCTCGCCGCAGCCTTGCATTGATTTGTCCTGTACCAGCACCGCTCTGCACAGGAGCAGGACGCGTCCCCACGGGGCCATTTGTGAGATCAGATCTATACTGCGCGCAGTCGGGGAGTAACTTATCTGTGAAATCGGCTGCCTAAAGGACAGCTGGTTTCACCACTATGTTTTTTGGCTGCATGTTCTTTTCTGATAAAAGAAGAAAAAAAAAAATGGTGCTTCATCCATCCTTCCCAGCAGTGGCTAGTGCAAATTTAATTTGATATATGTAATTTGAGAACCGGGGGACAGCAGTGCGATCAGAGCTTCAGAGCTTTTGGAAGCTGATAAATATCTGTGCTTACCGATGATTTAAAAATATCTCCATTTCCTTCCCGTAGGTGAGGGTTGGACCTTTCTCTCCCCCTGGACACTGCTGGGGCTTGCGGGCAGGGGGAGGAAGGTGCCGATCCCTGTGGCTGCAAAGAGCCAGTGAAATGAAATGGAAACTGGGTTTTCCTCAATAAGAGTGGGGGGCTCAGCTTCACCTTCCCGAGGGAAAGGGTATTTGGGCTGGAGGGGGGGGCAAAGGCCACCGAATCCCTGCTGTAGGATCCAGGTGGAAACAAGCTGCGTTGCTTTCCCACAAGACAGGCAAGTGCGACTAAAGGCCAGCCGTTGCCTGTGGTTGACCACGCTCAGCTCACCCCATGTAAACCCCCGGGGGCTGCCTCCCGTGAGCTTGGGTTTCATAGGCAGATACCAACATAAGCTGTTAGCATGAAGCAGCAGCCAGAGGCACAGCTCATCTTACGACAGGTTGTTTCCACTGCTTAAACCAGACAACTAAACCACAGCAAAGGTAAAACCCTCTGATTGGGGGTTTGTATGAGAAAGTGGGATGCTCATGTGTTTTTTATGGTCTGTTTTATTTATTTGTTGGTGGCTCGTGTATGAAATGGGAATCCTTACGTCATGCATGCTCCCCTCTCTGGTTTAACCAGCTCTTGCTCACCGGAGTGCTTACTGCTGCCGCTCTGGGAGGAGCAGAGATGTTCTTCCCTGTGTTAACATGATAAACGTGACCATCTTCCAGTGGTTTGGTGTTACAGGGGCTGGAGGTTTTGCCCCATTGCATATGTTGTGATGTTTCTCTTTCTTATGCTCTTAGGAGAGACAAAGGCTAGAAGTCAAAACCAAACTCTACAGCTTTTTTTTAAAAACAATGTGAAGAAGAAATAATCCTGAGCCAAAAATGAGCTGCACGATGTCTCACCCTGAGCACATCCCTCTTGGTTTTGAGGTAGACAAACCCACACTTCACTGGACTGCATCCCAGGGTGGAGGCCAACCTGAACCCTTTGTGTCTAACCAAGCCCTGGATCACCCTCAGCACTCACAGGGATGCTCAAGCCAAGCAAGTGACTGCGGAGAATAGTGAGGCAGCGGCCACGTGAGCAGGTAGAGCATCTGTCTGCCATTGCAGCGAGAGCAGGAAATGGCGGGGGTGAGATATGTGATAACACGGCAGGGTGGTATTTCAGACAGCAACCTCACTGTGTTCCCACCTCCCTGCGCCCCACACCCCTGGGAGCTGCCGGCGTCCTGGGCTGTGCGTGGCCCTGCTCTGCCCATGCTGGGGGAGCAACACAGCACGGGGCAGTGGCAATGAGGAGGGTGGGTCCATGAGGAACCTATGGATAAAACCAGGGATGAAATAGCTGATGGTGGAAAAACTCCTGGTGTAAGGGGATGAGGAGGAGCCCGGCTCATGAGATGTGCTGCTCTGCACTGGCCCTGGGGCTGCATAGCACACTTAGGGCTGGGGCAGCGCTCAGAGCTGTTCCCTGGCTCCACCAAAATCCCAGGCTCACCCATCCCACCTTCTCTTCTCTTCTCTACCCTGTCTGTGATTGCCCCTCCCTTGAAATATCCATCTGTCTTAATCAAATTAACCCAGCACAGCCACAAGCAGGAGCATCCCTGGTTCGCAGCTGAGCAGGTACTGGGCTGTCCCAGGGCAGACCTGCGCTTGCTTCTGATGCTTCAAAAGCCTCCAGGCTGTTCTCCACATCTCCTAGACCACTTGGCTTTGTGGTGCACAGGTGATGTCCCAGGCCGGGGCGTGTGGTGCCCATGCTGGCTCCTCGCTGCCTTCCCTCCTCCTCCTCCTGCATGCAGGTGTAAGTGGGCAGCAGATGGGCAAGGGAGCCTGGGCACGGTGCCTCAGCCACAGGGCCAGTGCCATGTGCCACAGCAACTCCCCTTGCCCTGGCCTTTCCAGCAGCAAGCAGGTCAGGTTGGTTGGTTGTTTCAGTTTTTTTTCTAGCTATGGCTTCACACTGCCACTGCGTGGGCACCCCAGTCACAGCGGTGGTGGCCATGAATCCCCTTCTCAAGCATTCCCAACACTGGGTTAGTCATGGCCGAGGCTTTATTTTAGCCAGTTCAAAGTGGGCTGCTGCCTCTGCCTGGAAGCTAAGAATATGGACATGGTTTTAGTGTGTCACAGCTCCTTTCTCCCACTTTTTGGCCTGGGTCAATCAAGGCCACTGGGGCAGGGCTGGGTTCCAGCCAGAATGAAGGCTGAGCCAGGGCTCCATTGTAAAGCCTGCGTGCCCTCATCTTCTCTTTAATATTTATGTCCAGACTGCAGAGGTTGGAAATACTTCCAATCGATAAAATAGTTCAACACATCCAATCAATAAAACATTATAAAAAGTGGTGAAAGATGGAGGAGAGATCCATTGGCTGTAAAGCACCACTGCTGTGTGCAGCCTCTCCAGACGCGGAGCATGAATTGATGGTGGTTTCCAAAATCTGCCTGTTTCTATGGGGTGAGGAATAGGAGCATTGAATGTCTCCAGCTGCTGGGATGGGGTGTGTACAGCTGTAATGGCATCAGTGGGGCATCCGGGCTTTCCTCTAAGAGCAAAACCATTAGCAAAACCTCTTGATTGTGAGCCCAGAATGACGGCAGAGCCTGTGCAGAGGCTGACAGTTTCCCCCTCAGCACCCTCCTGCCTGCATGGGCTGGGGTGGGGAGGGCAGCGTAGGGCTTCAGGGCGAGGGCTGAGGGTCGGTGCTGCTGGGAGAGGAGGGAGAGGTGCCAAGGGGTGGGTGGGTGAGTGTGGCCCTGGTGCAGTTGTGTTACTGCACTTGAAGATGGCAGCAAAGCCAGCCTGATGCTGTATCAAGCACTGAGAGCTGCAGACGGTGATGGCTCATGGCAAAAACACAAAGCCATTTCTTAAGGTCTGGCTAACCTCTCTGTCCATTTAATTCAGAGAAAGTGGCAAATGAAAACTTGAAGCCCCAAAGCAGAGCTTTCAGAGCACTCTGCAGAGCCCGTGTTCTCACTGCAGCCACCCACATTATTTTTCCTTTGTTTAATTAAAGCCTAGAAAACGTAAACTGTGACGGTTCTGCAAAGAGGAAGTGATACCACAGATCACTTCCTCGGCAAAGGCAATTATTACATGTTTGTATTTTTTGTTTTACTCTGCAGCTGTAGGTGCGTAACTGGCACCGGCTGCCCCCACACCCTGCTGGGCTCCCGGCCTCAGGGCAGAGGCACCTTGTGCTTAGGAATAGGTGACGTGCTCCCGCCCAAAGTCTAAACCTCATGATGCTGTCTGCTCTTGGAGGATGGAGAGGATTTAATTCAGCAGCTCAAAGCCTGGGGCCGTGCAAGCCAGGTCGGGAGCTGTGTGCGAGGCAGTGGAGGGAAGGAGCCGGGCAGCTGAGGACATGGATTTGCAGACCCTGGACTGGCAAGTGAGCAGGTAAAGCAAAAAACCAAGCAACTAAACTACTATGCTGTAGCTGAGACTGGTGCACCACAGTGAACAACAGCTCAATTATAGAGCTGCCACATCCTCAGTCAAGGTCCGTCTGAGTTGTTCATCTCAGTAATTACTGACTTTGGAGCATAGTTTCCATAAATTTCCTCAACGTTTCAACCCCTTTTGCTATGATTTCCCAGGGACCAAATCTTGTCCAGAAAAGCAGCTTTGCAAAATACTCAGGGAAGTGAAAAGAGCTGGGTCCAGGCTCTCCCACCCCACCAAACACTGGGCAAAGGAAGGTCTGGGACGGGGCTCCCCTGCTCCCCCTGGGCTGCGCCGTGAGCTATCAGGGGTGGAGAGAAACTGCTTCTATGTCTTCCTGTATTCCCGTTGATAGGACAAATAAATAATAGGACATAATAATAATAATAATAGGACAAAGCAAAGTTCACCCTGGTTCCTCCCGTCCTGCGGGGCTGTGTGGCATTTTGTGTGGCCACAGGAAAGACAGAGCGATGCAGCAGCCGGGGTTGCTCATCCCTCTGACACAGTGCAATGGTGTGAATGGCTCCTCACCTCCTGGTTTCAGGCCAGAGAAATGTAAGTTTCATTAGAGCTGGCACACTACTTGCAGAGGGTTTCTTTTGTTGAGGAGCTTTTTCTGTTTTCCAAAATGAGGGAGGGGTGAGCAGTGGTGTGCAGTGATCCTCGCCATCATTACCCATAGATGAGTTTCACAGCACAGTATTTCAGACAGACAGGGTAGGGGGGAACACAGAAGCACACACCTGAACTGGCAGCTTTTAAATTGTTGTAAGCCCCTGTGTGCATGCAGCGCATTTGGTTGAAATCCCCATCAGGTGCTCCATTAACGCCCATGGGGACCCCTGGGCACAGCACCCCCAGGGTCCCCTGCCGGGGTGCCTGGTTCCCAGGGGGCATCGTGCCCGGTGCCTTGTGCTGCTCAGGCACCAGTGAAGAACCTGGAGAAGGCTGAACTGGAACCAGCCTTTTCCCCGGGAATCACTAAGGTCTTTAGGCAGTGGGAGTGCCTCGCCTCGCTTAGGGTTCCCACTGGATTAAAGCTCCTGGTGTTAGATATATGTATTTATATTACCGTCGCAGAGCTAACAGTGCTCGGCTCTACGGGAGCGTTGTAAATATGAGCCTTTCCCTGTCACCTGCACTCGGCTTGATTTTTAGAGCACTCAGTGGTACCTGGAGCATTTAACAGCACTCAGGCTCTGACTAATGGTTACAGATGTACATAAGATAGAAAGATTAGCAGCTCAGCTGTCTGATTAATATGTAAATGTACCCGGTTATGTGTGAGTGCTCTTAATGAAGTAACTCACACTTCTGCCTCCATATATCAAAGGTGATTGATGGAAAAAGCACTTTAGGTGCCTGCTAGAAAGTGTAGAAGTTGTTTTTGTCTGTATCTTTCCTTTAAAAAAAGTCGGTAGACCTAGGGCTGAGATTTCCTAAGGGAGAAAAAACAACCCAGTCTGAGTTTAATCTAAACTAATCCAAATTGTTGGCCATGCTCCTGCAGTATCTGTAAATTCTCAGATAGGAATAATCCATCAGGACCTTGTATAACAATCCACATGGTATCTTAAATAAACCTCCTCTTTGGCTATAGCTTGCAGCTGACACCTACTGTAAATTATTTGATGATACTTTATTTGAAGGGCTGTAGGCTGAAATGAATGTTGTGGTGAAGGCAGGAGGACCCAGCCCAGTGAAGATGTTCCCGCGCTGCTGCTTCCACCCTGGTTGTGTTGTGGCACAGCCCTGCTCCCCCCGCCTGCCCATCCGGCGAGCGGTGCCTTCTGCTGGGCCACGTGGGGCAGCTGTGCGGCTCAGGAAAATCAAATAAAAATCCCAAGGCATCAGCGGATTTGTGCAATGCGAAGGGCTTCTGTCGTGGTTTAACCCCAGCCAGCAACTAGGACCACGCAGCTGCTCGCTCACTCTCTGCCTGCGCCCCGCAGGAAGGTAGGGAGATGAGGGAGAAAAGGAGGGGAAAACAGGAGAAAAGGAGGAGAAAAGGAGGTGGGTTGAGATGAAGACAGTTTAATAGAGCAGTAATGGAAGAGGAAAATAATAATAATAATGGTAAAGGAATACACAAAATGAAGTAACACAACACAAGTTGCTCTCACTACCGGATGATGAGTTGCCCAGCCCCTCCTGAGCAGAGACTGTGAATTCCTGCTCCCCCCCGCCACCCACCAGCCAATCCCCATATATATACTGAGCATGACGTCTATGGTATGGAATATTTCTTTGGCAAGCTTGTCCTGTCTGTGCTCCCTCTTAGCTTCTATGGGAAGCTGAAAAATTCCTCGACTAATGTAAACATTACTTAGCAACAATGAAAACAATATGTTATCAACATTATTCTCATACTAAATCCAAAACACAGCAGCTACTGGAAAGAAAATGAACTCTATCCCAGCTGAAACCTGGACAGCTTCCCGACCGGGGAGGAAAGGCTGCCTGAGAGCTCAGACCTGCAGCCCAGGGTGACGATGGCTGTGCCTGGGGCAGGGGCTCTCACCCTCGGCGTGTGCCCCATCCCCTGGCTGAGCACCCCTGTGCCTCCGGTGAGCGAAGCTGGCAGCCCCTGGGGCAGCAAGACATGGGCTGCCCCTCCAGCCAGCACCCTGTGACGTGCCTTTTCCTGGTGGGGAGGACAGCCCTGGAGACACCTCCCGAGAACACCACCATGAGTCACATCAGGCTTTCATCCTGCCCCTAAAAACCACTGTGCATGTTTCAAGATCACGCTCTGCAAAATAAAGACCATTATGTTGAAACTGGTTGCCAGGTTGGGGGGGGAAGTTTTGCAGAGATAGTAAAATTTGGTGCGATGCTGCAAGCTAAGCACTGCATAATGTCTGTTCCCTGGGACGGGAGCTGTAAAGCGCTCAATTGCTGCAAGATTTCTCACAGATAAAATGCACTACAGTGCGTGCCTGTCAAAGTAGTTTAAAATATTCAAATCCTGTTATAGCTCTCCTTTGCTTCATCTTTCTCATTCCCACAGGAATTTTGGGGAATCATAACACACAACATTTTTACCTCCTCTCCAGGCTGTGGGGACTCACAGCCTGTCCACCCTCGGCAAAGCAAGGTGGGGTGGGAACCCTGTTTGGTAACCCTGGTCCAGCAGCTCTCCCTGTAAAGCCTCTTGTGTTGCTGTAACTTGCCGAGGCCGGAATTGATTTGTCCAAAATTTTCCATGCCTCTAGCCAGGCGTTTCTGGTGCTGGTTTTAAATAATCAGACATTTACTAAGAGCAGAGGTTGGAGCAATGTGAAGTTTTCTTATTAAAATTATTTGCTGATGTTCTCTCTGCGAGCAGAAATGTCGTCTTGGTCGGTGGGCAAGGGAAGGGGGAGTGACAAGCAGAAAGGCGACCGTTCTCGATGCCACCAGTAACGACAGAAACCACCTCCACCCACCCACCGGATTTAGGGCTGGTTTCAGCTCTGGAGAGGAAGATTTGGGACACAAGTCCCCTTATGTTGGCTTGCAGGAGAACCCGTAGTGGGTGCAAGGGCAGTTTGGTGGGGGTAGGTGCCAGCCTCCGACTACCATTGGGATAATTCTGTGTAAATAAGAACCATTGCAGTTTCTGAAGTTTTTTTTCTATTGTGATTTTTACTGACAATAATTCTCACATTTTTTTTCCCTGAAATGCAGCAACCTGGATGCACACTCTGGCATTTAAAATGTTTCTTTTTATTTTCTTCCAGTTCCTCTGATGCAGGAGAGTCAGCTCCTTGTAAGCACTGGCATAGATAACGGTTTATTGTATTCCTGATGACAAATTGGTTTAAGATAATTATTAGGCTGATGTTTAAAGCTTTCAATGCAAATCAATGCAATTAAACATGAAATAATACTTCATAATTCATACAGAGAAAGATCTTTGTCTGCAGCTAATGTTTCAGAAGAAAATGTTATACGAGAATTGTTCTGTCCCTGTTACACCAGTGTCCAGATAATGGACACTGGGACTGTAATGCTGTTGTTTCTCTCCCTTGATGTCTCATGATTTTCCTGGTCATTCTCTTTTCCTCACTGTTTCTGTAGTCAAACACAGCTATTCCTGCAGTGCTCCCCAAAGCCTCTGTCAGGAGTCCTGCCTTCCCTCAGATGTGCTTTGCAGCCTTAGGTGTGTGCTAATGCCCCCGCTGTGGGAAGAGGGGTGTCCCTGGCCAGCCCGGAGGGGTGAAAGCTGGAGGCATGGCCACCACATGAGAGAGTCCCCAGCACTGACCCGAAATGCTGAGGGGATGAGAGAACCTTCTCCTGTTTCTCCATGATGGCAGAAGGAGTTAGCGGCTTCAGCACCTTGTTCCAGACTTCCATCATCCTGCCGTTAAGTTCCCCGCGCTGCCTTCTCTTCCCACCCTTCCAGGAAAGGTAAGTAGGAGGGCAAATCAGCGGTCATTTGGGTTGTGTTTCCTGCGAGCTGGTCTGTTCTTCAGATGGAAGATGTTTAAGGGTTCACAAACTGGAAAACAGTCAAAAAGATCTCCCAGATAGATTGGGTAAAAACACAGTGAAGGATACAGCCCTCCTTTGAAAGACTGAGGAGATGAGACCAGTCCATCGCCCCCTCGCACGATGAGCCAGTGTTTGTGACAGATGTGAGACACCCACAGTTGATTATTTATTCCTTCCCAAGATGATTTGGTTTCATGTTTCCCATTTTTGGAGATGTCCCTTGCTGTCAGGTTCTGGGCTCCTCTGGGGACAAGTGGTTGCCCTGCCCTCATCTAAGGCACCGCAGTCAGCAGCAGGAGGAAGTTCACTGGGTTGGACCACGGCTGGTGGGCTCAGACTGGAAGACTGGCAGTCTGACTTCTATGTCAAATTTATTTATAGACTTTTACCCAATGACTATTTGGTGGTTTTGAAATGGAAATATTCTCAGTGTAGACTGAACTTTAGGAACTTCTGTGAAGTTGGTCACTCCTTGATTAAATGTTATTGTAGCTCATACACCTAATATATATATAGATACATATATAAATATGGACGCCACCCATTCACTTCGCTGTCATGTAACAGGTTACTCATGTATTAATAATTACTAACAGCACAGATCTTAGAGCCTTCTGGGTGGAGAGTGTCCAAAATTTCTGCAGTTTGATCCTGTCTTAAGGCTTCAAAGACTTTGATCCTACAATACAAAAACAGGCTTAAAGTTCTTCAAGAGACATCCAGCATTTCAAAGCTGTGTTTCTTAATTTGACACTGCTTTAAAATTTGGCTGCTAAGCAAGAGCCAGCCTCTGTGTCCCTTGCTAAGGGCCGATGTTGTGGGTGTGCGTCGCAAAGTCCCACAGCAGCTTCACATTGAATACAACTACACTCTGACATTTGCATTCAGCCCTTTACAGCCATATCTGGATCTTTTATGGTAGATTTTTTTTTTCTTTTTCAATTCTAAACCAATTTAGAGCCTTTTAATGGCAGTAAGTGTATACCTGATCTGCCATTTTCAAGCTGCAATTTATGTTGTCTCGCAGCAGCATTAATTCCAGCACCCGAGGCGGGAGAAGGGCTTACTGCCGTCAGACTGATGAGCAGCAATGGATCTGTGCTATTTAATTAGGAGCAGCAGCCGCTTCCCGCAGAGCCACTCGCACGTTGCCTGGAGGCAGCCCAAGCCCCCGCCACCCTCCCAGGCACAGGCCAGCCCCGGCCCCCGCCTCCCACCCACCCACAGCGGGTGAAAATCCCTCCGAGAGGGGAGAGCAGCCGGGCGAAGGGCTCCCGGCCCCTGGCTAAGGCTCCTCTGGTGCCTCCCTAGGTGTAAATTTGTCACACCAACCTCTAGGCACAAAGCCCATGATTTTTGAACTGAGGTTCAGCTTGAGTGCAATCTTGTTCAGGGGACCCTAAAGATACCATATAGCACTGAGTTAAACAAAAAAACCCACCCCCTATTTTCCATCTTGTAGGAGAGCATTGCTGGTTTTCGTGCTACAAATCACTCTGGGTTTGAGGAAGGGGTCCCGGTGAGTCCTGCTTGCTCCAGACCACCCAGGACAGCAAAGGTGTCACTGTAGGAGGGACATTAGCTGACTATAAACTCTCCATATTTTTCAAAACCAGTGAAAAATTGTCAAGGAAGAATGTATACCGGCAATGATCTTTTGATCTATTTTTCAAGGGCAGAAATGAAACCCTACGTCTCATGACACAGACATAAACCATCAGGAAACTTGTACCTGTCAGAAGAGGTATAGTGCAGGATATTTTCCTTTTCCAATCACTTTGTCCCTGGCCTTGTACTTGGGACAAACGTCCCTCATCAGCTTCTGGGAGACTCCAGGAGAAGCGAAAAAAAGACTAGGAAAAAGGCAGATAAAACTAGAAGCAGCAGGACGCGATGGATGTATTTGCATATAATTTTGCATTTGTGAGAACAATCATCACTCACTTATAGAAGGAGGAGATCAAAGTCTACCCTGTCAGCAAATCAGTTCTAAGACCTTTTTTTTTTTTTTTCCAAAATTAGGTCTTTGTAGTTATTTTCCTTCATAATCTAGGCCCATCCAATCTATTTACTGGGATTTATGGACTGAAATTTGGCATAGTTTTGTTTTATCTGTCATGCCAAAGGCCAGATAAATAAACATAGCCTTATTAAGTGGGGCTGGAAGCCATGGGGTAAGGGATAACGATGAGAAATCTGCCTGAACCAGGGATGCAGGCAGCTTCACGGGGTGGGTCCAGTCTTAATTATCCAGCTTAACTGCATAGATTGCTGACGAGCCCCCACCACTGGGAGAAACCAGTCCCTGACCCCTTCTCTTGAAACATTTCCTTGTCTAATTCTGGCTCCAAAACTCTTTTATAGTCGAGAAAATGGGTTTTCCTTTCATATGGGAAGGAAAACAGTACAAGCAGAGCTCAGTAATTTTCAGAATATATTGGGAAGAAAAGGCATTTATTTGGTCAGGTACCAGTTAAACTCTGCAGAAAAGCCATTGCTAATGCAGAAAAGACACTCGATACATGCAGAAACATTCAATAAATGTGTCGTGTTTGGGGAAAACAAGTTTCAGCTGCGGTCCTACCACAGGATGCAGAGTCCCACGGTGACCCCGTGCGTGTGGTACAGCACGAGCCACCGCTGCACGCCCTGCGCCAGTGGGTCCAGGGGACTGGTCACCAGTACTGGCCCTGCAGCTCTCTGAACTGGCCATACCGATTTTCAGTGGCGCTGAGGTCGTCACGGTTGGGCAGCAATGAAAGCAAGCTGCTGCTGTGCCAGGATTTGAAAACCAGCTGGGGACGGCCCAGCTTGACACCAGTCCTAGACAAACATGTAGCAGCACGTGCAAGGGTATGACTAATGAAGGATGGAGAGTTATTCCATCACTGTAGGGTTACAGAACAGAACTTGATATCTTTTTAATGAGATTGCAAATTAGACTGCTAAAGGTAATAATGTTGTTGTAATTTACAGAGATATTTGATTCTTCAATGCTATTGATTAAGGAATTAGAATTATATAAAATTAATGTAGTTCATATTGAGTGGATTTCAAGCCAGCGGACTTACAAACCTCACACCACAGTTGCAAACAGGGGAGCAAGCGAGTTTGTGTCTGCCCAGGTCTGATGGGGCTCAAGTGTTGCTCTTTCAGGATTTAACATGTCTGGCAGTGGTTTTGGTGAGAAAATGGAAAATTCATAGGTGACATTAACTCATGAGAAAGGTGAAGAATGAGTGAGCAAGTCACTGAGCCTCCACATTCAGGCTTTGTAGCTTGGCAGAAATAAACAGCATTTGCTTTTTAATAAGGTCAAACATCAAGCCCTACATCCTGGAAGCCAGGAGCCAGGCTGTGTTTGCAGGGCAGGGACTTCTGGCCAGACAAGCAGGGAGCCAGGGAACAACCGAGAGATTATGGTGAATTAAAGCTCCTCGTCCAGCACTGTAGCCTAAAGGTATAGGAATAATTTTGGTGGGATAAAGAGGGTAATTGCCGCACTGGGAAGGAGATGCTGCTGTTTCTGTGTTGGATGACATGTGAATATTCCTGAAACATGTGTCCACTTCTGCTCTCTTAAGCAAACCGCTGCTGCTGTGGAAGGCCCGGAGAGGAGGTGGGAGAGCATCACACGTTGCCTGGCAGGAGGGAAGGAGCTGAGCAGCCACCGTGGTGCCTGGCTGACCGTGGGGCTGGCTGTGTGAGGTGCTTGGCACAGCTGAGATCCCAGCCCCTGCCCCACCGTGACGGGAACCCTTGTGCCAAAACCCTTGTGCCTTCCACAGGAGCTCCAAAGAGGTGTTTGGAAAAACAGCTTCCGTAAATGCTGTCAGAGGCAGAAGAAGATCCTGTCGCAGAAGGTGGGCAAATGCAGAGCAAAGAAGGATGCCCCGGTGAGTGATTTGGCACTGGAGGGCTCAGAGCGAGGAGTGACCTGGCTGGGGTGTGTTACAGCAGCTGATTGCAGGAGTCCTTTCTGACCTTATAATCTATGAACTACGCTGCATATTTCAAATAATCCCTGGTGCTGGTGGATTAAGCGTGTGACAGCTCAGCCCAGATGAGCTTTGTCTCTCTAAAATGAGCTTTTGCTCACTCCCACTTCCTTGCTGTGGCTTTGTGTGCTCTGGACACACCGCTGAGTACAGAGGCAGGGGAAAGCAGAGGGAGGGACGTAATACATCCTGCATTTCCCCTTTGCAGCTGCCTTTTGCTCCTCCAGGGTGAGAGCCAGCTGCAGCCTTCAAGCATTAGAAATATTTAAAAATCATCCCCTTTGCTCAGGGGAAAGGTGGCATAGCAAACAACTGCCACGTTCCCTGAGAGATCAATAACACCCTGCAGGAAGCTAAATCGTCCTTTATTAATCTGATGAATTAGCCTGATACAGGGAGGAAGAGATCAACAGCACGGAAAATAAATGCATGCCCTGAAGCAAAGCTTGTCAACTATGGAAATAGAAGTGTCTTTCCTTTTACCCATAACAAATAATCTTGGAAGTTAGGCTGGAAGACCAAAGTGACTTCTGAGGTTTATCAGTGCTACGTGGATAGAGAAACTTGCCTCTCTCTTTGAAAAGCAATTACACAATCACGCAGAGACAAGCAGTTTCCCCGCTGTGCTGCTGGATTAGAAAGCTTGAGTATCTTCCTCCTTATACTTTAAGAGGGCCTGATTCAGCAAAGTACTTATGTACATATTTCAGCACCAGAGTCATTCAAGGGAGCTCAGCTTTAGCCTTGCAGAATCAGGATCCTGAAAAAAGGTGAAGTGAAACGGCGTCAGATTTCCATCTTGTATTGAAGATGGTAAAAATGAGTTTTTGTAATAAGGTACAAAATCAGTCCCTCTGAGCAGCTCCACTGGAGAGGCAGCCCTGGCCCTGGGTTTTTCCTTCCCTTCATGGGAACAAGCTGCACCCCACCAAGGACTGTTGTGGCTTTCTCTCTGAAAATGGTATGATTAAGCCATTCCTTATAAAATGTGGTCAGCTTTTCAAAAGTCTCTGTATTGCCTTCAGTTGCATTGTTTGGACCAAATCAGGACTGGCTATTTTGGGATTTTTGAAGGGAAACCTTCAGTTTGCCAGTGTGGAGAGATGCCTGCTCTCACTCGTGTCCCAGTTTTATTTTTCTTTTGGGACCATGGCACAGCATCACTTGACCATGCTCTGCCTGGACCAGAGCAGCCCAAACCCAGCAGCTCTGCAGCAAGGAGCTGGTTCTTGCGGCTGAAGGAGAGTTTTGCTTCCTGCAGCTGCAGCGGCTCTGCAGGACCTTTTGCACACCTGCTAATTTCCTAGTAAAATAAGCATGAACTCTCACGCCAGAGCCAGGACAACTGAGATGTCAACTCTGACATCTTTTAGTGTTTTCATAAGAATAAGAATTTCAGTTTTTATTTAAAAAGACAAAGTTTCTAGCTTAGAGTGTCAGAAAATGCTTGAAGAAATTTTAAGTTAGATTTAGGATCTGGGGGCATGTCAGAATTTGAAAATGGTTGGACGTGGCAACCTGCATTGATAGATATAACTTTAAAACTGCTGTTGTGGCAGATTTGCCAGTGTGCTAAGGTTGTTCTGGAAGATCTTCAGGCAGAAAGAAGTGCATGGGTCTTGGTGTATTTTCCTAAGAGAGTTAAGGGCTACATCTTCCCCAGTGAACTGTGGAGCCTGAGTCAGACTGAAGTATTGGGGTCTCTAATTCAGCTTTTTCAACTTATTTTTATTTTTTATTTGATAGAAGACACAAATAGTCCCTTACAGTCATTGAGTCTGTGCAAGCCACAAGGTATTACCAAACAGAAAGAGGGGAATTCTGCAGGTGCAAAACGCAGTTCAAATGATGAAGTACCTCCAGTGTCAACGCTTTGCTCGTTCGCCACCCCTATGGGCAAATACTATCTTTTTGAACCTTTAATCTACAGCACCGAATAAAGTTATGTAAATCTGGTGCAATGAGGAAGGCTTTTAAGCCGTGATAGGTATATCATGGTCCTCTCCCATTCTGTTAGATTGCTTTACAGCCAGGCCATAATCGCAATGACAGACATGCTTGATTGAGTTTTGTCTCTCTGTTAATGTATGGAGTCATTTGCAGGTGAAAATGAAGAGCTGTGTGTATCTGTGAAACTGGGGATGCACTGAAAAATTATCCTTTTAATACTGAGTGTGGAGATTCCCCTGTATTATTATTGGAGTGCATTTTAGGATTAAAGTCTTTGGAAACTTCTTATTATAACTGTGATTTATTTTTTAGTGGTTTTTCCCCATAAAGTAATATTAGAGATTAAGGACCATATATTTCAGGTGATAGTGAAAAACTGAAGATTAAGGCAAGGTACTGAGAATGTGAGTGCATGAGAGATGGTAAAGATGACTCATTTCTCTAATGCACGGGATGAAAGCTTAACTGAAAGGGTGAACAGATGAGAGGCAGAGCACAAGTGGTGTTTTATTGTCAGATCCTGAAAAATGTAATTTCAGACTCTCAGGGGAATTCTGCCTGGGCTCTCCCATCATGAGTGCAATTTGTTGTATGTGAAAGAAACCAATGACTAGCGGACGGGGTGGCCTTTCACAGCGGGACAAGGAGGAGAGCAACACTTTCCAGGCAGGGTCTGACTCGCAATAGCATGTACCAAAGGAGCCAGGAAGGCTGACCGTGTCCTTTGCTGGTGAGGATGAGCCACAGGGAGGTTGACATAGCGGGGAAGGTTATCTTCACTCTACAGTAGTGGAAGAGCTTGGTGGGACTCACCAGGTCCTGGAGTGACACGTGAGGTTAAATCCACCCCTTGGAGCACTGGAAGGGCTTTTCTCCCCTTGGTTTTGCATAACGGGATGTCTGCATGTTGCTGCTGGAGCTTTGTGTAGCTGCAGCCATCCTGTGCAGCCCTGGAGGGTTCTTGTTGCCTCTGTGAAATGGAGATAACAGACTTTATCTACAAGACTCATCTCAGATATCAAGATGATTAAGCAGACGCATTTGTAAAATGTGCCCCAGCACCTCTTATTATTGATGACAACGATGACTGCGAGCAATGAGTCAAAGCGAAAAATCAAAATACAAGGTGAGGCAGTGGTGAGACAGCAACTCCCTAGTCGCCGAGTCCTCTGCCGTGGTTCTTGCTGCTGGGGCGGCTTCCCTCCCAAAAGGAGGGATCCTGCTAACAACCAGGTAGCTCTGGTTGCAGATGGACCAAGGGAGTTGTGGGTGCTCCTTGTCTAATTGTGACCATATGAGTTGGCCCTCTCACCTGAGAAGGGGTGTCCCCCTGCCTCATGTGGTACGGAGCAGTGCTAGAAGCAGATGTCAGGAGGTTGAGGTGGGGAAGAGGTTGCTGGAGGTGGCTCTGCCCTCCTTGGGTGGACCGAGTCCTATTTTCCCCTCTCACTTTGAGAAAGAAGAGGAAGAGAAGACAAAATGAAACAAAGAACAGCTTGACATATTGGTTCATTTTTATGCTCAAAGTCCATGTCCTCAGGCTCCCACTAGCTCCCCTCATCTGCGCCCTATTACACGCCCAGTGAGATGGGGACTAATGGAAGGTCTGATCATATTTCTGTGAAAATCAATGGCAAGCCTTCGCTGATGCAGGACAAAGCTTCTGTGAGGAAAGTGCTTCTTGTGAATTAACAAAGTTGGTGGGAGAAAAAAAAATGTCTTCTTAAAAATTCTTTGTGGTAATCAGTTTTTAAATTTAGCCATCCAGACTTTTGATCCCATCTAAGTGGAAAATTGTAACCTTTGCTTAAGAGCACAATCCTGTTCAGTGGGAGGTGGCAGGGTACTCCAGATCTCGTGGGCTTGAACCCAGAGGGAGGTTTGTTTTTAGGTCTCATGTTGACTAAGTTCTCCTCTTTCATTTAGAGAAGGTGGTGTTACTGTAAGGGAGGATATTCAGATGATCGTTGCCTTGGGCCCTTCAGAAAAATTGCCACATTTTACATTAAGGGCAACCTTCCTCATATAGTACATCACTGCAATTAATTGTCTTGACACATGATTAGTACCTAGGGGCAAGGACGGATCGTTCTGTTGATTGGGCAGGGATGCGTTATTAATTGTATAAACTGGCTCTTAGTCAAAGGACACAAACCAGTCGCTGCGGTTATTGTCACTGTGGAACTGATATTTGAAAAAGCGCAGGAGATTTGTGGCGGGGCAATGCTCCTTTGCCATCGCAATATTATTAAAAGTCTCTCACTGCAACTCGTAGGAAATTAGTCTTTAAACCTGATACCCTCTCCCGCAACACCAGGTCACTTGGTATTTCTGGTACTGTGCTGCACCCTCCCATTTGCTCCTGTTTATTTTTCCTCTTTGCACAGAGATGGCACCTGGCAGACTGAACAGCGCGGGGAGCTTCTCCCTGGCTAGCAGGGAGCAGTTAAGATTTTTGTACTTAAAAAATGAACTGGCTGACCTTGAGTCATTCTGAAATGACGTGATGTCCCATTCAGAGCTTTAGCTCCATTTTCTGCCAAGAAGTCATTTTGAAAGGAAGCAAGTTCATGAAGGATGTTACATGATTTAGCAGAGCAGAAGTGAAAAAAAAAGCAAAAATATGATTTATATCATGTCATTTATTCTCTCTGCATCCAATGTAGCTGTAACAACTTCATAGCTATTGTTACACTGTGCAGGATCTCTTCTTAGTATTAATTACTAGTTAATATAATACAATTCAAGCTTTATATCCTTCACTGAAATGAATCCTAAAGTATTTCACTGCTGATTACAGGCAGCGTACCAGTGCAGATGCTCTGGGGAGCACACCCAGCATACAGGAGGCAGCCACAGATGGGGAGGAATGATGGCAACTCAGAGGTGATCACAGCACCTGAATTTGTACAGGGGAAGCTGCTAGTTGGAGGCCAAAGAAAAGTCAAAAGTCCCAGGCGGGAGGAATTTGTGAGTTGTGATACATCATGAAGATGGGGCCAAATATTAAGGGGATTTTTCAGGTGGATGCTATTAGTTGTTCTGTGCAACACCTGCAGCATCTCTGCTGACCAGGAGGCATTCCCATGTACTGTGTTTTATTAATGGTCATTCTCTTTTTGTTTCCAGGCTGTGCAGGCTCTGATGGGAGCAGTTGAAGCTTGCATGCTTTCAGTTACATCTTGTGTGAACAGGTCACATGCTCATTTCTAAACCCACCTGACATCTCTTCAGCTGGTGGTGGTAGCAGGTCTCCGGCGGTGCCCACGGTGGGGAGGACACTCCTGCCCTTGCCACCGGGTACAGAGCCTCAGGACACCCATCCTGCCCCCAGCGCTGTGCTGGGATGGTTTGCCCAGCCGCCTAACGTGCAGCTTCACGCTGTGATGCCAGAATCTCTCATCTTGACAGCATCACCCTCTGCTCTCATTACATTAGAACTAGAAATTGTACATACCAACTTTTCAGAGTGACACCTAAAGGGAAATGTGTGTTATGTTACACGCCGTTATTAAGTGCCTCAGGCTCCAGCAATCTTTTTTCCTGCCAGCATTGATTCATTAAGCAGCATACGGAAGTATAATAGTGGCTGGTATTAGGTTATATCCCCCTTGCTAACCAGACTCTAATTTTTCTTCTTCATTTTTATTTGCAGTGTTTTGCATTGTTGTAATGAAGAACAAATTGTACAGGAGAAAAAGCACCTACTGAATTTTAGCCTTTTGGCTAGTGCATTTCTACGAAGCCTGTGTGTTTTTTGTATATTTGAAATTCAAAAACAAAGACTTCTTAATCTAAAAATTATCTTGAATTACTTGGAATGTCAAATTGAGAATAAAATCCTCAAGTTTATGCACATTCAAGAGTAGCAGGCCATGGTATCTGATAAGGTACAGAGATGTCCAGGGCCCTAGAAAACTTAAGTAAAAGACCAGGCAGGAAAAATAGGAAGGTAAGCCAGCTATAGAAAGAAAATGGCCAAAAAGAAGGCATGATAAGAAATATAGAACAATATACTCCCTCCTTACTCGAGAAAAACCCTGTTTCAAACGACAGGAGCCAACCCAGTTTTGGTTTAGCTGAAAGCAAGGCTTGGTGCATTCGGAGGTACTCCTGTGCGGTCTTCTGCAAAATGTGCTAGGAGGTTGTGGCACCCTGGTTTTCACAGGGCCCAAGCTCTGCAACCCCTGTCGTGTGGACATGCAGCACTTTGCTTTTTCAGTTGATCATCTTTGCAGTTGTGTCAAACCTCATTCTCCACAGAATTAAAAATAAACTAATGTAAACTGCGTCATGTAAAGCACAAGGTGTGGGACCAGCTTCCTGAGGGCCACTCAGAGCACGCGATGGGGATGGACAGGTAATCACAGTGCACAGCCAAAATCCTGCCTGGCCCTGTAGTCGGGTGGGGTCTTACGTCTTGCTGAATTGTCTTCTCAGCCAGCTGCGCAGAATTCCCTTGGATTCTAGTTTCTGCTCTCCGTTACACCCGTGGTGATGGTGCAAGGGGAGAAGTGACCGAAAAAGCTCACCCTATCAGGAGCCCCAGTGTGTCTCACCCCTATAGAGCTCCCACGGCATGGACACTATCATTAAAGTTCTTTTTATTTTTTTAAAACCAGGGCGTGGTAAGCTCTGCGTAAGGTGGCGGGTTGCTGGACTCCATTTGCAGGTTGTTGCTCAAGGCACGTAGTGTTGCCCCGGAGCTCATGATGGCCCATGCAAGGGGCAGCTCACTGGCAGTGGTGGCCCCTCTGCTGTCGGGGCTTGCAGGAGGGCTGCCTGCAGGCAACCGTCCTTGTGCCTTCTGCAGGTGTGTGCCAAAGGGGTCAGAGCTGCAGGACAGCCCTGGTGTTTTAGGGACAGGGACCTCAAAGGCGCAGGACTTGTTGGGGAGGGGGGGCAGAAACGGTGGAGAAAAGGAAGAGGATTGGGTTTCCCTGCCCGTATTGATTCTGATCTTTCTCTCCGCAGAAGACTTGTTTCTACAGCCATCGCAGATGACTTCTTCCTTCACCTGAAGCCCCATGTCAAACCCTGTGGTGCCTCTCGATGCAGTGGTGAGCAGCTTGGCTCACACAGCTCACAGCAGAGCCTCATGAGTGAAACCCAGCAGCCCCAGTACTGCCACTGGTGCGGGGCAACCCGAGCTGGCTGTGGGTTCTCCTGTCCTGTCAAAAATGAGCCCCCTGCCCTGCTTCTACTCACATCCGGAATGTTAAAACATCCCCAAGTAGTAATGACTTCAGACCTGTTCCTGAAAAAAACCCGGAGAAGATTAAAACTGCAGTAACAGTGATATATTCATCTGTAATAAAAGCCAAGTACCCTGTTAACCAAATACTTCATTTCTTAATTCAACTTAAACCCTGCTATGACAAATTTGCTCTTTTGAAGTGGAAAAAAAATTTTCAAATGATGATGCATATTTTTATTTCAGTTTTAAAGGGTTATCTCAAGATACACTAATGACAAAGAAAAGACGTGTGCGTGGATGCTTGGGGCAAGACCAGGGCAGACACATTCTTCAATGTGAATTTATTACTGTTTTCACCTATTATGTTATCACCCGTCATGTATTTTATTATTGTTAATAGTTAATTCACCTATTAATATTTATTATTGCTCTGGCCCTCAGAAGGATTCCAGGGCTCTGGAGATCAAAGGGAGCAGTTGAAGAACTCCTCACGCTCCAGCTGCAACTCGAGCGTGCTCAGCCAGCGGCAGCGGAAGGATCTTGCTCCGTGATGGTGTTGTTCCACGTAGTCAGAGGTGAGCTTTGCGTCTGAATTTAAAACCCCACTGAAAGTAAAATGGAAAGACAGCCCTGAGGACTGGCGCGTTTCCCCATGTCAGAATTTCCTGTGGTGTCTCTGGTGCTCTGGGTTTGGATGACCTCTTCTTTTATTAATTTTTGTTGTAGGCAGTAATTTGTGAATAATTTCCTAGGTAAAACAAAGGTTGAACTTTTGAAGCAAATGTACACGACATGACCTTTATATCTCTTAGTCACTGTCAGGCTTCGCTGAGTGCTCTGCACCTTGACATTCAGTAAAGCAATAAAGAAATGAAATGTACTAATGTAACCTTTATAAAAATAGTTAAAATGATAGTTTAATTTTTTAATCTCCCACTATGGTGTTAAAATAAGCTCAGTAAAGTTTGGCAGTAAATTGCATTCAGAAGAAACTCAATTTAAATTACATTATGTTTATGATAGTCAGCAAATTATGTCCTGAACTGCTGCTTTAAAAAAACCAAAAAAAACCACATTTAGGGTGGGGCTGTTGACCTTTGCAATTTTGGGGTAATAATTGGGCCACTATTCAATTTTTGGTAGCTGATCTGGAATCTCAGGTCCTTTCTTCTTGCATATCCTGCCCAGGCAATCAGGAGGATGTTGTAGATAAACATCTCTCAGCAGCCAGAGCAGATGGGTCTGATGTATTTTAGCCACAGCATTGTGTTTAATTTTACCTTTATGAAAGACCTGCACAAAAAAAAGAACCAAAATATTATTTGAGGGGAAGATGAAGAAATGTTTTTTCAAAAGAAGGGTTTAAGCAAGATTAGAAAAATTTTTGATAGCAAAAATAATTCCTCGGTCTTCATATAAAACAGCATGGTTTGCTGGGTGATAGTTACAGATCAGGCTGTAAAATCAGGCTGATTTTATGACTCAGGAGTACCTGTTGCAAACTGAAAATGTGATAGCCTCAGACATACAAATGCATGTGGAAATGAGTGCTGTGTGATGGTTCAAATCTGTATATGAGATAAAAGTTATTTAGAAAGGCATATATAAGACTACGTGTTGCATCTTAAACTGAGGGATCTTTAAGTCACAAACAGGTATTTCTCAGAATTGTTGAACCCAAAGTGCGTTCCTTCCTTGGTTTGTGGTGATACAGCAGTCTTCATCCATTGACCTGGATGCAATTTTGATCCCTGTCTTGTCTAACTGGACAAAACATACTCAGGATGGCGAGGGACATGTGCCCAGCATTGGCTTGGTTGGTTGTTTTAATTCATGAGAGGTATTGATGTTCTAGTTGTTCGGTTGCAAAATTAGATCCTTATCCCATAGAGTCAGCCTTTAATTGCCTGTAGTGCTTAGATAGAGCTTGGACAAGGACCATAAAAGTACTTTGATAAATAGGTAGGACTAGAGAAAACAGTGGTGCCTCAGTCCTGTTCATCCTTTCCTGCATCTGTGCTTGCTCAGCCTGAGTGCAGTATGTCACAGTGGAAGGGGACATGTTGCCTGTTATGGGGGAAGTGCCAGAGAAGCTAAATACAGTGAGAAAATACAATAATGCCACCATCTCAGCTAGACCAGGAGCTATTACTGGAGGACTGACTTTTTTTCTTACAGCTGTCTAGAGGTTTCTGTTTCTTTGAAGCTGAGGACAGCACAGTGAAGGTGTGGGAGGTAATGTTCAGTGAGGGGAAGAGAGACAGAGGAAAAGCAGAGTTTGTACTAACAGGGAAAATGAGCTGAAGGGAAGGAAACAATTCTTACCTCTGGGCGGTAAAAAGGTGGATGCACGTTATATACCAGTGGGTGCTATTTTCTGGAGAAATAGTGATATCTACTAGCAGGTGATCTGGATTGCAGTACTAAAGGCTCATTACATTGTTCTCGATGCTGCTCTAGGCTTAGGTAATTTCACATTTTCTCTGTAAAGAAATAATCTTCTGAATGAGTTTTACTGTATAATTTTCAGTGAATGTAATTTAAAAAACCTTCAGTAAAACAGCTCTTTACCCCTTGAAGAAAACTGAGAAGTAAGAGGTCAAAAATTAGTGATCTAGTTTTGTGTTATTAGATTTTTGCCAATCAAAGCAGCAGTGAATATACTGCATTAATAGAGCACCAACTGTGTAGAACAAAGGTATTATGATACTTTTTTTTTATGGTAGTACTATAAATACTTTGTCCCTACATACCTTTGCCATTGGAAGTGAAGAATGACATTTAAACACATGTAAAGAAAACATATAGTCTTATCTCCATAAAAATTACTTTCACCTTGTGACTAATTAGGAACATGAGAACTTTTTAAAGCATCAGTCCTTTCTTCTTGAAGATTAAGGCAGAAAAATGAGTTATAGACGCTGAATCAGAAGGAGTTTCAAGCCTATGACTATATTGTTACTATTTTGACCTTAGTGACACTGGGGGCATTTATACACTCTTACAAAAGAAAGACACGACTCATTAAAGGGGACACAACTGCTAAGAAAGGAGTGGGCTAAAAATGTGATATTCTGCCAAATTATCTGACTTCAAAAGCCTTGAAGTTGGTTCCTTGAAGAGGAAAATTTCCTCTTATAGGAACTTATAGTCTGGACATGGCTCAGTCAAGGGAAAAGCACACGTTTTGTTGGTTTTTCTTTTCTTTTTCGGTGACTGTCCCCTTCTTCTGTTAAATGAAATGTGCTGTCTAGAATTATCTCATTTCTCGTCTACTTTTGTTTGCTTTTCCTTTTTTTTCGCTCAGTAATTTCTCAGTTGGTTTTCAGTTAAAATATATACATGCTGTCATAAAGAAGTTAGGTTTACATCTCTGAAATACTTGTAGAAACTGAGGAAATTTAGGAAAAGTTATAAAAAACCAATTATGATGCCCTAAAAATCTGCCAGTATTATTCTACTGTCTATTAGAATTGATGGGTGAAAATATTGCAGGAAGAACAAAAAAAGAAAGTATTTAAGCAACACAAGAAGCCAGGTATTTGATGAAATATTAATGTAAAAACCAATTAAATGAAAATAAAATTAGAATTATATTTTGCTTTGAAATTTGCACTACAGTATCTTGGTGAGGGAAAGCCCCCTCATATTTGATGAAGAGGTCTCTGAGGTAGAAAAAAAATTCAGGCAGGAGATTTCTGCCTGTTTAAGCTGTCAAACAAGAGCAGGAAATTGAAGTCAAACTCCTACATTCAGCAACAAAAGAATAACGTGTCAGCTACGGTCTGAGTGGCAAAGGGCTGGCACTGTTTCCTCACCAGGCACCAGTGTGGTTCCTGACTGTCCCGTTGCCACTGCACTGCTCTTCCCCAGTGGGCTGAGGTCTCTCTGGAGGTCTGGGGTCTTGGTCGCTGCAGCCTGGTGCCTGCCAGTGTTCCTGAGCACATTCCTCTGTAAGCAAAGCCCTAATGTGCTTTTTGGACAGCTCGGAGCGTGCTTATGAATAGTTCATAGTAAAAGCTTCTGCAGAGAATACAAAAAGCAATTAAATCTTAATGGCCCGATGTTTACATTTTTTGAACTGCAGGTTGGAAAGCCTGAGTGCAAATTGTTCAGACACAGCTAACATTTTTGCTGTAAGGGGATTTGTGATAAGCACTGGGCAAAAAAAATTGTCTAACTGATCAAGTCTCTCATTTTTTTCACACACATTTTCCTTGTAGCACTATAAGTGAAGGTTTTCAGTGATATTTTAGAGGACAGTTCCTTCAGAAAAAGGACTTTTAGTACTTGCAGATGTGGGGTCCCAGGGACAGAGGAGCATGATCTCGCCCAGGCAAGGAAGTCAAGATGAGGATGCTGTCCCCAAACACCATCAGGATGCTTAGACACCATCTCCATGGGAGCCACAATGACTACATACAAATAAAAAAAAATACTCCAGTGTGAAGTATTTTATAATTGGTTTTTAGGAGCCAGTCCCACAGGGGCAGCAGCCTTATAGGGGGCTCTTTACCATGGCTGGGACTTGAGACTCACTTCCCATAGACCTGGTAGCATCCTTTCATGGGTAGGTTATACCAAGTCAAGCAGCATGTTTCATCTCCAAATAAAACTTCCCCTTTGACACTTCCCTTTGATAGGGAGAATGACATCCTTGGTGCCTTAAACTTTTTCCTGCTCCCCACTGGCCATTGCCACCTCAGCTTGGGTGTAACCCAAGGGACCCGTTGAGGGAGGCAAAGGCTTTCCTTTCAGCCTTGCAGACTTGTGTCTTGGTGGCTGAGGCAGTTTTATTTATCTTAAAATAGAGTAGCAAGCCACCATGTGCAGTCTTCCTCATCTTGTCCTTTGGCTCACCTTGACCCTGACATGGAGGGTTCAGCCATGCTTGAGACACGGCTTCCCAACCAAGAGGGCTGCCAAGCATGCCAGCCAAGGGGAAATGGTTCTCTGCAGGCACTTGCGTGAGAGTGCTGGCTCTCAGAAGGTACCCATATGGTATGGGTTGAAAGCGGTGACCTAGAGTTATGTGGATCCTCTGTATCACCCAGACTTCATCTGCTTAGCTTCTAACCTTTGGAAAACCCACATCTGCCTTAGGGAATGGCCTTAAATGCACAGAGCCGTGACAGTGATATGAGGAGTAAGAGCCTCTCTTGGCATGTAAATGTTGTTGTCTTGGCCAGCTCAATTTCATTTACTCTGTTCTCTCTCCCACTGTATTTGATTTAGTCTGCAATCAATAGTGAAATGAAAAGGACGTGGGTTTAGTCCACCCACAGACTTTCACTGTGCTGCTTGGAGATGCCAGATCTGCAGAGTTCTGCTAATCTAAACTGTGCAGCACTGGAAGGGTCTAACCAGAAGGCTGGGTAGTCCTTGCCTAGAGATTGCTGCTCTCCCAAAACACACGCTTCCTGTTGTCTGCCGAGAGAAGTTTCACCTGCTCTCGCTCTCACTGCAAGCAGGACAGCTCTGCTATTGATTTCAGTCAGAAAAGGATTAGCGCTACTTATCATCTTACTATCAGTGTAGCTTATGATCCGAGGGTACAGGCAGGCATTGAGTCCGATACAAGTTTTCTTTCCTGGGCTGGAGCAAAGAAACTCTATTGCAGTCCTTCAGCAGTGGGAAAAGACAAAGCTTAATGAGGGCATTTTTCAGTATCTGTCAGGAAAAAAGTAGAAATTTAATATGCACTGGTATTTTAAAGTGTAAGCATCACATATGTGTGTGTATGTGTGTATATACACACATCCTTCAGTTCTGGGGGTTTTTTTAGGACAGAAATGTAAATCTTTTTTGTTGCTTAAGTCTCTGATGTAGGGCAGAAAAGCAATCTGTGCCCAAAATACTAAGGCAAAACTTTCAAAGAACAATTAGTATAACCAAAATAAGTTCTTTTTTCCTTATTGAGATTGTGTCTGTTTTGCTGACAGCCTGGCTTGTGATATGAGCATACAGTGAAGTTCACTTCCAGTGTGCTCTCTACACAAAACATTCAGAGTGGAAGTGTGTGTGGGTATCTCTCTGTACTGAGAGTAATGTAACATCACGACAATAGATTTTGAACGATTTATGAAGTGAAAAATCTCTCCTTAGTGCAAAGAAAGAATACATACCAGGCTGTACTGAACTATTTGCTCTAACATTTAGTTTAAACCTGATTAATAAACCACCTAAAATTTTAAAAGAAAATATCTATCAGGATATTTTCCCTTTGTGCTGTTATAGGCAGACTTCTAATTGGAATCTCAAAATATTAGAAACTCAAGCTGGAAGCAGGGATGTCCACACAGGGCATTTTTATTTTGCCATGAGCAATGTTTGGTTTCGGGTGAAGCAGTTTGTGTATCAATTTGTACCACAAATTGATAGTATAGGATGATGAGATGAGCGTAATCATAAAAAAATCCTGGATTACACAATAAACTGGTCCTGTTGGGATCAAATGGTACATACTGAATTCTGTACTTATGAGACTTGAGAGTAGTATAGTTTCCCTCATTTTAGCATTGTGTACTGGGGAGACTTTGTTATAGACCAGAGGTTCATAAGAGGAAAGCAATTGAGTGTGTGCTTCCAGGGCAGCGGGGACCCCCGCATTCTTTGTGTGCGTTGTCAGCACCATGAGGAGGGGCGGGACACTGCTGAAATACATACCTGGTAAGATACAAATACACAGAGAAGAAGGACCAGAGAATACACTTTACCCTGTGATCTTTCAGAGCTCAGTGAAGCCTATTGGAAAAAAACAAAGCAAAATATTTGAGAGACAACTTGGCTCTAGAGAATAAACACTTACACAGGGATAAAATAATGGATATCAAAGGGCTTTTTAATTTAACTCCAAAAAGTATAACGAGATCCAGCAGATGGAATCTGGAGCCAGACAAATTCAAATTGGAAACATGACCTACATTTTTAATAGTAAGTGTGATTAGCCATTGGAACAAAGTACCCACAAAGTAGTGGATTTTCTCCTCTTCATGGCTTCGAATCAGGACTAGATGTCTTTCTAGGAGATAAGCTTTAGTCAAAAATAGTTATGCTTTAGTCAAACACATGTTACAGGGCTCAATATAGAGGTAATTGGGGAAATGTAATGGCCTGTGATATCCAGGAGGTCAGGCCAGATGGTATAATGATCCCTTCTGGCCTCAAGCTCAATGAATCTCAGAATGAATATAAATGCTATCATCTGGATGTGCATTTGAAATAATTGCAGGCAGAGATTAGACACGCAATTGCATATGGTTCAGAATTTATAAACTTTCCTCCCTTCCAGAACAAAGGCCCTTATTTATGCCTAATTACATGGTGCTGTTGTAATTCAGATAAATATCCGTTAGGAACTTGTATGGGATGTCAGCAAATCAATTTTAATTACTGTGCGTGTGTTGTGTGGAAATCTAGTTTCTAAAGCTTATATTCAACTCCAGACTTGCTCACACAGGAATTTCTCCAGGAAGAGCTCCAGCATGGACATTTACTCCACCCTGAGAGTGTCATTATACAATTTAGCCCTGTTGACTTTGAAGCTGATTCAGTTAAATCATAAAGACATGGAGTCTTGGTCCCCAAAGCAGCTGGGTGCCTAATGCTTATGACTACCTGTGCATTTCCGAATTTTACGGGAAAGGGTTGTTGAAAGAGTAGTAGCAGAAGATAAAACGGTGCAAGTTTCTCTGAGTAGTTTTGCTTGTGCTGACATTATCGCAAATGGCATCTCTGCTTGGTAATGCATGTGCACTTGCAAAATAGCCAGCTGTTGCAATGCTTCTGGAGAGAGACCTACAAAATATTAACCGGTAAAAGAAACCGCATTAAAACACAGATAACTTTTAATATGAATTTCACCATACTATGTAGCTTTCAATTTTAGTGTTATCTCACTCACAAAGCATTCAAAACAACTGCACAGGTAAGCAGTGAGACCACACAGAGGAAATAATATTGTTAAAGTTCACTGAAATGTCGTCATTTATGGTATGCGTGTATTACTTGTGCTCAGAAGATAAATGTTGATGAGTATAAAGAGTTTGATTCATAAAGGTCCATAACCTTTCATATTCTCAGTCCTCCCCCAGAATCAGCTCCAATCAATGCTACCAAACACCTGATTTTCGGGTGATGAGAAAATGTATTTTTTCAAGTTCTGAGCGCTGTACAGTACTCGAGGACTTAATATTCTGAGGTAAGGAGATTTTGTCTGGGCTATAGGTTTATCTGAAGGGGACAAAAGCCTGGATCTGCAACGACCCTCACGAGTACCCAAACACTGAACAGTTTTGTGACAACCCAGTCTTACAGGTTGGCCTTTCTCAAAGTGAATGAGTTGTGAACAATGTATGTCTCCTGGAGTATAAAGCTGGCATCTGCACCTGCAGCTAAACTTCACTTATGATAACCATCTTCCATTTTTTTTTCCTTTTTTCCCTATTGAATATCATGACTAACATGGTGACTGTAGAAATATATGCTAATGGTGGCTGTAGAAATATATGCTAATCTGTGAACTTTAAGACAAAATGTCTTTGGATTCTCGTTCTGTATTGAAACTCAGAACCTTACTGCTAATTACACATTTGCTAATTGTAGCCTGCTTTTTCCAACCTCTTTCATTTAGCCGAAAAAGGAAACATGACAATGGTGACTCTGCAGGTGCCCTGTAGAATAACCAACATTTTACTGAATCTCAGCATCACTTTCCTGTGTGAATAGCAAGTCTCTGTCTGCAGATACTATTCTATACAGTTGCTCTGAATATTTTGTTAGATTACACTAAAAGTGAAAGTGACATGATATAATGAAAATCATATTTAAAGTTAGCTGTGTTTTAATATGGCATTTTGCCAGTTAAATATTTTTTCAAAAACATTGCAATAGCTGCTGATTTTGAAGCTGCTTTTTCAGTACTTCTACAGGGATGGCATTTATGATGATAATGCTGTATCAGCAAAAGTACCAATACAGGTACTTTACTTTTTATCTTGCTTTATAGCCCTTTATACGAGGCCTTCCTGTAACAGTTCTGCAGTAGCATTGATTTCATAAAGGTCCTGAAGGTCAATCTTATTTTTGGTCAAATAACAATGTCCGAGAAGTTTAATGATGCTCTTGCATTAGTGTTATAATATTCAGAATTGTTATAAAATTCAACAATGTATGAAAATGTCATCGCTAGGGATGAATAAAGCAGCTCATTGGAAAATGAAAATCAGTCCAAATCTTTGCAGGTGTTCAAAAAACGTCAGGTAATTTCATTTTGTCTCCCCTACCTCCACTCCTCAGGTACTTCTACAAGTTCCGGTGCCTGAAATATCATCAAAATTGATTTTTCTAGACAAAGGAAGTGCTTAGAGATAATTATGTAAACTTAAGTACAGCATTTGGTACAGTGCCACGTGGGAAATTATTAGCTAAAATGGGAGATTAGTACAGAAATTAAAAAGTGAATAAGAAAGTGAGTAGTAGGAAGAGAAGATTAGTACCCAGGAAAGGTAGTAGGGCTTTACAAGCATCAGTCTTGGGCCTGATATTATTTAATATTTTATATTAATGATGATCTCATAAAAATTAAGTGTGTGTTAATGGAATTTACCAGTGGCATAAGGGAGGGAGGTACTGTCACTGCAGAGACGAATAAAACTCTCATTTAGGAAGAACTGAGTGACCTTGAAGACCAGGATAGGAGAAATTGGATGAAATTCAGAAGGATTTGAGTGCAAGTGCTTGTTAACCAGGTTTCTGCTATATCTGCATGCTCATAGGTAAGAAAAGAATAAGGAGGGGAAAGACACAGAACATACAAAACAAGGTATTCTCAGCAGAGTAATGAAATGCTGGTAAGGGTTTATGAGGCACATGTTAGCAATCAGCCAGGATACCGCACGCTATTCACAAATGATTCACTTCACTTTCATGAAGCTACCGAAAAGGATGATTAGAGTGACCGTGGGGAGGGAGAGTCTTAAGCGTGAGAGGAGTTTGGCAAAATGAAGGCTGAGGGAGGCCACTATAAATACTGCATGGGCATAAGCTCCAGGAAGAGAAAACATCTATTTAAACTAAGGACAACACTGGCACAAGAACAAGTGAGTATAAATTGGTCATGAATAAATTGAGGATGGAAATTGGAAGCAGGTTTCCAAACAACAGAATAGTGACGTTCTACAATTGCTTTCCAAGGAGAACAGTGGAAACAACAACAACAAAAAAACCCAAGCTACTTTAAGACTGAGTATAATGAGTTTCTGAAAGGGATTATATGATGTGTTTGGCTAAGATAGCAGGGAAGTAGACTTGATGACCCAAGAGGTCTATGCAGGCCTATCTTTCTAAGCTTGTTTTTCAGGACCAAATATTTCAGAATACTTTTAGAGTGCTTCCTTTCCTTCACGTATTTTTTAGATAAATTTTTTATAATATACTGCAGGGACTGCTAGCTGGACTGATTTAGGAAGGCACAAAACTGTGGTGTCCAGAATATGCTGAATAGTCTCCAAACAAAACAAGAGAAGTGTCCAGCATCCTACAGGGCAAGGCTCAGGGTGCCTGAAGTGGAAGGCAATGGGGGCTAAGTCCAAACAGGAGTAACACCCCTTTGAGGCTTGATTGTCTGTTGTTTCTCCTAATCTCATGAGCCTGCTGCTCTATTTTGTAGTTGGCCTTCTCAGAGACCCACAGCGCATATGCAGCAGTATGAAATAGAATGGCAAACAGCACTTTAGATGCATAAGACTAAATGTATAAAAACTGGAGCAGTCGGTATGAGTCTGACTGAGTGTCAACAGTGCAAAACTGTGGTGAAGATGGCTTGTTTTGGGAGAAGGCAGGATTTCTCCAGCCTTGATAGTGTGGTGCAGAGCTGTGGTAGCAGTGTCATGGTTTCTCTCTTCTCCACCCAGGAAGCACCTGCATCCTTTGGTTTATCTTGCATGATGCCTCAATGCTTTCTTAGTGTCCTTTGTTCCAAAATCCAACATTTCCATTACTTCTTAAAAGCTGTGTATCCCCTAGTCAATCTGGCCATAAAGGGTTTTGTATGGAAGCCTGGGCTTCAGGTTCAGTAGCTGGAGTTCATGGGCTCCTTACCCACCAAAGCAAAATTGTGTGTTTACAGCTCTTTTACAGTAATAGAGACTGCTTCATCAAAGGGCTGGGAGTATGCAGGCTGGCCTGGTGATGTGGCAACTCCCTTAGTAAGAGACCATTTCATAGTCAAATGTTTTATGATTTTCTACCTATGTTTTAGTTGAAATCTGATGAGTGGGGCAATGATCTGCAGAGTTGGATGATTCTGGTTGTTTTTCCTCTCCAGCTAGCTACACTGACACTTTTTCTGAAATCAGCTGTTAATATTGAGAACAGGTTAAGAAATAGGAAAGTTAGATGAAATCCCCAAGAGTACAGATAGTTTGGAAAAGGAGAAGGAATAAGCACCAGCTTTATGAGGGAACAGTGTTTTTCTTCACCTTGTCACTTTCCACATTAATCACATTTGCAGTAGGCAGCAGCTCTGCTTTTTTTTGCACAAATACTTTAACAACTGGTTTAAAAAACCACGCAGGATAGCTGAGTCCCCAGGTTCACGTAAACAGTGTAATGAACACTGTGTAACAAGATAGAAGAGCCATAAACACGGTGGTGGAAGTTTTCAGTCCGTCTTCAGCTGAGTTCTCTAGAGCTTTCTCAGCCCCTCAGGAGCCAGGCAGGGAGGCAGCTGCTCACTGGGCTCTCCCTGTGGGGCAAGAGGCTGATGGTGCCTCTGAAAGCTGCAGCTTTGCTATCAGTGACTTTGGTGCAGTGTCCCATGGGCGAGTTACCCTGTGACTCATGGGTCAGAAACACCCATCCCTCCAAAGGAAAAACTAAAGCTAGTTTGAAAAAAATATTTTCAAGGAGAAACTAAATTAAAGGTCAGAATTGAAAGATGTGCACTGTGAAATGATCACGAGAAAACATTTTGATTGATTGAAACTTAAAAAGAGCAGCGCTTATTTTTGGTGTTTTTTAATTTAATTTTTGTTCCTGAAATGTGTGTATCTAGAGAGCTATTTTTACGCCCATCCTTAACTTCAACCAGGACACAGCATTCTGTGAACACCTGGGTGAGATGATTTCATTCTGCCCTGTCCTGCTAGCAAACTCAATTTAAAATGAATCAATCATAAGCACGACCTGTAGTTACCGCTGTATTTTAGTGAGTTATTATTCCGACACCCAGGTGTGAGAACGTGGCTCATCAGGGGAGCGTGGCGGTCTCACACCGGGGATGAATTCAGCCCTGAGCTCGCTGCAGCCCAAAGGAGTTGGCCTGGTGGCCATGGTGGCATGGGCAGCACCGCCTTGTCACTGCCGCCTTGTAACTGGCCACATGGTGCCACTCAGTGCCAGGAAACATGCTCGGTTTTTCCATGGGTGGAAATATCTATGAGGTTATAAAAGCCTATTTTTCAGCTTGTTTGCAAACAGACCCATTTGCAAGCACGTGCTTATGGGAGCTTTCAAGTGGCAAATGTACTGAGGAAATGTCTGTGGCCAGAGCAGGTGAGAGAAATGGCTTCTTTAGACACGTCTCTGGATTTTGGCTGCCTGCTCACACACCACACAGAGGTGGCAGTGGCACCAAAAGTGTCAGGAAGGATGTGAGGGGCCTCCTTGCCTACACCGAGGCTGTTGGCTGACCCCAAGCAGAAATAATGAGCACTCCTGACGTTAACAGCGATTAAACACCACCAAAGCCTATGAAAATAACCCCTCATGAGGTAAATCAGCCGGGGCCCATGGTCTGTGGGTGCTGGACCAGGCGCCACGGAGCCAGGGCTGTGCTCAGCACTCATGGCCTGAGGTGAGTGGCCTGGCAGGGTAGGGACAGCAAGGCCAGCTTGCTTCCCCTAGTTTCTCACCCCTGGAGATTTTTAAAAGAGGTTAAAAAATAATCCCTGCTTCACAGAGGGTTTTGGGGGTCCTGCTTTGCCTTTCTTTGTTCCTTCTTGGGTTAACTCCAGAGGAGACAAGCACCTGGTGGCAGCTGCTGCCACTGGTGGCCTGGCCTCCCTGTCCCAACCCAGGGTGGCCGTCAGCCCCGCTGCCATCGTGCACTTCATCATGTCACGTCCCCGCCATGGGGCCGCATGGGTGAGGGTGGGCTGTGAAATGACACCTCTGTGCGAGAGCTGCAGTGCCGTGAGGATGTTACAACCTGTGAAAAAGGAAAACAAAAAGGGGCAAAGGAAAACACCCACAGAAGAGCTGTGCTCGTTCCTCACTCTTCCCTCAGCGCTGTCTCGCCCCGTGCGGAGGCATCAGAGGTGTGAACACATCCTGTTTACATCTGCCACCAAGACGGAGATGCTGAGGGGAACACACGGCTGAGGAGCAGCCGGAGGCAGCGCCGTGCACAGGGAGAGCTGCCTGCGGTGGGAGACGGTCCCAGCATGGATGCGCTGCCCATCTACCACGGAGGCATCACCCGCGAGACTGGCGAGAAGCTGCTGCTGGCAGCGGGCACCGATGGCAGCTACCTGCTGCGGGACAGCGAGAGCATCCCGGGAGTCTACTGCCTCTGTGTGCTGTGAGTGCGGCCGGCCCCGCGCAGCTGCCATCGCCTCTCCAGGGTGCGGGGCAGCCGAGGGCAACGGGGCTGGGAGTGGGGTGCCGGGAAGGGCTGCTGAGGTGGTAGTTGATTTCCAGCCTTTGTATCCACGGCATGGGGTGCTCCCACATAAGAGAGACAAAATATCTCCTGATATTACCTTTTGCAGACGTGTGGGAGGCTCCTTCACCTTGGCTGAGGGCAGAGGGGTGCACAGGGGCTGTGGGGTCCTTTGCAGAGTGCAGAGGAGCTGGTTTTGCCTTACAGAGCCCACACAAAGGGGGCAAAGAGAAAGCAGGCCTGGAGCACGTAGGAAGGATGGGTGAAGTGCCATGGAGAAAAGCCAGGCAACTTGACTCGGTATGGCGTACACTGCCTCTACGTGTAGGATAATCCTCTTGCTCTCTGCCTGCTGTCTTCTGTAATGTGCTCATGGATGTGCTTAGCAACATCCTCAGTGTCCCTTGTCATCGGGAAGGATAGTGTTGATTGCTGTCATCCAGAATGTGCCTTTGCTTCAAGATGCTCTCGGTCAAGCTGTGTGTCCCACGAGCCATCAGGCTTGGAGTAAACTACCTGTAAAGTACGTGAAATACTGTTGGGTAATGAACTAAGTGGCAATGTTTAATCAAACTGAGTGAGAGAGGAAATATCTGATGGGATGATCTGTCAGAGAAAGGGTAGAGAGGTTTCCTTGAGAGAGCTGGAGGACTTTGTAGTCATAGGACCTCATTTTAATGAGGCAGTTTAATTACCCTACTTTTGGCAAAAGCAGAAGTCTTGGAAGTCCTGAGAGATAACGCTGCAAAATGAAGTATCATTACATTGAAAGAGTAAGACCTGTCTACCAAGGCTAAACAGACACTCGCGCCTGACTTCAGTAAGAGAAGAAACACAACAGAAAACATTTTTAGGGCCAGCAAGAAATTAACTAACAGATGACACTTAGGTACCTGGCGAAAAAAATCCAGAAGACGGAGAAGAGTCCTAAGTCAGGTTTTCCCCAAATGTCTTGAATACTTTTCCAACAATACGTCATTAAGCCCTGAGTGAGCATTAGTATTCCTCCATGGTAGACCAGTAAATGGAGGCATGCAAGAAGGTTATAGGCAATCCAGAAATGTGCAACCTTCTTTTCAGGGAAGATCTTTGTGGCAGAAGATGTATTTTTTCTTCTCTCATGAAATCAGAAGGTGAACCAAGATAGCACTACTGCTAACAAATACCTTAACAGCTAGCTGAAAAATGGGAAATAAGAAGCATCTTCTGTTAAATGGAAATCGAATAGACATAGTAAGAGGTAAGGAGTGCTTTGATTCCTGTGATGGGAATAGGCAATAAAAGCAGAATCTCTTTTAAATAACCATCAGAGGAAATGGTGATATATGTCCTTAACACTCAGAAGGCATTCAGTGCAGGTGAAATACTAAGGCAGTAGAGAAAGGGTCAGGCAGAATGTTACTATGCTGAATAAAATAGAGAATCCTAAAATTAGTCCACCATTAGTCTAAATCAGGATGTAGGTATGTAACAAGGTCTTTCATCTGCACACAATCAGTTGGGATTTTTTGCTCTATTAGTGGTAATTTATGTCCCTTGGAAGAAATTTCATGAATGAAATAGAAGTATATGAAAGGAAAATAGGAAGAACAGAAAGGATTGCTAACTATGAAGCTCTGCAATCTTTGGATGTAAAGAAGAGAATTCAGAAAGAAACAGAATCCTATCTAATTATTCTTGGAAATTACAGGCCACTCATATCTTCATGTTATGTTGCATTCAAACATGCAAAGGGGTAAAAGCAAAAAGTATTGCTGGTGAATGTTATGCAGTCTTCTTAGAGAATATAGATCCTCAATACATTTTTTATAGGGGAAATTTTCAATAGCATCTTGGATAAATTCAGATAAAAAATTAAATGAAATATATTATGTTGAATATGATCTGGTATAGACAGTAAGATGGCTGAAAAATGCTAAAGCTAAGTCTTGGTTCCAATACGTTTTAATATTTCAATTCAGAGAATTATGTAAGCAATAGCAGATACAGTAGACAACATATCAAACAATAACTTTGAAGACAGTTATCATAAAGATACCAACAAATGGTCTCACACTGAAGATAGCAATGGCAGTTTAAAGAAATGTGGGCCATAAACTAGAGAAGTGCTTTGATAGGCAAAAGTTTGCCAAAGCAGAGCACTTCAGTAGAAAGATTGTAGGAGCAAGTTGGCAAAGCATGAGAAATATAGGCATCTATTCAGTGGAGGATGCCAAGCCTGGGTTTGGCAAAATAAACCAAGGGACCCAACCTCTCCAAATTCCAGTCATTCCATCATGCACAGAGATGAAACAGGTGGCAAGCATGTATATGCATGAGAACTTTGGTGAAAACTAAGAGGGAAACATGCAGTTGCTGTATTCACTGTTTCAGAAAAAGAAAATAAAAGAAGGAGTAAGTACTTCTCAGCTTTTTTTAATATTTCTAAAAAAATAATGGAAATTATTAGGAATAACAATGGGGGAAGAAGGGAGTTGTAAAAATTAAATAGCACAGTTCTGATGAAAATAAACATTTATCAAAAAAGTCATAAAACAAATATTTGGATGACGATACTGTCATCAGCTTTGACTCACATAGGTGCCTGCTCTGCACCTTCAGCTCCAGATACAATAATATGTAAGTCCTGCTTAGGCTCAAACACCACCTCCTTTTTCCAAGAAACTGCGGAAATTTGTAATGCCACCCCTCATCCCTTCCACTTCACCCCAGGCACCCCCAAAAAGGTGTAACATATTTTGCCAGTCTTTGAGCCTCCTAAGGCACGTAATAAGGGCAGCAGTGTTCACGGTCAGGCTCATTCGCCTTTTGCTTTTCCAATTAAAAAGCGGAGCCCTGACCTTTAAAAAGGAGAAGAGTCAAAGACTTCATGAATCCCTTGCGACTGACATGGATTTTACAGGGCAAGCATAAAAGTGACAGGTAGTAGCATAAAACCTGACCTACAGCGATGGGTAACTGTGGCAGACAGGCCCCTGCCGTTGGAGCGTTTGCTTAGAAAATTCAGCTTTTTCTCTTGTTTCTCCTGAAGTATTGCTTTAGCTTCCTTGACCGCTGCTTTCTGCTGTCCAAAGTCACGGTGTGCACGTGGCATCCCTGCAAGCCTTCAAAGAGAGAGTGTTTTTTTGGTGTGGCTGTGGCAAAGCACAAAGAACCCACTTTCATAAATATTTTAAGACCACAATTAAACTATGCACAAAAGAGTAGAAAGGTTTTGATGTGCAACAGTGTCCCCTGGGGCTCATGCAAACAGAGGTACTGCCCGCAGATGTTGGCAAAGTGTTTTAATACCAGATGATCCCAAGATCTTCATTGTGTGAATACCATTATTAAACTGATAATATATACTTTAAGGATGTTGTTCATCCTTTTTTGCCTGTCTCAACAGAGAAGCACAAACTTTCCCTGGAAATTTTTTAGGGCTGCATTGATAAGCAAGAAGGTTTTTGCTGTTCCTGAAAACTGGGCTAGAAAGAATGCATATCCTTTAAAAAGTGTACACGTTTTACCTGTAAACATCTTAGATGCTACACGCAGTACACCCAGGTTTTAGTATCAAAGCCTGATTGTTCCAGGGAGCTTTCCTTACCCGTCTGGTTTCCTCTCTGCTCAATACCCTTTTTGACGTTTTTAGAACCCTCAGAAATCCTCTGTGCTCCTAATGAAGTCAATGGGGGACACAGGACACTATAACAGTGACTGGTTCGAGAAGCAGCCTCTTAAACTGTGCCTGAAAAATACGTAAATAAAGCGCCTGAGAGTGCCAAAAGCACTGCTTTCCTTTACAGATATATGAGCGCACACGCAGGAACAAGCAGCTCATGCCTGAATTGGCAAAGATAAAGCATTTGTAGTTTGGGTCTTAAAATTCATACACTTGAAAATACTTGGAATGTTAGTAGTTGTTTCAGACCTTTAAGTAAGCGAAACATGATATACTTGACAAACTGTACATTTAGATTATTTGTTTGAAACCAGCCATTCATGTACTGTGCTACATTCAATTTGTGGAGAATAATCAAAAGCTGGAATGGAAAGCTGTTTAAAGCTCTTGAAACAGCAGTAATGGTAACAGGGATAGGCTGCAGTTCTATCAGATTTTACGTGTGCTGTTTTTTCTGTCACCATAACACAGTGCACAAGTTCAGGCAACGTGCCGAAACTTTCTGATGTGGCAGATGTATCAGCTCTACAGCGCTAAGGTGTAACACAGGATCACGAGCCAGCTTCAGCTTAGCATTTCTTTTGTTTCCCATGTAATATTTTTGATAGAAATGGCAGAATAATTGCATTTATTATAACACTGCACATAATAATCATCATCATTTAAAATGTAATTCGGAACAAAAGCTTCTCTCTGAGGAGGAGCCCCTCAATTCAAGGTTGCTGTTGTAAATATCATGCACTATTTTCAGCTTTGAAAGAAGCCTTCTGCAGCACACTGGTAAATTCTACTGAGGTGAGTATTTCAGCTCCCTGCTAATCAGAGTACGCTTCGTCTTTGCTGAGAATAACTTGGCTAATGGCTCCAGATACTCCAATGGCTTTTCTTGGGAAGAGTTTAGAAAGGTAGGCAGGCTGAACAGTGAGTAACTGCTACAGTAACAAATCTGTAAATGACAGTGTGGATACGATTGTTAGCTAACAGACCCTAGATTAGCTCTATCCTGGTCTTGTAGGCTCGAGTTTTGAGGATTTAGTTGAAGCAGTGTTTTCAGGTTCAGGGATTTTATGGTCAGACCGTGCCTACCTCTGAGAGAAACAGGAAATCTGAAAATGAGGTACACTGAATTACGCCCAAACCCAGAAATGTTTCATAGAAATATGAAACATTAACATTTACAGGGCTATTGACAGTGTTTTATCTATTGCAGTTCTTGTGAGTTTTGCTTAAAGTGATGAAAGAAATTTCACTAGCTAACCTTATTTCATGAGTTTTTGCCTTTATGAGGTACTATTCTGGAGGACATAGGAATTCATGAAGCTTTGTTACTTGCCCACTGTAAAGTCATTTCTTTCTATTTAGCATCTCAGATTTGAATAAATTCCTATTTTATTTCCAAATTTGAAGAAATTCCTCTTCGAGGCATTGCTTGTGGCTGGCATCACCTTCTACTAGATCAACATAAACCCTGCTTGGAAAGGCTACACACTTGCTCTTTAGATAAATCAGTACCATTTGCGATGATCATTAGGTGTGTTCAAACCACGAAGATGCTGGCAATCATCCACAGAAACCTGTGCATAGATTCAGAGGCATTTCACAAGATCTGACTTGCCCTTTCAAGCTTCTGTTAATTTCAGAAGAGAAAATCAAGAGAATGCATTTGCTTTATAACGCTACAATATTACAGCAAGCTAGTAGTAGTTAGTGATTCAGTATCACGGGTAAATTTTTACCACAAGAAGTGTTGGTAGGGGAATCCGTGACAGAAGTGTAAACTCAAGTGGGTGTGTATAGAGTGCTGCTGTGAGTTAAGCTACAGTAGCTCTGTTGGGCTTTTCAGATGTTGTAAACACTGATTTAAACTATTTTATTCATTCTTGCTGACATAGAGCTTGTATCTTGCGCATCATCTCAATGTGAATACTATTTGTTCAGCTTGGGTTAGCTGATGGGTGGTAATTGCTGAGTTCCTGTACCTTGATTGTATGTCTGAGACCAAAATAAGGCAGGAACCAGGCTGCTTGTCAACTAGAAAATGCAAATTCCAGGGCAGAGTCAGGAGCTCTAAGCTTAAATAGGATTTTCTCCTACACGAACTAACAAGAATTTTTGGCCTTTCTATGATTAATAAACCAAGCAGAAATACAACCATTTAAAAGGAAAAAGAACGAAAAAGGAAGAAGTGTAAGTGGATAGTTGAACTGACTGTTTCATTATTTTTGCAGCTATCATTTCTGTCGTGTGCGGGAGGCCATGCAGCTCAGGGGTACCCTGGGCGGGGGAGACCTTGATGAACACACATGTGGGATGTGCAGGCTCCTAGGAAGTGCTGTGAATTCTCTTGCATTCATGAGTTTGACTCTGTGGTAGCCATCTCCCACCTCTATAGCCACTGTGGTGCTCAGGCCATCATCCAGATTCCTGGTCTAGAGTTGCCCACCGGGATGCTGCCTGAGATTGGTCCCTCTGACCAGGGTTTCAGAAGCTGATCCACAACCTGCATAAAACACCTCCAGATAAGGCAGAAGTGGCTGCAACCTGACTTCTCATGCTCATTATGTCATCTGCTGAGTGTCATTGACCCCCCCACTTCAAAAGTACTGAGTTCCCCATGGGCTTTTCTGTAGTACTTATCTCCATAGCATTAGTAGCACTCATCTCCATAGTATTAAGTGGTTTCTAAGCATTATCTCAGTTTGTGAGATGAAGAGTTTGTTAATTCCATTTCACACGAGAGAAACTGTGACACTGGAGGCTCAGGTCCGCAGTGTTCTTTAGCTTTGGGTTCCCAATGTGAGGGGTATGGGAATGCATTTTGAGACTACCCAGTGTTATTCTGTACAGCCTGCTGACTTTGCTTGCATTGCTGACGGCTGTTTCCTTGTTTCATACACCTTTTTCTTCCAAGCCACCCATCTTCTATTCCTGGCTTTTTCACTCCTCCAACATTTTTTCCTGCTCCCTGTTCAAGCCTGCTCATGCTTCACCTCTGTATATCCCGTTCCTTACTTATTTAGCCTTACTGTCTCCCAGGGGTTCAATTTTCATTGCTCTTTCCTTACATAGACATGGGTCCCTCCTCCCTGCTAAAGTAGTCAATTTTTCTTTCCCTCCACATCCACCCCACTCAGTCCCAACCCTCCTTTTAAAGACACCCCATCTAAACTTCCTTCTGTTTTTTTTTTCCCTGCTAAAGTATGCCAAGCAACATACATACACAGTTTGTGGCTTGGGATCATGGACACTGCTTAGCTGTACCCATGGTACAGCCAGCCCAGGCACAGCACAGCTACAGCCCTTAGAGAGTGTCTCTCTTGCAGCCTAGAGGGCTGCTTTCTCTTAGAAACTACAAGAGATATACCTTCCTTTAAACAAATCTTGCATCTTACTCTGAAAAGTGGGCATGACCCACGAGAATTGGAAGTTTTTTTTTTTAATGTGGGAAAAAATATTGTTTTGCCTAACATGTTCCCTTTTCTGGCACCTCTGCATTCTCCATCCCTAAATAAGGTTGAGGCAGAAATCTAAGAAGCAAAATCTCAGGCTGAAAGGCTGAAATGTGGCAAAGTCATAAGAAACTGAGTATGGGCAATAGATAATGCTCAGGACCACTGTTTGTAGGCCACACTGCTCTCTGGTTCTTAAGCAATATTGTAAAGTGAAATTCCAACATAAGGTCAGCATGCGAACATACCAGGTAAGAAAAGTTGATTGATACAGTGCAAAGACATCAGAAGAGAAAGCTATGTAGAGAGGAAGAAATTGATGTCATTTATTGCTGACATGGCTTTCCCCTGTCTCTCTGTCTTTCTCCCTTTTTATTTGTTCCATTGGATCCAGAAATGAATACAAATTAGTTTAATAAATTTTCCTGAGATACAAAACATTTGGAAATTATTTTAAAATACACCATGCAGCTGAAATGCCATGCTTAATTTTAATCTGCAGCATGCAGCTAATATCCTCTGGCTATTTCAATGGTGCAGAAGATTGTAATTATTCACCTGTTAAAGTAAATGCGGCTTTAACAAGTCTGATGACAGTGGAAAAGGAGGAGTGGAGAGGACAGGTAGACAGATGCTGTCTCAATATGTCATCTGTGAATAATGCCTTTGTAGCTCTTTAGGAGGAATTATCTAGCTATAAAGAAAAAAGTCTATATTATAAAGTGGACTGTTTCCTGTAATAGTAACTTTTTCTAGATTTTCCTTTGACGAAGTTTTCCCAGTGATGGTATTGCAACAGAGACAGTGCTAGTGCAGTTCCCAGCTGGTATAACACACCCTTTGCTATGGAGATGAAAAAAGTAAGTGAGATGACATAAAAATATCATCAGTGGTGACCAAAACACTCTTTTGTAAGTGCTATCCAATATTGTGCTTAAAGCAATAGCTGCTTTCTGCTTCCCCTCATCAGCTTTTTTGCATTTTTTGCCTTTGATCAAAAATTTATAGGGCCTCATTCATCAAGTGGTTAATTCACGATCGCTCCTGTCCCTTGAGCTTCACTGGCATGATAGATGAGCTCTGCAATTGTGCTTGAGGCTTGTGGCCGACCTTGGGCCAGATGAAGGGATGGGGCAGCCTTTTGTTGGGTATTTGCCTGGGTGTCAAGAACTGGTACTCCCCCAAGCTATGCTGGTAGACCAGTGTCACTGTAAGAGGGCTCTTTGAAATCCTCTCAGTGATGTGTCCATCTCCTGTTGATTTTGTCCAGCAGAGGGTGGAGTTCAGGTCACCGAGTGGTGGACTTGGCCTGCATCTCAACAGGTGAACTTGGCTTCAAAGCATAAGCTGTATGAGAGGCTCCAGGTGACTAACACCATGCCCAGGCCACATGGTGTTTGGGTCTTGGCTTTAGTTACATGGCCACACCACATATTGGAACATTGTGTCACATTAGGAGCTTTTTTCTGTCATGAATTGAGTAAAATAGAGAAAACTGAGCTGTTCCCTCATGGTGGCTGGGGGAATTTCTCATCTCCTGAGACCTAAGCTCCAGTAAATGCACTTCACGACTTGCTTTTGCCCGTTGTTGCATGTTTAGCTCTTTGGTAGGTACTGTTCTGCACAAGCTCAATTTTAATGTTTGTATTTAATTTTTGTTTTAAGAAAAACACCTTGAGTTTTGGTCTGTCCACACTCATCTCAGTTAATATTGGGTAGTTTAAATCATAAAAATCTTTCTCATGGGAGGCTGTGCCCATGTAGCAGTAAAGAGGTCTCGGCTCATCAAACTCGTGTCACTCGCATATGGAAGGTAAAAAGCACTTTGAAGTGGTAATGAAGTAAGCTCCTGCTGCTTAACAGAAAGTTTTGATAAGATCATATTCGTTAGAGGGGTACCTATCAGAAAAGCTGTAATTTGTTTTATGGAAACAAAGATCCCAATGGAAAGTAGTTAGATGGGAAGATCTAACTGTTCACCTTCTTACCAACTGCCTCCTCCTTCCTTTTGTGCATTTCCTTTAGAGTAGGTGGTCCTGGGCCATCACCCATCTAGAGAGAGAGGTAGGGTTTACTGATGGCTTCAGAGCCAACAACAGATGATGATGTTGTGGTTTTCAGTTTTAGCACAGTGAGAACGCCTTCAGGTCTTTCAGCCTTTTCTTTTCTCCTCTGGGAAAAATATTACATTTTCCAGGTGAGTGGAGAGCTCACTTGTCTGTCGCAAGGCTGTGATAGTAGTGTCATACTTCTCCCATTCTCCACACTGTGCTCAAAGCATCTATGTTCCCAAATTCTCGTTCCTTTTTCTGTATCTTGTGCAATTTTAATCTTTGTATCCTTTGTGCTTTCTCTGGGCTTGGTTGAATATATTACAGTGCAATTTTTTGAAAAATGCAGGATAGGTGTCTATTTTATACCTCACCCTGCTTTGGCCCTGAATATTACTTTATCTGACCTCTATTTTTCAATTTGTCCAGCTTAGTAAACCCTTTTGGCAGAGTGCTGAAACCCATCAGACATTTCAGAGTCAGGGCAGCACCCCAGTCCCTCAAACACTTCAAGTCATGCAATCTCTAAGATAGAGGAAATAATGAAAGAAACAACAGATGGTAGCTTTCCGGACAACTGAGCCATTTGTGGAAAAATCAGATTTTAAAGAGATTGAAGCAGTTGGAATGCTTTGGGACAATCAAGAACAAGCATGGGTAATATGCACAGTGTATTATTAAAAACAGGAGGCCAGAGAGTAAGTTTTAGATTTTTACATACTGATTCTGTTGGTTTTGAGGCTTGAAAAAAAATGACTGTGGGAATGGTCAAATACCCACCTCAAAGAGATGGGACAAAATGCCAGGATCTCTTTGGTGTTTCCCAGTACATTATGGCCTGTAAAATCATAGTTTCAGTAGCCATATATTGGCTTGCCTGTTAAATACATAGGTGCAGGAAAGCCCCTTGTGATTTCTAAAACAAAAAGATTAGTGTGAACATCAGCTACTCATGAAAAGCTGCCAATACAGGAACAGGTCTCAAAGGTTTTAAGAAAGGATGTGATGGTACAAGATTGTCTAAGGGCCCTAATGGAAGATATTAGATTCCCTGAACATGAACATATCTGGTAGCTTAGAGGGATGGGCTTTTAAGCAACGGGGCTTGAGCTGTGGCCTCAAACACTGCATGGCAAGGACAGGAGAACAGTGTTGTCCTTCCATGTCCTTCCCTCTTCCCGCAGCCACAGCAGGTTGCTCAGACCTCTTCCTGAGGCCCCTCTCTGGGCCCATCCAAATTGCTGATGGACTGCAGCAGTTGAGCTTGCTGGGGGAAGAAGTGGGGTCACGGCGGCTGTTTTCCCCCTTAGGTTTCCATGGCGGGCCACTTTTTCATGTCCATCTGGTGCCAGGTGGAAAGTCGTGTCTCTGGAGAAAACGCTCCCTAGGTTAACACAAAGAGGTGGATGAAGTGGTGGGATTGTGGGGCTTCATCAGGCACATTCCCTGTCACGAGGAGGAGGGCAGTGTCTCAGCTGCTGCACAGGGAGTTTGTCCCTACCGCAGCCCCAATGGGAGGGAACGGCTCTGTGTCTTCTGCCTCTATATTTAATCACAGTGGGAGTCGAGTGGTGGGGTGGAGAGCACACAAATCACAACAAGCATTTTTGCTCCCACTTTGTGGGGTTGTAGCAGCGTGACAACTGTTAACAACTTCCTACTTGGGTAAATTATATCAGACACTGCTTTGCAAAGGTTGCTGTAATGACTTTTTAACAAGAATTTATCCAGGAACCATGACACGGAGCGTAAGTAATTGCAATCATACGGTGTCTGTGTCATTGATGGTTTCTGCTATTTTGTAGTAACTGCTATAATACCATGTATAATTGTAAAGAAATAGAGTATTTTTCTGCTTTCTTAGGAATAAGAATTGATGCTGAAACAGGGAATAACCCCTAAAACCTTGCTGTGTATTCATGTAAATCTATGTAGTATGAAATATAATCTTTCCTATCTGATACCATCTAAACTAATGTTGCACACAGGGAACTACTCTCAATTGTCTCTTCTGCTGAGTTAAATTTTTGGATATCGATATAATAATCTACCATGTAAATCACTCATTTTGGATTTGTAAGAGAAGTAATACTGACTCTGGACATGAGTATGTCTTGTGTTATTAGTGTATGACTCCTTATTCTTGAAAGACTCAAATGAGATTTAAAAACAAGGAAAATTCCATGTTCTTATAAGTCTCCTGTATCAGTATTTGAGGATTCTGTGATTCTGTAATTAGGAATGTTTGGGCAAGGCAAAGAATAATTTACCTGGCTTTTGTGGGTGTAGCTTTCCAAACAAATTACTCTTGTGCTATTGCTTCTGGGAAGATCTGCATTTAAATCAATCACAATACAGTAATGATATCTGCTAATAATACACCTTCACTTTTTCCAGGGAAAGTATGTCTGGTGTGTGTCAGTAAAAGGAGGTCATTGCAAAAAAAATTAAAAATGCTGAGGCAGGAATGAAAGCAACGTCATTACCTTAGAAAAACTGAATACTGCTAAACTAGATCTAAGTCAGACCAATCCCTCTCACCCAGAAGAACCCAGTAGGTTGAACATGGCTTCTGACCTCAGTCTAAGTTTTTTTATATACCAAGAGCTTTTATGGGTGAATTTATGTTTAAAGAAGGGTTAACAGATAAACTGACTCCCACATAACAGAGTGTACCTCTTGTGAAACCTGTCAGTAGAAATGAGTAATAAATACCTGTTGATTTTTTTTTTTTTTCACAGGCATCAGGGTTACGTTTATACCTACAGAGTGTCCAAGACAGAAACTGGATCCTGGAGTGCTGAGGTGTGTATTTCTCCTTTCTCTTCTGAAAATTTCTGCATCCTTTTTGATGTTCATATTGATTTAATGAAATATATTCAAATTATTCATGTTTCTGCATCATCTGATTTTCATCGAAGGTAATCGATCTTCAGTGCACCCATCACTAGGATGTCTTGGTGCCACTTCTGACAGTCTTGAACTCATAAATTAATTCCCTGCTACATTTCAGGTGTTGCATAATGCAATAGTGCATTATTTTGCATCATTTTAGATGGCAAAAAAATTGTGTTTTTGTAATTTGACAAGCACAATCAGTTCCCTTCTATCCCACATACCATTAATGTCGGAATATTTAAGGAAATTATTTTAAATATCTGCAGTGTTTTAAAGTTAATTTATCTCCAGATTAATTCATCATTACTGCAAAACATATATAGGGTAGCCAAAACTTGATACAAAATGTGTTTTCACCCATATGATAAGAAGCTGGTAATTCAAGTGTAGAATAACACCATTTGCAACATAGACAATTGTTTGGATTGGTGGAATTGGAATGCTAACCTCTGTTTCTTTTGTGAAAGTCTTGTTCTTTGGATGTACTCTGTGTATTAGTTTACAATTAGCTTTCTGTTTGCACATTAACGAACGCTGATTACAAATATTAAATAATTCCTAGACAGGCATAATTCCATGGCCATTATTACAACAGAAGTGGTTGCAGTGCTCTGGAAGACAAGACTGATTCCTGGGGTTACTGAGAAGCAGATGGGGGAGTAAAAGTGACTCACGTTACTGTGGAGTAAATAATTATTGGTGTCACCCTTGGGAATGGTACCCAGGAATATGCTCATTCGATGCCTGTAAGGCATCAGGAGCATCCTGTAGATTTGCACTGCCCAAGCAGAAGGGTTTTTGGGATGGGATGGGGTGGTCATGCACTTAGCGTGCCAGGGTGAGCACTCGTATCTCAGGAGGGATGCTGGGTGTGGTGGGTTCACCCTGGCTGGACACCAGGTGCCCACCAAAGCTGCTTTATTACTCCCCTTCTTAACTGGATGGGGGAGAAAATTAACAAAAAGCTCATGGGTTGAGATAACAACAGGCAGATCATTCAGCAATTACCATCATGGGTAAAACAGACTCGTCTCAGGGAAATTGATTTAATTTATTGACAATCAAATCAGAGTAGGTTAACAAGAAAAACCACCAAATCTTAAAACACCTTCTCCCCACCCCTCCTTTCTTCCTGGGCTCAATTTCACTCATGATTTCTCTATCTCCTCCCTGCAAGTGGAGCAGAGGGATGGGGAATGGAGATTGTGGTCAGTTTGTCACACGTTGTCTCTGCCACCTCTTCCTCCTGGGGGGAGGACTCATACTCTGCACCCTCTCCAGCCTGGGGTCCCTTCCAAAGGAGACAGTCCTCCATGAACTTCTCCAACATCAGTCATTCCCACATGCTGCAGTTCTTCATGAACTGCTCAAGTGTGGGTCCCTTCCACAGGGTTCAGTCCTTCAGGAATAGACTGCTCCAGCATGGGTCCCCCACAGGGTCATAAGTCCTGCCAGCAAACCTGCTCCAGCATGGGCTCCTTTCTCCATGGAGCCACAGTTCTGCCAGGAGCCCGCTGGTGTCATATAGAACTGCGACAGCTTATCCTCCATCACCTCCACTGTATTTTAGGCAAACCTTATATTTATTTCACAGTGTAGGTGTCCTGAAAGCCCAGGGCTCTCAATACATCCTCTGCAGGAACAGGTGCTAGCTACAGACCCATGATACCCATCCTTCCTTTAAGCAAACAGAAACTTTAAAGTAAGTGTTGCTAAGACCATGCGTTCCTCAGCTGTTAGAAACAGCAGCCTAAATCAAACTTATCCCCATGAAATGTATCTCCAAGGACAAGATAGGCTGCAGCTGGTGCTTTCCTGTCTCTGCTTCCTTCCCTGTGGCTCGTTAGTCTCTGAGCAAGCACAGGTCTTGCCCATCTTTCAAGGATGAGGCAGGAAATTAAAACAGTACTGGTAAAATCCCAGCCAGTGCAAAGCCCCCAGCTGGTGGCAATGAGGCAGGATTTAGCCCGTGACTGCTGGGTGAGAGCAGTGTCCCTCGGGTCCAGCATGACCTATGCTTGTCCTCCCATGTCTTTGGTGGGGAGGAGTTATTACAAGAAAGGCCCAAAGGATTTAAAAGAAATATTGGATTTTTGATTAAAAGCAGACACAATTTCATTTCAGTGTTTGAAAAGATGCTAACGTAGAAAGATAGAAAACCTCCCACTTTTAATAATTAGGTAACATTTTGCTGCTGCCTTTGTTCAAGAGACAGACAGGAATACTCAATCAAGACGTAAGCCTACCGGCTTGAATGCTTAGAGAAAGGCTTGCAAAGAGGCTGTGTCCATGCCCAAATGTAATGGTGTAAGGACTTCCCGTCCCCAGTAAATGCCTTGTAACTCTCCAGATTGCCTCACTGGTATTTCCAGGCTGGAAGTGTCTCACTGATAAACCCCAGGCTGGAGGTTAAAACACTGGCTGCAATAAATCAGGATCAGAAACAGCGAAAGATCACTTGGGAATTTTCCTAATAAGCATGGCAGGCTCTGCGTTTTTCTTGTAGTGATTAAGAAATTGTCCCTCTTCCAGCCTTATAGCACCACACTGCTGGAAACCAGTCTTAATGCAGGGAGGCTGTGATGCCCTGGGGGGGAAGAAGGAGAGCAGTAATGCTCATTGACTCATTTTAGGTTGGCATATCAGGTGGTCTAAGTGCAGGGATGGCTCCTTCCCTGGGAGGTGTGTACGTTTCTGAGGACAAGCCTTCTGTGCCAGCGCCCAGTGCACAGCAGAGACTTTCACCACCCAGCATCCCCTCTCACCTCTCACCCTTTGGTTTTGCAGACAGCGCCTGGGGTCCACCGGAGGCTCTTTCGAAAAGTGCACAACCTCATTTCGGCCTTCCAGAAACCCAACCAAGGCATCATAACACCCTTGAAGCACCCGGTCATCAACTATGCAAAAGCCAACTACCCCCCAGGTATTCATGGGGAGGAGGGAGCCTTGGCTGCAGCTGAGCAGAGCCCTCCATGGAGGTGAGGATGGAGGTCTTACACTTTTTTGCATCTTTATTTTTCTTAGGGAGAAATGAAGGCCATGACTTCCACCTGCAGCCATCATGAAGACATGTCCCCAAGTGTGACATCATAACCATATCTTCCAATATCTCCTCTAGTCCACAATCTAGAACAGAATGACTTATATGCTAGTTAATACAACTCCATGAGTTTTCTTGTAACATTTGCAGAAATGTGTATTTCATAGAATTTCTGGCTCAAAATTTGGAAGTTTTAAGTTTCAGAATGTTTTGAATTAAGGTTTTTTTTTTTTTTAGTTTTCTAAGATAAAAAATATCAACTACTAAACAGTGTAATGCCTTTTTTTCTCTTTGTATTCTCAAATAGAAAATATTTTTCACTTCCACATTAGTTCCTAATTAATAATTAGTTACTAATTTTACATTACTTAACTTTGGACTTGCTTTGTTGTAGTTGGCATTTATGCAGAACTGGGTAAGTCCCCTTTTATAGTCTTCAGAAAATTGCTTACTTTGAAGTGTCTTTGCCTTGGTGGGTGGTGTGTCTGTCATTTATACAGTTCCTAAAGCTATTACAGAAGTGGCACCATGAGGATGCCTGCTAACACCACCACACCAGGTGCTCTGCCCTGTGACTCAGCAGAACTGGGCACCACTGCCTGGATGTACAAACTTTGTGGTTTGCACAAGCAGTCAAAAGCTTAAGCAATGCACGGAGTAGCAGAGAGCAACCAGTGAAGTGCAGAACTCTTAAACAGTCTATAGCCACCTTTGGGTTGCTCTGGTTAAATGTTTTGTGCCTATACTTCCAACTTCTTCTGTATGTTTCCTAAGAAGTGAAGAGGCGTTTTCTGGAAACACCAGGCTACAGTGTTGAGAGAACAAACCAGACCAAATTCCACCTAACATGGCCAAGCCATGGCTCAGCAGCAGAGTGAGAGGCACCGCAGCTCCTTGGGGCTGGCGGTGGTTCTCGAGGCAGCAGCCACCTCCCTGCAAGGTTCCCAGTGCATATTTGTATCTGCATACAGGGTACCTACACAGGGATACGTATCCTGCATGTATCCTCCTTCAACAATGTGTTAAAAAACTCTCCACCCTTAACCTACTTAATTTTTGGTATCCTGGATCCTGCCTTGTTGTGACCTCACTAAAGGCAAGCTGGATGTGACAGAGCTCAACATGCTGCAAGTGCAGGGTTCAGCAAGGTTACGCTGTGCCAAGCAGCATTTGATAAGGCTGGAAGGTTTTCCCCATCGTAACAGAGACCGGAGGGCAATATTGTTGCAAAGGTGAGATGATTTCAGTTCATTACTCAGTTTCAGCCTAAATAGTGGCCAAATTTTATTTGTGGTGAAATGTTCTGCCTTTCCCTGCTAGTCACACCATATTTTACTCTGTGTGTGTATGTGTGCCTCCTTGTTACAATTGCTTTTTGGGTGAAACAAAGGTATTATCTTAATTCAGTGCCATACAGTAGCAGATCCAGCATGACTTACTCTTTAATAAAATATTTACAAGCTGTTTTTTTTCAATCGTTCCATAATGCAGCAAATGCCAGCCATGGAGGCGCTGAGCTGCCCCCTCACCAGCACAGACTGCGGCATCCGCAGCACCGGCTGCCTTGCTGTCACTTGTGCCCATCCAACCTTTCCCTCCTCCTCTGTGCCTTAAAGGTTTCCTGGCTTGCTGTGCCTGCTCCCTGCTCGCTCCTCTCTGGCTTCGTGCTCCTGCAAGCCATCCCCCCCCCAGCCAGGAGACCTGCTGGGCGCTGGCAGGGAGCCTGTGTGCCCCCGGGCTTCCCCGCAGAGCCCTTCTGCTTTCTAAGTGCTGGGTCTAAACTCCTGGTTTACATGACTTCTCCTGGGAGCAGCAAAGGGTGTGCTTGGAAATGGTCCACGGCATATGATTGCACCGAGGAGGGGATAAAAGCAGTGGGAACCATTTTGCCCAAGGGCTGTTTCCTATAGAAATGTCCTATTGACCTCAGGCAAAGGCTGAGGCTGTCAGTGCCACTTGTGCAAAGGCTGTGGCACAAGAGCAGCAGCCACTCGTCTGCTCTGTGGGGCAGTGAGCTGAGGATAACTGGTTTGACTATGGTTGACTCCAGAAGTGCATTGCTCTTCTAAAAAATACATAAAATGGGCCAGAAAATGCCATTTTTTTTTTTTTAAGCTGAGAATGTTGTTTCAGTTTCTGATGTAAATTATTAAGACAGAAGCTTGTTTGTGTTGTTTCTTTTGGGTACCCAAGGGCCTGGGGTTGCTGTAGGCTTAAACAAGTTGGAAATAGAGAGAGAGACACACTCATGGTACCTGGGGACAAAGAGTCGATGTTCGGCTTTGGGAACAGCAATATGGAAATTACATAGATTTCATGCATTGACTTAGGTGTGAAGAACTACAGATCCTTTTAGAGAGCAGCAACCACGTTTTGTGGGCATGATTTCCCAGGTAATGCCTGTATCATCTGCTTCTTCCTTCCCACCACCCCAGGCTGCTGGGCTGCAGCATCTTGCTGCTGAGGTTGCTCTGCCATGACCCTCGCCCCCCCCCCGCAAATTCTCCCCTTCCCCTGGGTGCTGCACCCCCAGCTCTGACAGCTGATTCTGCAGCTCATGGTGAGGACTCTGCGACCCCTGCCTCGGCCCTCCCTGCTCTGCCTTCTCCCCAGAAAGGGCAATGCAGCTCCTCTGCAGCAGCTAACCCTGCCACAGCTCTGGTTTTGCCCCCACCAAGCACGCCCTACTCCCCGGCTACGGCTGCGACAGACCTGCAGCACTAAATCAATACCGTCTCCCAGGCTGGTTTTCTTCCCGCTTCTACTAGAGCATCCCTTCGGCCTCGCTTCCCTTTTATCCATCCAACACAGCTCTTCCAGCCTCAGCACTCACTGGGTTATTGCCCAGCCCAGCTGCTCCAATCTGGTTTACACCACATAACCTTTCCTTTAGCCTTAAACACTCCTTCTGCCCCTCTGGTTCACCGTTTCCTCCTCTCTGCCGCATGTGCTGGGCTTTTTATTTTTCTCACATGCATCTTTTTGATACACACAGTCATTCATCATCATCTATTTGAGGCGGCTCTACAGGACGTGCAGGTACTTGCACTCTGCTCCCCATCTCCTGCCACCACCCTTGACTTCACCCACTCAGTTCTCAGGAGTGCAAAGTCATTTAGCAGAATTTTTTTCGCTCTCCCATTTATTCTGATGAGATGTAATAACCTGCACACAGAAACTGGCTGTGATTTCACCTGCAGCGAAACCTGCAGTTATAGGCATGAACTTTGGCAAATCAGAAGTAAAATGAAATCTTGCTAGCAGCCTCCGGACCCCCAGCTTTTGAATCAACCAATATTTTCTGAAGCCCTTATTTAGTTGCATGGAAATACCCTTTACTGACATGAATATCCCAAATACGTGGTGTAAACAAAGGCAACATCACACACCATCAGTTTGCACCTTTATTTTTAAAAAATGAAATAGTCAAAGTACTTTCTTTTTCAAATATCGACACATAATATATTAACTTTCAATATTTACAGCGTGTTGCTGGGATGTTCTTGTAGAAAATGCATGCTTCTGGCCTGAAACCCAGAGCAAAATGCATCAGACCATTTAACTGCAGCCATATAACATAAACCTGTACAGTATCCAGTCACTATTCAGCACAGGAGTTAGAGCAGGAATAAAAAAATTGGGATCTATTGTTTCCTAGCAATGAGGCTGAGGCCGTTTTAACACAATTTCTGTAAGATCAGAACCTTTAACTGGCGTTAGATAGAAACTGAAGGTCTTGGCATACATTGTAAACATTTTTACTGTTGATGAGAAAGCTAAAAAGGAACATTACTTTGACATATATCATATGCTATGCTTCTCTTTCTCGCTTATTGACACTTCTGCCTGAAGAGTATGAAGACTTTAATGTTTTATCATGGTTCATACAAGTAAAATACTGTCAAGGACACGATCTGATATACTAACATTTATTAAAAGGCTAAAGTCCACCACGAGATCTAAGGAAAAACTGGAAATTGTCAAACACGTTTCCTTAGACAAATAATGGCAGGTGACAAATGCCCGGACAAATCCACAGCGAGTCCGACTCCACCATTCCCAGTTTCTGCCGAGAAGCGATTTCTCTGGCAGTCAGGGTGCTTTCAACCTGGTAATGTTTTGTGTCAAGGAGAGGTTTAAATAACAGTCAGCATTTGAAAGGGAAAACCCTTATGGCTGTCGGCGGCAGCCTGATCTGAGTGTCACCGCGTTGGATCAGCTGCGCTACGGCAAATGCCCCCGCGCAAGCGAACGCCCTGCCCAGGGCTCTGCCCGTCTCTTCTCCCTTGGGCCAAAAGAGGAGCTTCTCTGCCTAAACCCCTTTCGCCTTCGGAACCGTACCTTCAGAACTTCCAGCAGCGCCCATCGCCACGGCTCACCTTGGGAAAGCTGCTGCTCTGTGAGCCCAGCCCCAGCTGCCGGCGGAGCGGGGGCTCGGCGGGCAAGGGGGTGCAGGGCCGGGGGCCAGCACTGCGGGAGCGCTCGTGGCCACAAAGGGAGGCCACGTCTACCCAGCTAGTGTCCAACAGAGGACGTTGAAGGGCCCAAACCAAACAGCTAGGATGTGTACACCGAGATGCACATTGACCAGTTCATATATATTTATTTGGCTATGTTCTACATAGAGATATATATATATATATTTATACCTTTGAAATGTTCTAGATTTGCTAAATAAATATGAAAGCAAAGGAAACATTACTTGTACACACTATTTGTTTGGCTGTCATAAAAAAAATAGCACGTATTTCTCATGATAGGTACTTTGCTACAGGATAGTGTGCAATAGTGGTTTGTATTTTATTTTATCTTATTTTATTTTATTTTTATTTTATATTATTATTTTATTTTTTTCCACTTTCTGAACCTTGTTTGCAGTGCAGAATGCTAGCATCAAATTATCTGATCTAAATAACAGTAAAAATTTCCATGCCATTATTTTTTTTATTTTTTCTCTTTTGGGTCTCTAGGCTATAGTGCAAAAAAAAAAAAAAAAAAAGGGAAAACTACAAAAAATGACACTGAGAAATTGGTCTAACNGGCCACGTCTACCCAGCTAGTGTCCAACAGAGGACGTTGAAGGGCCCAAACCAAACAGCTAGGATGTGTACACCGAGATGCACATTGACCAGTTCATATATATTTATTTGGCTATGTTCTACATATAGAGATATATATATATATTTATACCTTTGAAATGTTCTAGATTTGCTAAATAAATATGAAAGCAAAGGAAACATTACTTGTACACACTATTTGTTTGGCTGTCATAAAAAAAATAGCACGTATTTCTCATGATAGGTACTTTGCTACAGGATAGTGTGCAATAGTGGTTTGTATTTTATTTTATCTTATTTTATTTTATTTTTATTTTATATTATTATTTTATTTTTTTCCACTTTCTGAACCTTGTTTGCAGTGCAGAATGCTAGCATCAAATTATCTGATCTAAATAACAGTAAAAATTTCCATGCCATTATTTTTTTTATTTTTTCTCTTTTGGGTCTCTAGGCTATAGTGCAAAAAAAAAAAAAAAAAAAGGGAAAACTACAAAAAATGACACTGAGAAATTGGTCTAACTACTAGGAAAAAAAAATGGAGACTGAAATATTCCCTGCCTCCATCTGAGGTTTCTCATGAATAAGATGGTCCAAAGCTACTTGTTTTCACGAATCACTGCTGGCTGGCCCAGGTGTAGCTATGACTTCAGTCTCCAGTGCTCTTTCAGGAATAACTTGTTTCTTTAGCACTGTCATTTCAACACAGCATTTTTATACAGTTTCCTAAACTTCTGAAACTGTTATGATGAAAGTGTTTTTTGTTCTTTTTCTTTTGTATACGGGCCATGTAAAGTCACGTGATTCTTTATACATCCATATTCTCATAAGAAATATTGTTCAAAAATGTACTTTAGACTGCACCCAGGAACTGGGAAAATGCCAAATCAACTTTCAGAGACAAACTTGTAACACATTTCACTCTTTGACCTTTTGGCATAATATGAGAACAACAGTAATCAAGGCAGTATTAAAAAACACAGCTGTAGGTAATACAAAGTGCATTTCCTGCATATAATACAAATATAACTTTAAGAAACTAAAGGCACAAGCTAACTAAATATGTATTACATACTAGAAATGCACAGTTCAAGGTAATTCTAATAGCTTCAAATATTTGTTTATAATGGATATTTAAAGCAGTTTGAAAATGATACCTCATTAGTGAATTGCAAAAAAGTATAATCGCTTAAAATATAAGTAAAATAGACTCTAATATTGACATCTTGGATCAGTGATAAAATACATCATCACATTTATGAATGCACTCTCTATATACAATTCATAAATTATTGTTCCATTGATTAAAAGCATATTAGAGGCTCAAGGATTTGAAGGTTCATTTTTAGGCTGGTGTGGAGGTATTCAAATTCTCCGTGATTGTATGGAAAATTACAGAAATCAGAGCTGTCAAACCTGGATGTTGTCAGCTCCCAGTTCTGTACATTAGTTAATGATGAGCCCGATCAAAATGTGTATGTGCAGATTTTGGTCCACAGTTCCCTCTGTCTGGGGAGCAGAGGGTGGTTTTAGGGGCCAGGCTCTCGCTCAGCCTGATCCTGCGCCCCCAAAGCTGCACTGGCTCCCGGGGGAGCGGAAGGAGTCTGGAAAGAGATGCTAATGGTGTGAGGCTGAGACCCGAATCCAAACCCCCGGGGGAGTTCTGGTCCCAGGTGGCCGTTCAGGCTCATCTCTAACTTTGGTACAGTCTGCTCCACTTGCCCAAAAACAAGGGGAAAAAAGAAAACTGGAAAGAAAGGAAGAAAGACAAAGAAAGCACTTTGTTGGCTTTCGTAAATATGAGCAGAAATTGTTTCAATATATTTACTATGTCTGTTTCGAAAGAAATGTGCAATAACATCACTGTTACGGATACACAGGCTCTATAACAAGAATTCTAGCTCCCTCCGAAAGTCAGTAAAGGAAATCTGCTTACCCTTCCCCCCCTCCCTGTGTGCCCTCCCTCCCCTCCCCAAAATCAGGTCTTTTAAAAATGACAAGCTGAAAGAAGGATCACTTACTCTGCCATGAAATAACTGTGCCAGCAGCGCATGATACCTTGGGAAATAAAAATTTCTGGCCATGCAATATAATGCTTTTCTATGTGCTCTAGATATTGAGCTGAAAAGTGAAGAGTCATCCCCAAAATGTTCTACGTTTATCAACATATTTACTACCCACACTTAGGTTCATCAACTCGCAACCCACCAATCTTCAGACTGGAAAAAATGAGTAATACAATAGGATTATCAATTTGAGATGGAAAGAACGCGATGTCTAAACCCAACAACACTGCAATTTCCTAATGATCTGTGAAAAGATGAGTCCTGGCCCAATGACTACGACAGGACCGATCCTGCACGGCTTGTTGTCACTGCACTGTGTGGGCTCTACCAGTTGGGGAACAAGGGTTGTCCCAAAACCACTGAGTTAAAGCCCAATCTGGAGCACACTGATACCACTGGAAAGACTCCTGCTGACTGCAGTGCTCACAAAGCCCTTCTTTGGCCACCCCAAGGCCTGGCTGAAGCTCAGCAGTGCAGTGCTATCCTGCACCCCTCCGCCAGGAAGGTCGGCAGCTCTACACATGCTGCTGAGTCCCAGTATAACTCCGTGCTGAGGGGAACCTTGGGAGAGAAGCCCCCATATGCAAAAGGAGATGCAATGTGGCGTTTGTCACTGGGTGGCTACAAGAGGTGAGAGGTGGCTACGGCTGAGCAAAGCTAAAGGCCATATGGGACAGCCTTTTACGTACTGTATCCAACACAAGTCGGGTGTCCCAGCTTAGAGAATCCCTTAGATCATAGCTGTGAGGAATGACATGCACGGGGTTGGTGAGCAGCTATGAAGTTTCCACACACGGTCTGGTTTCTGTATGCAATCCCTTGAACTTATGGGAGATACCACTGGGATAAAAACTACCCAGTAAACATGGGTTGCAGACTCAGGCTCTGTAACCTTGTAAATAATTGGTGAACTATTAAATCAACAACAACAAAAAAGTCGTGTTTCTTTAGAAGAAGGCAGAGCATGCTGCGCTCTCCCCTACCCCGCAGGGATGTGCGGTGTCACCCCGGGCACCTCGCGCGCAGGTCGCGCTGCTCAGCTGTCAGGACTCTGCTTCTGAAATTTTTGAATACTGCCACACAAGAACTAAAAATCGTCACTGTCATCTCTCAAAGAGTTAAACGAACAATATTAAAATACCATCTTCTGTCACATTTAAAGGCAGTTGGATATGTTTTTTCCTCTATATTTATATATACAGAGTTCTGATCTAGAAAAACCAATACAATAAACTGTTTTACGTTTAAAAACAGGCAGTCTTTGGTGACGCAAAGGCAGAGATTTTCTTTGTTACCTTCTGCCTATTTCACTCTGTCTCATAAAGTGAATATTATTGGCACTGTCAGAAAGTTCGAGATACTGCTCTACAGATAAAACAAAATATCCATCGTAGCCTTGTACCCGCCCAGTGCTTAAAAGCTGCTGTTTCTCTCCATCCGTCCATGCCCTAATACCTTCTTCCCCTTCCTGCAGCCGTCTCTGCTCCTTAGTCCAGGCCTGAGCCACGGCTCTCTGCCTGGCTATCTCTAAGACATGGTTCTTCTCTTCTTCCACTGTTGTTCCATACCGAACATTAAAGCACAGTGCGCCGTGCTGGAGCTGGATGTCAGCAAAGCGTCTAGTCCTCCCGTTGATCACAGAAGTCATCTGTGACACTGTGACGTTGACGCCATTCTCCAAGATGCGTCGGCCTCCGGTGTTGCCGATTAGGGTCAAATCTTCTTCCAAAGACCCCAGCTTGATGAAGTAATGTGTGTCTCGGCCGTCTATGGTGAAATGCAGGTTCTCCAGATAGTGAGCGTTGTTGAGGATGGCAGCAATGCGCCGGCTGTCCTCGTTAGCCACGCCTATAATGTCAGCTGTCACTATACCATCCTTTATAGCGAATTTGATGCCTTTTCCGAATACTGAAGGAATAGCTGCAAATCTTGGTTGCTTCAGTCCCTCATAGCACTTGCCATCACTGTACCTGGGAGTCATAGGAAGTTGATCCAAGGATATAAAGTTTCGGAGTTGCTTTTGTAGCTCACACTGAATACCAAGGATAGTCTGGAAAAGAAAATACCAATAAAGTTGGCATGAGAGGCATCTTGCAGTTCATTATAGAACTTGCTTAGAAATGGATCTTCAGAAAGAAATTGCTTAGAATGGATCTTCAATTTGTTTGTAAAACATCGCGCACATCTACAGACCCTGGGTATACGCACAGGCTTTCTAATAGTATTGCTTTCTGTCTCTTGGACTCTTTAGTTTCTAGAAAACAAATGGAAAATATGTTTATCACAAATGCTATTCTCATATTTATTCTTCCAATTTTTTCTTCCTCCCTTCTTTAAGTTGTTACTCAACATGACTGGTCTTCTGACTCCCAGGCATAAGGAAACCTGAACTCAAAGCAGTACTCTCTCACGTGATTCTATGCTTAGTCTCTGTGCACCTAATTACGTCTTCTGCAAAATAGCAATAACAGTTTTTATAGTCCATTCTTTAAGAAAAGCAGGCTGTGAAGGTCTCAAGACACTAGAACAATAGAAACCATGCAAGTACACCAGATCTGCAGATCTTGCTCCCCATCGAGGCTAAAAATCCCTTACTCCAACCATCTATTTGTCTTTTATCACTATACCTATCACTACACTTTTTCTGCTCCTTTGTAATAGCTTAATGTCTCAGTGACAATTTTACATGGACATGCTCCTACACCTGGAACAATCTCTGACCCTCCAGCCCTCTGCACTTTGTGCAGTAATTTGTGCATGGGAAAAGAAGCATGTTAAATTCTACTAACATGAACTCGCAACACTTTATACTTCCTTTTCCTGACTACATTAGAGAAAAGGCATCTTTTCTCTCTCATCTCTGCAAAATCATATTTCTTGTTAACAGATGCTCGTATGGTCAAATGCAAAACATGAACACCTGCTCAGAATATCGGTAGTTGGTCCTGTTGCAGTTACATTGATCGCTAGACCCTGATAGCTGCTGCATGGCTCTTCTTCACTGAAAATAAGCCCTGGAGCAAGGTTGAGTTCTACAGATTCCCCTACAAATCCATAGCAACATTTCTGGTTTCCCGCAATAATTATGCAGATGTACAGACTTGTAAAGCTGTTCATACCCTCAGTGACTTTGCATCTCTTGTGGCACCTTTGCTAACAAAGATGAAAATTGGTGCCTTTAATTTTTTATTTCCACATAATTTTTTGTAGCTTTTTCAGTTATCAGACAAATACCTTTATCCTTTGGCCTATCCTGCCCTTCAAATTTGGTTGGTTTCACTGTAAACAGCTACAAAGTTTCTTCACTGTGTTCCTAAAAGCTTCTCCTTAAAACTCTCCTCTGCTCTGATGCCTGTACCTAATGTGACAACATTAAAGTTTCTAGCATTGTTAGACCATTTGCTGCCTATTATGTTGAAAGATACAGTCACATTGCTTCCTTGGTCTCCAATATTTTCTAATCAAATTCCTTAATTTAGTATTAGAAGTAGCTGAACAGAGTTTTTGCTAACCTTTCCAGGATCCCACTCCTGAGTTTTTGTTTGAAGCTGCAGAAGTTCGTATGTTGTCTCCAAAGCTTCTATCTCTGGTTTTGGGAATCCAGGTAGTACATTGTGCAACTGGAAACCAAACAGCTCTAGCCAGCTTCCAATGTCTACAAAACAAGAAAAGGATGCTGGCAAGAAGGCATGTAAATCCCAGAAAAAGTGAGGGTAGTCTGCAGAAATCCCAGCTGTGCAGGTTTCACATCAATTTATGTTTTCAAGTACTGGTTACAGCATTTATTGTAGCAAACAAATTATTTTAAATTGCATTAATTACAAAGCACAGCCATATTCAAATCAATAGTGTACCTTCTATCTATTTATAATGGAAAACATTCACATTAAGCTTCCTCCGTTCTTCCCATAATTTTAGCACTTAGAAAAGCAGCAGAAACAACTATTAATTATTTTCTTGGTTACCATAAAGACTATAGAAAACAGATCAAGCTCAGTAAGCTATTATCTATTAAAGAAATTACTTTAATATATGTAAGATTAGAGCCAAATAGTAACTTTGGATGTACACAAAAGATTTCTGGAGTCTTGAATCCATACCAGAATTTGATCAAAAATTGTATTTCCAAGAGAAATGTGTTACTTTTACCTGTTGTATACTTAGCAACATCTTGGATTCTGCCAACTGGGTAATTATTTTCAAATGCGTAGAGATTAAATGGTTGTGGGACAGCATTCAGGTGTTTCCATATATGATGATTTGGTGTTGTCCACCGACCAGCAATGACATCATAGTCCCGCTGACCCAGATGAACTAATTTAGTAAGAGAATCATAGAGCCCTCCATGAAAACCAATGATAACCTGGAAATCTGGATTAGTGTCCTGGTAGATCTCTCCATATGGGGTGTACAAAATTTCTTTTATGACTTGGCCTCGACTGCTAAATACAGCTAGAGGTGTTCCAGTGTTATCACAAGCAACATAATATTCTTCTCCACTGCTTAATTCCATTGCAATGAGATGACCTTGAAGATCATAATATAGGGATGTTATTTCCGAGCTGGTATGATTATACAAGTGAGTAACTCTTATTGGGTTGGAGAGATCAGCATAGAAGAACTGTAAGTGTTGTCCTAGGTTTGATTTGCTTGCAACTCTTCTTCCAAGACCATCATAACAGTATTGCACAGTCCAGCCAGACACTTTGTTGTACGCTTTGTTCAGCAGACCATTAGAGTTGTACTCAAAGATCTCATTGCCTCTTTGCCTGAGAAAACCATCTTCGTCCATTTTATATTGAATTTCTCCAAGTCTGGTAATGCGATCTCTCAGATCGTATCTCAGAGGAGTGAGGCGCGCACTGTTTCCATGGCTCAGCAAGTTGATGTTGCCATTAAGGTCATAGCTGTAGCGCCACTGGGTTTTATCATTCACAGACACAGTCTGAAGTTGACCATCAGCATCATATTCATAAAAATATCTTGTTATATTGGCATCTACACCTACACGTATATCACAGATCACCATACGGCCCATATTATCATACTGGATGGTCATCCAGTAAGCGATAGACTTGAGAATTTCATATTGTACTTCAATCACCTGACCATTGGCACTAAAAATTTTGGTATGTTTCATCACAGTGGTGGTTATAACTTGGTTTAAGTCATAATTAATTACACTGAATTTCCCAAATTGTTCAGTCCTGCCAGAGACATCGACGTAACGGTATAGATCTATAGGAAGAGGCGTCTCATTTATCATGGCCTGCATGCTTGTGACACGAAAATTGTTATAGCTGTAGTCAAATCTGGCATTTACAAGCCCTTCTTCACTAAACCTGAAGATTTGGCGACCAATAAGCGGACCTGTCCAAAACAAATAGGGGAAAGAGGAAAAGCAAGAAAAATAATTAATTATGTCCACAGTGTACTTACCCTACAGAACTAGCACAGACAAACTGAACTCAAATATACCCTTGAGCCTTATTGCTGAGTGTCTCAGAAAGTACCATTAACTAAGAATATGTTAGATTATTCTCTCACAAACCTTTATTAATTCTTGCTCTACAAAATATTTATATTTTATTAGCATTTGTTTAAATTAATGTTATTTTATTCATAATTATGATTTCTATTTACTTACAAGATAACTCTAAACTAAATTTATTTTACATGGTGATTTCCTTCCTCATATAAACACTCCTTTTGAATTTATGCTATGTTATGGTATAAACAGGGAAACTTGAAAATACAAACAATAAACCAACTTGATTTAGTATTTTGCAAATATCCACACAGTGGAATAAAAACAATCAAACATCATAAGAGGTATTCCACACCAAGCAATAAAAAGAAAATTGTATTTCAAATGGGACAGCTATATACGCCTATGGACACAGACATAGAGATATGCATACATATTTCTATTGAAACATAAAATATAAGAACTTGTAGACATAAAAATAATGGGATTTCATGCCAGGTAAGTGCAGCATCAGGGCCAAAAACTTTAGCAAAGTAGTCACAGTTACACAAACCTGTTTGCCTGTATCTGATGGTACAGATGAACCCATCATGCATTAAATGTATCGTTTTAATAACCCCAGAAGATTCCTCGTAGGTGAAGGTAACTTGAGTAGTATCATAAAGAATCTCAGAAAGTCGGGACTGTTTGGTGTATTTGTAAAGGACTCTGCGTCCTGACCCAGGATATAACGTTTGCAGAAGCCGACCATCTCTAGTGACGTCCTGTATGAAAGCCGCATTGCTGTCTGGAGGCGTATAGATGTTGCGGTAGTAGCCGACGGAGAGCATGGTTTGCAAGGCGTGGCGCACCATGCTCGGCATGGTCACCGACAGCAGGTAGTCGGACTGGTCGTACTCAAAGATGTAGCGGCGCTGGCTGTGCAACAGGAGCATCACGGACTGCAAACAGGAACGGCAGTATAAGTGGCTGATCAAGCAAATGATTATTCATCTAGTGAGTGCCTGAAGATTAAGGAAATGCTGAAACAACCATGCACTCTTGTAGTTTGCGCTTGCTGCCTGTACTATTTCAAGTGAAGCTTTCAGCTCCAGGAGACCTGTCCAGCAAGGTGGTACAAAACAGGAAGAGAATAATAATAAGTCTAGAGGTAAGGACCTCCAAACTGGAAGGCAGATGTGGCTCTCAGTAGCATTTCAGCCTCATGCTGACTTGCTTTGTTGCCTTGAAATATTTAGGTCATCCTCCCAGGAAGGAAAAACAGAGGGAACCCCTTCCTCGCACGGAGGCAGAGCATCTGCGCCAGCAGATGTTTCTAGGGGAGGTGGAAAGGGGAAAGTTTCAATGGTGTGTACAAGGTGTTTAGCTTTTATTGGCATCCTGCATACCTCTATCACACAGCCTACTTTCTCTGTATGTCTTCTAGTATGCCCCAGAGGTCACACTGTCTCCATGTTTACCGATGGATGAAAATAGTCTGCACGTTCTTTGGTGTGATTACTTCTATACCTGTTTTTTAACGTTTACAAAGAATATATTTTCTACACAGGTACTCGATATTTGCTGGTTAATTGTGGCTGATCAATGAAATCCGGTTTGTTTGTTTGGCAGATGACTGCGCATGCATAGCAGACATCTATCTGTGCAAATATAAAGCTGGAGTTCTGTAAATCTTTTGCACCACTCATGTGCAAAGTCAGTGTCAGAGTACAAGCCCACTGGTGAACAGTCACTGTTGAAACAAGCATCATGAAAACACAGAGTGAAAATGTATGGGAGAAATTTGTAGCTTTCTCCCAGGTCCAGTAAGTGGCTTGGCTGGACCAGAGCACTGTACATCCTGGCCACACTGTCTGAACTGAGACAGAGCGCTGACACTGCACAGTTCTTAACTCACAGCCCAAACCGACCAGGCACGTAAGCAAATTTGTCAGGCTTCTGCATGACTAAGGCATCATGCAAAACAAAGTCTTATGAGGAACAGTGTGACTGCGTTTTCACAGAGCATTGGGGAAAGAAATCAGAAAAAAAGGCTCTTCCATCCTCTAAGCTCAAAAAATCTTCTCTGGGAAGAAAACACTGAGAGCTCAGCCCTGCAATGTGTCAAGTAACATTGGCCCTGAGCCACTTTGCTCCGACAAATAACCCAAGTGCTTATTCAAAGGACCAAAGATAGGCTAAGCCTTGGCCACACTCTCTGCACCCCCGGCCCCCCGCCCTCCCAAGATGCGTTTCTTCCTGCCCTTGGTGAAAGACATCTGTCACCTGTACACAAGCCAGAGAGCACCAATGTACGCCGCTCGCAAGTTATCCTCTGCCAACTGGTGATGACAGACCTTTACACCGAGCTTTTTCTGATCGCTTTATTGCTGGTCTGCCAAGCATTTCTAACACAGTGTTTATTTTGTTTTCACCTTCAGTGAAGAGTCCCCAATCTGCAGTAAACCACTGGCTGAACTCTCTCCTAGCACTGATGTGACGCCTCTCTCTATATACTGCTCCCGGGCCTGTTTTTAAGCTGTCTGCCATTGACAGAGTATGAATAACAAGATCAGAAACATCTCTAATATAACTTTAGTGCCCCTGTGTGCCATTTTTACAGCACTTTGTGGCTTTTCCACTTTTGTCCAGGATAGTAAAAGGATAGACAGTACAAGGGTTGGAGACTTAGTATCCTCTCTAGCCTATTGGACAATAACATAAACAGAAAAAAAAAAATTAATTCCCAATTCATCCTAATAATATTACAATAGATTTTTCATCTCTTTGCACAAATTGGGTTCTAATTGTTTTAAAGGATTTCAGAGGGTAGCTCATAAAACATCCAAAAAACTGTCATTTTATAAATGCAACCAGAGCCTGGTCAACCACGTAATGACCGATGCCGTGTGGTACATCAAGACAAGCAGCCAGTGGCAGTTACTTGGAGCTCTACTGGGAACACACAGAAATGCTGAGCATCACCACTAGATGTCATTTCTGTCCAACATAAACAGGCAGCTGCTCATCTGTTTTGTCTGGTGGTAAACGGCAGGATTTGGAAGCAAGCTTGGAGTATTCAGGAGATTTTATAACACCATTAACTAATACAGGAAAGTAAAAAAACCAAGAGGAATGAATCTCATCGGTAAAAATTTTTTACAGTGCTACTATCATAGTGCTTTATAAGACCTAAAATATTTGGGCTAATTTTGGAAGGTGAAAAGATTTTTAAAGATGTACAATTAACTCATCAAGTGCTAAAAAATGAAGAATTAAATAACTATGAATTGGAAGAAAACTATGTTATTGATTTTTTGAGAAAAGGAATCATTGAGTCTTATGAGGTTTTCGACAACCTTTAGCAATCATTACATAATTAACACAATGAGTTATTGACTTTAATGGAGCCACAAAATGATATCTCAATGTCTAATTTTGACAGTGAATTCATCTTTCTTTGGCACAAAGAACAAACAGTCATGAAAGTACATTAAATAGCTGGAAGATTATGTCCATAGCGTGTATGACTTTCAATAATTTTAATGACAAATGACAGCATAACCCAAGCCTGCTGCCACCTGAACCAGTAAGCTTTTGCCACTTGCTTCTACAAGATCAGGATTTGGCCACTAGTGCAGAATTCAAGAATAACAGTTTTCAGTTATATGACTTTATTTATAAGCTTATCAAAAACTAAGAACAGACAAAATGGTCTGGAAAGATAAGAAGCATACACCTTTCCAAAATTATGGTCCATTAAGCCCAAAGAAAAAATAAAAGATTCCTCCAAAAGGCACATTGCCCAAATATTTGAATGCTGCACTAAATGCCTGCTTACTTGCAATTTGCAGAAGAGTAAACAGACAAAAGAAGCCCTGACAAATTTATCTGAACCAAACTTTTGAAGCTTCTAGGGCTTGCCAATCTTGTTAACACGTGCAAGAACCATACTGCATGCAGACGAGGAAGGAATCACATTTTTATGCATTCTCCAGTCTAAGTAATTTTTTTCTCTGGGTTAGGTTTAAGTTTTTTTGAGGATCAGACTTAAATACATTCAAAATAAGTACAGCAAAGTTTATCTTAAAAATACACATTTGGAACTTTAAAATATATAAATAACTTCAAAGTGATTGGATTTCCTGTGTGTCATACCCCCTATCAGTTCTACCTCACCTGCCCCCTCCTAGCATTAACAGGTTCAGAGAAAATGTTCTGCAAACTGAGGTTGTATTGGATAGACCAAGATGTTGCTATTTAAAAAAAAAGTTTAAAGGACACTGTTTGAATACAATTTGACACTATTGAGGGACAATATGGTATCAAATGAGATTCTTCTACAGCTGAATGAGATGCTGTTCTTCCTTTGTCTGTACAACACCTATTCCCCCATCTTGTGACCATTACCTATAGGCATAAATGAAAATTACAATACTCGGTGAATTTAGACACGAAATCACTATAAAAGCAGAGCAATAACTCACTTCGTATTAATATTTTACTCCCAAATAGCCCTCACGAATACTGAAGTAATCTTTTTCCTCACAGGATGAACGCCTTTTTTCACAGCGCAGCACTGAGCAGGTGCAGGCTTGTACTCACTGCCTCATGATTTTGACTTAAAAGAACTGTGTTTGTGGGGAGGAAATAGTTTCTTTTCAGTGACCGTTATATTTTTGACTATTCTATACAGAGTGGCAACATGTTTTTCAGCAGTGTGCGTCCTTTGTTCACTTGAACTTGTACTGAGACAAAGTCGTCATTTCTACTTACCAATTAAACAAATCTGAGGTGCTAATAACTTCCTTCAGAAATAAACTATGGCAGGTTTGAACCGGTGACATGCAGGTCTAAGCACACCCAGAGATATTTTTATCTAGTTATGTAATTGTATGTATTTTCTATTTTAAAAGTCTTAATATATTCTTGCAAGAGATAGCATTATAACATGTTTCACAATATAATATCTATATTAAACAAATATTTTTGCCTTTGTACAACAGTCCACTTTTTAAATGATTTACCTTTTCTAAATATGTGTAACTCCAGATTTTACCATCTGCCCATGTTCTGGAAATTATGTTCCCACTTGGATCATACTCCATTTTCTCAGTCCAGGTTCCTCTCTGGATATAGGTGACTAATCCAGAATGCGAATAAGTGATATTGACCTCATTGTACTTGCTGATGGGTGACCACAAAATTGGGCGTCCTGTCTGGTCATACATAATCCGAAGAGTGAATTTTCGATGATCATCATAAATCTTTCCTGTTCTGGTTACATGATCGAAATCAATGGAGAGCAGGTTTCTGTTGTGTGCCTACGCAGAGAGATACAGTAAGGTAAGAAAACAACGCACCCTAATTGCACACAACACAAACATTTCTGTGTCACCTCTATACAAAGTGTGTAATGGTTTAACATTATGATGGATAATTTAGGCCTTATTAAAGACAAGAAAACAGAAAAATATTCAGATGAGAAACAGAAGAACCAAAAACCAAAATGCTGCTTGCATTCAGTGTTATTATACTTTGCATTACAGGATGCTTCCTATTTCCATGTGCTAAACCCTCACCTCAGCTCTCACCTTTTCCTAAGTTTTTCTTCTTTCTTCTCAACTTCCATCTGTATGGATGGACTTTTTGATTCCAGCCAATGATTTGTAGTTAACCCAAAAATTAACAAAGATATCCTCTCTCACATCCTCTCTCTTAAGATCTGTTAATATTGACAGCACAGCTCTGGGATAGCCCACACCACATCACATACTGACGCTGCAAAGAGAAGAGCTCTGCTTGCAGCTCCTAAAGACCCTGCTCCCCAGTGTCCTCATACTTCTTCACAAAAGCATCCCACCCGCAGAACTCATGAAAGCCAGTGGCAGTGGTGCCTGGTGCCAGCAATATTCCTTGTTGCAGCTCTCTCACCACATTTGGGACCTGCAACATTTGTTAAACTCACTGTGTCCGACAGACTAGCAGAGGAACTGTGCTACGATCTGTTAACATTTATGGTCCAACAGGAAAATGCAGAGGGGAAACCCAATCCTCAATTTGAAACCAAGTTCAAAGTTGCACCAGATTCATAAAGACAAAATATATTTATCCAGTGCTTTCATCATCTGCCTCTTACATCATTCAGTCACTGGGCAATCACTATTAAATTCCATTTAAGCCAGAGAAATAATTTAGGAAACCATAAGACATTGTTCATTGACTTGTCTTTTTCAGATCCATGTTCAATGCCCTCTTATTAATCTACTGTATTTTAGCTAATCACTTGTATTAATCTATTCCAATTACTAAATCCCTTACAGCAGAGATGGTGTCAGTGCAGGTGTTAGCACAGTGCATAGCACAGTGCTTGCTCCTCCCTGAGACCTGGAGGCATAGCCATAAAGTAAATGGTTAAGAATACCTGTTTAATAATTCAAGCTGGGATCATATGGTGGTAGTGATTAGAAAGAACATTTTTTTTCCTCTCCCCTTTCTGTTTTTAGATACAAAATAATTTGAAAATCTAGAAGAAGCACCTGTTCATTCTTCAACTACCATTCCTGGGGTTTTATATACACACATGTTGAACTTTAATAGTGTTCATTTACAATAGCTGTAAACTACCTATATACTCCTGTAGACTGCTGTAACTATTACAATTTATGCTCTAATGATAGTTAAAAAGCCCAAGTAAAATGTGATGCTCAGTTCAACTATATTTGCTTGTATACAGCCTGATGGATTAATTTTATTATAATATATTTCTTTGCAAACTTCTTGCAATATCTGAAAACAAACCCTCTTGACCATAAAATAACTGAAGAGCAAGCAGGGGATATACCCTGGCTCACATTCATTTACTGTCTATGTACATATTTAAAATTCTTATTGCTATTATTATTATTGTAGAATACAGTTGGGAGAGAAGAAAGTCTTGAATACAAATCACTTGCAATCTAAGTTTCAGGGAGGATACAACAAATAAGAACGAAAATGAAACAGAGGCAGAATTAGCAGCAAAATGGATAGCAGCATAAGCTCATAGCGTTAAAATAAGGTTTGCGTGGATGCCATTACTTCCCTTGTAATTCACATTTTATGTCTCATTTGTTTACTTTCTTATATTAGATTTAAGTTAACTTTAACACCCTTCTCATGGCAAGACAGGATGATACATGGGTATCAGGCCTCATTTTAACATTATCACTGAAAAGCTGATTTCAAATCCCGTTGGCTTCTTAAGACAGCTCCTCCAATGTACATACAACGTACTAAGGAGCCTCTGTAGGAGGCTGGTTACAAACCAGGGAAAACTGGTTTCTGAAAGTAATGTCAGGTCAGAATTTCAGGTGATGATAAAAAGATATATTTATTATATATTTTTAAACATCCGTTGACTCTACTTCCATTAGTTTTATAGCTAGAAATTTTGCAGTATAAATAATCACATAAATGTGCACTTCTCTTGACTTTCATTCTCAAATAGAAACTGTCTACAATCTGTGAATCAGATAAGATGATTTTATTATTTCCTTGCCTGTGTTTTGATTTGAGTCAACGTAAACTGATATACACTGGCAGAGGATTTGGTCCTAACATTAGAACTTGCTAAGACTGGTAAATAAAGGGAGATCATTTGCTAAATGCAGTAATAAACATTGCTGTCAAAGCCTGTTTCTGCAGGACTTTTGAATTGAGGCCAGTGAGTTACTTTCTTTTTTTGTTGATAAAAAAAACACCACAAAACCCCCAAATAAGTAACACTGGCCAAGCATTCAATTTTTGATTTTGTAGATATTCAGTTATAAAACCTGGACTGCATCCAAAGCCAAGTTCCTCTAAGTTATGCAAAAGACAGGATGGAACAGAGCTGCATTCTAATCAGTATATTACTATGCATCATGCTCATTGGTTTTAACAACAGCCTTTGCTTCATTTTTAGAAGTCAATTAAAATAGCAGTTTAATTGATAAAAAAGTCTAGCTAGATTAAGATTGATGTTAAAATGCCTGATTGTATATAGATTTATTATTAATATAAAATGTATACATGCCTACAGACTGTTTTATATACTTTCAGGAAGTGCCAGGGCAGTCAGTTCTGCACTTAAAAAACCCCTGTGATTAATTCCTTTTTTCTCACATTGATTTAGATACTGAGATAAAGTTAAATGTCTGTTCTAGCATTTCAGTTAATTTACCTACTTCTGCTCTATTTCTAGAGCAGGAAACTTGCACCATGCAAAAATCCCACTTTTTAAAACACAACTTTACAGCATTATTCAGAATGTGCTAACAGTGGCCTCTTTCCAAAACTGGAAATAACAATAATAGTGACATGTTTTCAAGATGGTTGCTAATTGCAATTAAGAATTAAAAATGTTAGGACCACACAGAGAAGTAAAAGCTTCTTTCTTTTAGACTAGGTCATCCTTTCTCTCAACCTCGGTTACCTCCCTTCTAATTTAAACCTCTTAGCACTTAAAGCCATTTGTTTCAATGATGGTATTAGGACTGATCTCCTAAGTGACATCTTTAAACCTCATTTCTATGCTTTTTTTTTGCCCTCAGAAAACTTCCATTGTGCTGGTTTTTTTCCCTTTAACTGAGGGCTCCTGCAAGTCTGTTCATTTCCACTGAGAACTGGTCCAAACCCCAGAGCTTTTCTTTACATATATTTTTCAAAGTTCAGCATAGTTCTTTCTGCCCTACATTGCAAGCTTTCTAACACACTTCCTATTGTGCCAGTCATGGCATATTAAGTGTTTAAAAACTTTCCTTTTAAAATCTAACTCACTAAAAGTTTTCACAAGGTCTCACCAGAACCTCATCCAGCGTAAGGGCTTCGCTTTTAATGATGCTACCTTTTTTTCCCAGCAGTATTCAAGGATCTGTCAACAGTAAGCCCTAGATGCCTTTCATTATCTGGCATACTACTTCAAACACACTATACAATGGTATTTTTGCTCCTGCAAATTTCCTTTAATCACCAAGAAAAGATAGCTCTCTCTGGGTAAATTCTGTTGCTCCTTTGCCTTCCTTGTCAGCTGCACTGTTCCAGTTCTTTCCACCTCCACTGACTCCCCACTCCATCAGCATCCCATGGAACCATCTCAGCACTAAAGCTGAACTCCAGAACCCATGTACTTCATCTGTCCTCAGAAGTCCTTCTTATTGCTAGTAACAGCCTCAACACTCCAATTATCTCTTTCTCTTGTGCCTATTTACATGGTGTATCCTATGTGCAGAACATTTCTCCTTTCCGCTATCAAATCCTCATTTAAAGTGCTATCCCACCAGATTCCCTTCAGCCTTGCCCTGACAGCCTCAGAAGGTCCTAGAGCTCAGTACAGTCAAGAGAGAGGAAAGATTGTAATACAGGCAGCTGACTTGCCCTTCTGAGTAGGCAGAGACAATCCATAAGCCCCCTTAATCTTGGGTAGGTATAAAAACCACGATTTACAGAAATAACAATGCAACGTTCAATGGTTGTGATTCTAGTGGGTATTTTTGGAAGGACAGAGAATGTAAGACAGAAGCACATCAAAATCATTCTTACACTTCTCCTTCACCTTCCGTCTTCTCACTGGATGAAGGTGAAAGGGGAGAAGTACACAAGTGGCTCTATGCACCAACAGACAGATCCAGAGGTAGATCAATCAGTTGAGCTCTAGATAGTTTCAGTGTTGCAGTATTTCAATGAACATTTTATGCCTCTAGCCATAAGCCATTTAATCCTGACCAGTTTGTGAATTTCCTTCCTTTTCTTGGCAGGCAATATTAAGGATCATGCAGAAGCAAGTGAAAATGAGTTAAAAGAAACCACAGTCAATTTCAACAATAGAAAATATAAACTGCATAATAAGAAAACTGTGCAGGATGAAGTAGTTATATTAAACATAACTGTCATGAACAACTTTGCCCTGGCAACGTAAGCAGAATAGATGACTGATTATATCCTTTCAATTTAAAAAAATGTCTCATACAGTTATTGAAGCCAAAAACCACACAGAAATCAATTGGTTAGGTAATGTGAGCCACGGAGGCCATAGTTTGAATCCTGCCATCTTAACACCCATTTGCTACTGTAATAAGTTCAGCTGCCTCCCTAAAAAGGGCTATGAGGACTCACACTGTGCTAAAGAGGAGGCAATCAGAGGATGTGCAAGAAAAACTAAATGAAGCTTTTCTCCACTTGCAAGATCCTAATAAAGTAACTGTGACTGTCAAATCTGAAAGATGTCCTTTCAAAAGGGTGTTTCACATGCAGTAGCCAGTCCAGCCAGATTATCCAAGTCTTGTGTTTCTGACTGATCAGCACAGCCGAAAACAAACCAATCAGATGATACACTTTTAAAAAATAGGTAGGATCTCATAACCAAAAGACAATCTAGAGATTTTAATAACTATCTATATTTTCAGAGCTAAAAGATGTACCTTCAGAGACAATACCTATCCAGGCAGGTTGTAGTTAATAATGGAGTAGTTTTAAGGCCAAAATTCCCAGTCACACATACTACTGGTACAAGCATTTTAAGGTGTATTCATGTGAAAAACAGAACTGATTTCATAAAAAAACCTGTTCTGCAAGGTAGCAGTCTCTTCGAGCCTTAGTGTTACCTAATTAAATGCTGAATGTTGACCATCTGTCATTGTAATCTGTGAGCTCTCCTCACAGATAAATATAAACCATGGATGCAATGTTAAACTAATTCTTTATTAGCACCATAGTGCAACCCAGCCAGAGCAAGTGGTACAGGGCAGAGTACGCAGCCTGTCTGGATACATGGTGAAGCTCTACATCACTCTGGCTTGCAGCAAATGCAGTGGCCAGGACACCCAAGATGTTGCCTGTGAGACCCTCTGCCCTAGGCAGAGAGTGGCACCTGTTATTTCCCCTAGAAGAAAGTCAATATATCTGAGAGAGACAGAATGTGGCTCCAACTCTGCTGCTGTGCTAGACTAACTACGCATAGTCCTTTGCTCACAGCTTCTTCCAAAGCCATAATTAAGTTCTTAGTTGAAAAAGAAGAGGAAGGAAAAAAAAGTAATTATGTCTTGAGGTCAAGTCTCACAACCAAAATCAAACAGAGATCAAACATCCGTGTGACTGTCAGAGAAGATTGGTTTTGAAATTCATGGCTGGGGCCCACCATTGATACAAACTTTCCATTGCTCTTCTTACAAAGTAGAACATTTCAACATGATTTTAATTCAATGGCTTTCAAAGGGAATACTGCACTTCACACAAGAGGAAGCCTTACCCTTAGCCTTCTCTCAAACGTGGAGACATTGCCTTTGGTCTGCTCCCTCCTTTGCCTCCATTCAATGAGGTTTGAGTTATGCTCTCCAGGAAGGGAGATATTGCACTTCCCTAAAGTGGGGCTGACAACCCCTGCTAGAATATGAGGCTCCGTGTTAAGAGTGATTTCCATTCCACTGGCAAAGGTGACTTTCAGAGACCCATCTGGGCTGACCCGGTAGATATTCTGCGTGTTATCTGTCAAAAAACAACAATCAAATACAGGGAACAGCAAAAAGTTCAGACTTCCACATTTATGAAGGAAATGTTATGTGCAATAGCGCTTTGTTTGGGCCTAGGTTACAGACAGCTGAACATAAACCAACTACAGCGTGATTTTTCGCAACCTGTAACCTCTAGGCCTTCCCATATCAAAGAGCATTTTATTACGTTTGAGCTGATGATTTCCATTATGAAGGTTTCCTGCAGCAGGAATAAAGAGTTTTTGCTTTCAGCCCAAAAGCAGATAAATCTGCAGGCTGGGTTTTGACCACTGATCACATCGGGATCTGTATACAGGATAGTGTACTGCTTGAATGACTGCAATGAGTATCTGAGGTCAAGCATGAAAGCTGTTTTAAAAATGTCTAGGATGATGGCCACTCTCCCATTCTGCCCCTTTTGTCTGTGTCATCATACCAAAGCCTCCTCCTCTTCCCCATTAGCAGCAGGACCCTGGGGTAGAGGACAGTGACGGTCAGCTACGAGCCTGCAGCCTGGTACAAGAGACGCACTGGGAAGTGGCTGGTGGCAGAAGAATGAGTTGTCCAGCAACAGTGGCACAGCAGGCAGCTCCAGGGGCTCAGGACTGTGTCGTAGAGGGCTGTTGAGCGTAGCTGGGATGACCCTGCATGGCTGGCTCCCCCTCCCAAAAACTGCCAGAAGCATGTGGAGGGTCTAGAAAGGACTTCACTGAAAGGACACAAAGGCATAGAGCCACTGCATGTTCCCTTCTTCTTGCCTGTGCACTGTCATTCCTTCACTCCAGGCAGAGCTGTGCCACTTTGCCTGGCATTTGGGCAGGCTAGGGACGTGCACACAGGAGGTTACTGAGGCCCAGGTGCCAGGGAACAACTCGATCATGAACCCGAATGTTTAGTGCTAAGAGACTAAGTGAAAGTCTCACCTTTAAAATGCAATTAAATACACACCAGCAAGGGGCTGTGAAAAGCTTTCTTTTTTTTAAGCTGGTCCACACAGAAGTAGCTGGTCCAGCTCTTGAGATGTGAATATGTGGAAAATAGTTGGGTATGGGAAGATAATAGGCAGTACATTAAAAGAAACTTTGTGTCTCAGATGTAAGGATACCTTATCTGACTGGTTGTGCTTCATGATAGTTTCAGAGATATGGAAATATGCAAATTATATGAATACATAAATATAATAGGTATAATAATAACTACAGCTGTTCATTTCTGGCACTTGCCCATAGTGTGTTATCACCTTCCTGAGATAGAATTTGGTAACATACCAACTTTGAGGAGTTTCAGATTTAAGGACAGACATACAATCAGGCAGTCAGCAGATGATGCAGAGAGCAGATGGGGTCACTCGGATAAGGCTAAGAGGTGATACAACAATATAATATAATTATTTCCACTCATTTATTGCTGTTTCTGTGATGCAATAGTGAGGGGGAATGAGTATCTTGTGAGGTGACTCCTTCCTATTTTTTTCTTATAGATCAAAAGCTGAGAGGAAGAAAAGTTCCGTGATTTGCTCAGAGTTACAAAGCTTTTCTATAGCTTTTCTGTAGAAATCAGAGAGCTATTTCTCAGCACCTGGTCTCTCAAAGCCTGGACAATCCACTGACAAAAAAAAAAATCAACAAGGAGAAAAAAAACCCAGATCGATTAAACTATATAAAACCAGAACTTTGGTGACGAATCTGCAAAATGGAGGAGGACACTGGGGCACTTCTGTTGGGCAGAGAGTAAATTGTTCTTGAGAGATATGATATTGCCAGGGAAATTCTATGGCGTCTACAGGGCTTGAGTCAAAAAATCTCATCCCCAAGGAAGTAATGAGCAGAGGTGGGTCATGCTTTCCTCCTTCCTACAAGTACTGTCACCAGGACACAGTACTACCAGAAAGAATTCACAGCATTGGCGAAACAAGGCATTTCAGTGCTAAAATATGAGTCGAGCATGTCATTCTTCTGGGCAGTATTTCTCAGAATACCAAAGCTCAGTGTATCGTAGGTAGTCTAAGTCCCCCAGACACTGAAGTGGAAAGTAGTATGTAAAGCCTGGAGACATCAGAGATTTCAATAACTAGAATCTATCCACGGGACTCTTCCAGGAGGAAAAGAATTCACTTGTGGTTTGTTTCTAATTGGTACCCCACGAGAATTATAAGTAGTATCTAACTATTTGTACTGAAGCAAGGAAGAAACAAATGAACTAATTCTAATGTCTTTTTTTTTGGCAGTTAAGAATGCAATCATGTCTAGGCTTCAAAACGTAACAATTGGGACAAAATAACAGAAATGCTTCAATTACCTTGTTTTAAAGTATATATTGTAGAGGTAGCTGAGAAGTTTGTGGCTGTGATTACATTCTCTCTGTTTGAAGTATCAAGTTCTACTCGTGTCAGTTTTTCAACATCGCTGTGGAAGCTGCTGACTTCCCCGGTTGGGAAGGTCGCGTTGGTCAGATGGCCATCGGAGTCATACCTGCAAGACATGATGTTAAAGAGCCATGAAAATCCATCAGTATTGTCTTGCAGATACTTCAAAAAAAAAAAAA